>CM076584.1:415941046-416541046 GCA_034641835.2 Pinus albicaulis
CATGTCAAACCAGGAGGTAACTCCTCAAAACTAGAATGTGTATTAGCTGAAGAATATACATGTTTATATAGATGGGAGGTGAGGCTATTGGGATTCAGCTCCCAATGACTCTTGGCCTTCCTTATTTCCTAATAATAAATAATATACAAAAAATACATATGCACACCCATCCATAGGATTAGGTGTCAACATTCCCCCCTTTAATCCGAAGGGATGTTGGTGAGTCCAAGCATCGATCTGAACTTTTCAAAATTTTCTCTTCCAAGTGCTTTGGTGAAGATGTCAGCAGTTTTCTCATTTGTGGAACAATGATGTAGATGGATGGTTTTGGCCTGAACATGATGTCGAATGAGATGGTACTTTGTATTGATGTGCTTTGTTCGATCATGGAACTTTGGGTTCTTGGCCAACTTTATTGCAGAAGTGTTGTCGATCATGAGTGGAGTGGAATACATCTGTTTCATCTGCAAATCTTCCAGGATTTTTCGGAGCCACACAATTTCCTTTGTTGCTTCAGCTGCTGCCACATATTCTGCCTCGGTCGTGGAATCTGCTGGAACTGACTGTTTGTGTGATCTCCATGAGACAGCTCCTGATCCAAGACTCATGGTGTAACCTGTAGTAGACACCCATGTTTCTTTGTCGCCATCAAAGTTTGAATCAGAGTATCCGATCAAGCTGAAGTCGCCTACCTGTGTATATTTGAGTCCAAAGTCTTGAGTCCCCTTCAAGTACCTTAGCACTCTTTTTGCAGGAGACCAATGTCCTTCACAAGGTTTTTGCATGAACCTTGAGAGGATTCCAACAGCAAATGAAATGTCAGGTCTGGTGGTGGTCAGATAGATAAGACTTCCTACAAGCTGTCTATACTTAGTTGCATCCTCAAAGTCCTTCCCTTCAATAGATGTGAGCTTCAAGTTTTGTTCCATTGGAGTGCTTAAGGGTTTACAGTCATCCATGCCAAATTTGTTCAAGAGATCTCCAATGTACTTCTTCTGAGAAAGAAATATGAATTTAGGATGTTGAATTACTTCAATACCCAAATAGTAATGAACATGACCCAAATCGGTCATTTCAAAACCTTTCTTCAACTCTTTCTTCATGGATGCAATATAGCTCTCATTGTTTCCTGTTATCAAAAGATCATCTACATATACCACAAGATATACAGCTGTTTTTCCAACTTTCTTAACAAACAAAGTTGCATCATCAAGATCAAAGTGTTTGAAATCAAGTTTCAGAAGATGCTCGGTCAACTTCTCATACCAGGCTCGTGGTGCTTGCTTGAGGCCATACAAGGATTTCACAAGTTTGCAAACTTTGTGTTCTTGACCCTTTATCAAAAATCCTTCTGGCTGGGACATATAAACTTTCTCCTTCAGATCTCCATTCAAGAACGCTATTTTTACATCCATCTGATGGACTTTCCATCCACTCTGAGCTGCTAAGGCAAAGAGAGTCCGGATGGTGGTCCATTTTGTTGTGGGAGCAAACGTTTCTTCATAATCAATTCCTTCCTTCTGTGCGAATCCTTTTGCCACAAGCCTAGCCTTGTGCTTGTCAAGTGAGCCGTCTGCTTTGTACTTTTTCTTGTAGACCCACTTGCAGCCAATTGGTTTCGTTCCCAAAGGCGGATCAACCAGCTTCCAAGTGCCATTCTTTATCAAGGCATCATACTCCTTCTGCATTGCTTCTTTCCATTCATCATGAGAAGCGGCTTCTTTGAAGGAAGTTGGTTCATGATCTGTAGACAAACTCAATTCACAGTTATAAGCAATATCCATATCAACAGGGGAATCAGAATTATCTACATCACCTTCGATTTCTTGAGTGGAACTTCTTGTTCTTGTTTTTCCAACCTCATCGGGATGAACATCCTCCAGTGTCTTTGTCAGCCATTTGGGGGGGCCTTTCTGAGATGGCCCTGGCTGGTCACTTGACTGAGTTGGGATTGATTCAAGATTCAATCTCCCAATTCTGTCAATCACATCATCCAATGTGTCATCAGTGGTGGTTTCTTCATGTGGGGGAGAGTGTGGTTCAGGAAATGATTCCACAGTTTGATTCAATATCGGAATCCCCCCTTCAAGGTGTGGAATCACATTATCAAATTCTTTGAAAGACTTTGCATGTGTGAATCTATCCAGGCGATCAAGTTGCCGCTCAACAACCTTGTCACTCTTGGAGGATTCAAGAAATATGACATCTCTTGCTATCACAAACTTCTTATTTGCTTCATCATAGAGACGATATCCTTTGGAGGTATTGGAGTACCCCAAGAAGATACATTTTCTGCTTCTAGCACCAAGTTTGTTCCTTTGACCCTTGGGTATCAAGGCATAGCAGGTGGACCCAAAGACCCTGAAATGCTTTACCGAAGGAATGTGGCCATGCCACATTTCAAAAGGAGTTTTGTTTCTAATTGAACTTGAAGGACACCTATTCTTTATGTAAACAGCACATAGAACTGCATCAGCCCAAAACATCAATTTTACATTCTTGAAAAATAACATGGAGCGGACCATATTTAAAATGGTTCTGTTCATTCTTTCAGCTACACCATTCTATTGTGGATTATATGGCACTGTTGTTTGATGTTTGATTCCATGTTGACGAAGATAATTTTCAAATTCATTTGAGGTGTATTCTTTTCCATTATCAGTACGTAGAGATCCAATATGTGTTTGTGCATCATTTTCAATCCATACATGAAAATTCTTGAAAGTTTGAAAAGCATCAGACTTATTCTTCAGTAAGTAAATCCAACACATCCTGGTGTAGTCATCAATAAATGTCATCATGTATTTGTTTCCATTTGCAGAAGCAATAGGCATAGGGCCACATAAATCTGAAGGAACAAGTTCAAGTTTCCTATGTGCTCTTGAGTGTGAATCATGAAATGGCTGTTTGCTATGCTTTTCTAGAATACATGCATCACATTCCTTAGGTTTTCTAGGAATTGTAGGCAGTCCATCAACACCATTTTTCTTCAACAAACGAAGGCTGTCATAATTTAAGTGTCCAAATCTAGCATGCCATAAAAGACTTGATGGAAATGTACCTTCATCATGATGTGAACTGAATGCAAAGTTTTGAGCATGGGCAGATGAACCTTTCAGCTTCAAAAGTCTCCCTTCTTCTATTCCCTCCATGACAAGTGAGTGATCTGATGCTGATCTGACCTCTGCCTTGCCATCAAACAAGTGAACTGAGTGTCCTTGCTGCCGGATTTCGATCAGGGACAGCGAGTTTCTCTTCAACTCCGGGAGGTATAGAACCTCATGTAGGATATGATCAGGAAGACCAGGCAGTTTAAGCCTGACTGTGCCAAGCCCTGATGGCTTGAGTTTGGATTTATCTGCGAAATATACTGCTCCATCAACTTTGTTAGTGAAATCTTCAAAAAAATCTTTTCTAAATGTCATGTGACATGTTGCTCCTGAATCTAGCAACCAATCATCTCTCCATGAAGTAAATGAAACATCAAAGAGGTTTTCAGTTGCTCCATTGTTACAATGTGCTAGAACATAGTGAGCGGATTCAGGTGCTTTACCTTTGTCTTTGTCATTGGTTTTACCTTTGTCTTGATTTCTGTGCTGCTCAATTTTGTTCCATGGTGTTCTACATTTGGATGCATCATGTCCATCTCTATTGCACCGTGTGCAATGAAGATTGGATTTGTCAGCTTGTCTGCCCCCCCTTTCTGTGAAGTTCCTTCTTCCTCTTCCTCTTCTGCCACCTCTTCCTTTGGATGAATCTGGAGTATGACTCTTTTCTCTATGTGCCAAGTATGCAGCCAATTCGGAAGATGAAGGGACTGTCATCTTCCCAAAATCTTTCTCTCTTTCTGCAAACTTTTTCTCAAGTTTATCAAAGGTGATATGCTCAAGGTTTCCACTTGCTTGCAAAGACTCAAGATAATGTGAGTAAGTCGGATATAATGCCTTAACATATGCTATGAGAGGTATGTTCATTTTTACACCAGTGTTTTCAATGTCATGCATTATAGATCTTACTTCTGAAGCTAAAGCAAGGGGATCATCATTCTTCATTTCAAGACTGAACAGCTTAACCATCAATTGAACATTTTCTAATTCAGAATGTGAGTCATAGAGTTCTTTTAGTTTCTTCAAGGCTTCAAAGGCATTTGAGAATGATGAAATATGGCGACTCACCTCTTCACTCACTGAGGCTGCAATCAAGGCATAAGCCTTGCAGTTCTTGTTTTCCCAAATGGCAAGCTCTTTGTCTGAAGTGGGCTTCTCTGGTGGATTTTCTGCTTGTCCTTCACAGATTCCTTTCCACGGCTCATTAAAAATGAGTGTGTGTTTAATCTTCCGCGACCATTCAAGATAGTTCTCTTTGCCGGAGAGAACTATCCCAACAATTGAGATGAGAGAATGCATTAGACTGCTGGAAAAAATCTTCTGAAGAGGAAACAAATTCTGCTATAAAAACTTCAAACTCTTGAAATATTTCAAATAAAGGGGCAAAAACTCTTGCTGGAAAAATTTTTCTGAGTTTAAAAACTCTTTCTGGAAACTAAATCTGCTCAGAAAACTTTTGCTGAAGACTGAATTTTAAAAAAGGACTCTTTGCTATAAACTGATTCTGCATAAAAAAAATGTATTTTTTTTTTTTGTTTGGGGAAAAAATGTATATAAAAAGATGATATGGAATGGTGAATGGGGCGTATGGGCAGTGATACAATATGAGGGGCGGTATTAAACAATGGGAGGGGCGCAATTATGAAAGGGAGGGGGGCAGAATTTGTATGACAGCGCAATGTATATACAGTGCAATGTATATATGATATAACAAATGTTGAATGACAGCGCAATGTATATATGATATAACAAATGTATGACAGCGCAATGTATGACAGCGTTTTAATAACAAAGCACAGCGATTTAATAACACAGCGTGGTATATAATTTGTAAACTGCGTGGTATTACGTGGAGGGGGGGCATACCATGAGCACAATGTTTAAATAACACAGTTGTGCGTTCCAAACTGGCTCATGAAATATGAATTGACAGCGTTATGGAATAGCCAATACAATGCATAGAATAGCACAGTGTTTTATATACAGCAGTGTAATTATGGGAGGGCGGAATACCACAGCGCTATATGACAAACTGTATTATATGAAGGCGTATGACAAATAGCGCTATATGACAAACTGGAGGGCGTATACAAATGTAATACTTGTGTTGACAATGGACAGAGGTCGAGGTAATATGTCACTGTATATATATGATGCAACGGACAGCGCGGTAATATGAAATGGACAGCATTTATATGACAAATAACACAGCGATGTATTGTAATATGTAACGCAGCGTTTGACAGTGGAATGCTTTTGCAGGGGCGTGACTGTGTTATATGGAGGGAGCGCTGTAATGCAATATAGGGAAGGCGTAGATGAAAGTGCGTAGGGAGGAGATGGGTAGGTCGAGTAGGGTTGAGGGATGGAGATGTATGCAGAGTGAGGGAGATGAGTGAGGGCGCAGGGATGAGGGAGAGCGGAGGAAGAGACAGCATTAAAAAAATTTGAGCAGATACGCGGGAGACAGTTGAGATTCTTGGAATGGCAGGCCTGCAATTTGCGGATTGTGAGCTTTTTGCAAATATTCTTTCGCTAAATAGGAAAAAAAAAATGCGAATAACGGTCTAGCGATAAGGGCCGGCATAAAACAATTAATAAAATTGAGCGAGCAAAGGGTAGGGAGCTACACACGGGGAAATGAAATACCAAATGTGGAGCGCTCCCCGTCACCATGTCAAACCGGAGAGTAACTCCTCAAAGCTAGGTGTGTATTAGCTGAAGAATGTACATGCTTATATAGATGGGAGGTGAGGCTATTGGGATTCGGCTCCCAATGACTCTTGGCCTTCCTTATTTCCTAATAATAAATAATATACAAAAATACATGTGCACACCCATCCATAAAGTGATTTATGACATTTTGAAAAATCCTAATATTTTCCTTTTTTCCTTTTACATATATAGTGAGTTGATTTATGAATAACTAGTCTTATTTCTTAATATTATGATTTATATTTCAAAACCCTCAAGGAAAGGATGGATTCATTTATAAATAAAGGAAAGGTATATTTTGAAGGTAAATTTTCCACATAGAAATAAAATAGCTACATAAAATATGATGAGTATGTTTTTTATACTACATGACATATGATCTTGAAGAATTAATTTGATAAACATTTATGAAAAGTTTCTCTAATTTAAACTTTATTCAATATTAATTAACTTAAATTAATTGTGTATAATAATAATAAAAAAATAACTTGATAGGAAGCTCATTAGGAGTCGAGTTTTTATTCCACTCAATGCTGTACAAGACTCTAAGTAATTCCTCCTCAGAAATGCCAACTAATAGTTGATCATTTCCTTCTCAGTTAATAAAGCTAGGAGATTGATTGGAAATGTTTAAAATGAAATCTATGGGTATTTTTGTGTGTCTCGTGAATAGATTCTAGCAATATAGGGTCCAAATTTCATTGAAGCATGTGGCCTTTGTCCCATGTACTCTATCAATTACCCAAATTGTGTTGATCACCTTCCTCTCTTTTCAAAATAGTGGAAAGAAATTGTAATTTCATCCTCTACTTGCAACAATAAGGTTTGAATTTTCAATGTTAATTCATTTTTTTGATCAAAAAGTTTCTTCCTTTTGGCTTTATCTAAGGATTTCACTGCATTATTTTGTGTTATGATATCTAGCGCTACCCTTCCTAGTTGGGAAAATTTTTAACGTTAGACTCTAGTTCTAAAAGGCTATTGTCTTCTCTCTTCTTTCATTTTTTATTCCAAGAGATTACAATGTTTCTTTTCGGATTTCCAAGGAATTAGAGGGGATGAGATTCAGATTAGAATGGGTCATAAGGTCTCTAGCTACCCTTAGTCAATTCCAAAAAGAAGGGAACGTTAGAATGTCGAGTTTAATTTGAAGGAATTGAGGGGTTGTCCAATCAAGGAGCTAGTTCTATCACTATGGGACTATGGTTTGAATCCCTTCTCAATAGAACCCACTATGTAATATTGGGTTTTTCTTCTAAGAAATATTTAGAGATAAGAAATATTTCAAATACTTTTTTCCACCCCTACCTCCCTTATACACATATTTATAAACCTATTATTATATATATATACTCCATTTATATTGTAAATACAAAGGTTTGGGTAATATTTAAAATTAAAAGAAAAAATATTATTTGATCAGTGTTGAGTATGAAGTTTCATTTGGTGAAGACTCTTGTAACATGGGAGTTTTATCTTAAATGTCCCTTATCATTAAAGAAAGTAGAAGTAAATTATCGTATACAAATATGTTTTATAATAAAATATTCTATATCGTTGGAATTAAAGTAGTTAAATATTATGATTAATTATATATAATCAATTTAAAATAAATTAAATTACAATGTTAGAGTATAGATATAGCAATATATATATATATATATATATATATATATATATATATATATATGGTCCTTATAAAAAGACTCAACTCTTCAATAAAATCAACAAAAAATTATGTTTGGTAGATTAATTGAGATTTTATTTTTAATTAATTTTATGTATAAACAATTATTGTATGCACTTTTTGTCCATGGAAAAAAACTTAGCTATTTTATTTATAAAAATTAAACTACAATTATACATGAACAGAGAATATTTAAATTTTACCTATACAGCGCTATAGTTTTTGTCAAACAATAATCACTTGAGATTTTCTAGGGCTAAACTTCCTTTTCCCTAATCCTCACAATTTTTTCAAAGCATATTTGGCGTCTACCCCTGATGATGGACTCACTTAGGAAGTCTGAAACGTTGGGTTATTAAAAAACTTAGAAATAGGTTATTCCTCTCTCTTCTGAAATCTATTTCGCTTCTATGGAATCTCTTTTTAAAATCATTCAATCCTACGATGGAAAGGATTTGATGGACAACACTACCCTCTTTGAAAAATTGAGATTTTCTAGGGCTAAATTCCTTTGCCCTAATCCTCAAAATATTTTCAAAGAATATTTGGTGTCTACCCCTAATGGTGGACTCACTTATGAAGTTCGAAATGTTGGGTTATTAAAAAACTTGGAAACAGGTTATTCTTATCTCTTCTGAAATCTATTTCACCTATACGAACTATAGTTTTAAAAACATTAAATTCTACCATGGAAGGGATTTGATGAATAACACTACCCTCTTTGAAAAATTGAGATTTTCTAGGGCTAAAATTCCTTTTCCCTAATCCTCACAATATTTTCAAAGAATATTTGGCGTCTACCCATGATGATGGACTCACTTATGAAGTTCGAAATGTTGGGTTATTAAAAAACTCAGAAACAGATTATTCCTCTCTCTTCTGTAATCTATTTCACCTGTATGGAATCTCTTTTTAAAAACATTCAATCCTACCATGGAAGCGATTTGATGGAAAACACTACTCTCTTTGAAAAATTGATATTTTCTAGGGCTAAACTTCCTTTGCCCTAATCCTCGTAATCTTTTCAAAGAATATTTGGCGTCTACCCCTAATGATGGACTCACTTAGGAAGTCTGAAAAGTTGGGTTATTAAAAAACTCGGAAACAACTTATTCCTCTCTCTTCTAAAATCTATTTCACCTGTATGTACTCTCTTTTTAAAAACATTCAATCCTACCATGGAAGGGATTTGATGGACAATGCTACCCTCTTTGAAAAATTGAGATTTTCTAGGGCTAAACTTCCTTTTCCCTCATCCTCACAATCTTTTCAAAGAATATTTGGTCTCTACCCCTGATGATCAACTCACTTAGGAAGTCTGAAATATTGGGTTATTAAAAAACTCAAAAACATGTTATTCATCTCTCTTCTAAAATCTATATCACCTGTATGGACTCTCTTTTTAAAAACATTCAATCCTACCATGGAAGGGATTTGATGGACAACACTACCCTCTTTGAAGAATTGAGATTTTCTAGGGCTAAACTTTGTTTGCCCTAACCCTCACAACATTTTAAAATAATATTTGGCGTCTACCCCCGATGATGGATTCACTTAGAAAGTCTGAAACATTGGATTATAAAAAAACTCAGAAATAGGTTATTCCTCTCTCTTTTGAAATCTATTTCACCCGTATGGACTCTCTTTTTGAAAACATTTAATCCTACCATGGAAGGGATTTGATGGACAACACTACCTTGTTTGAAAAATTGAGATTTTATAGGGCTAAAATTCCTTTTCCCCAATCCTCACAATATTTTAAAAGAATATTTGGCATCTACCCCTAATTATGGACTCACTTAGGAAGTCTGAAACGTTGGGTTATTAGAAAACTTGGAAGCAGGTTATTCCTCTCTCTTCTGAAATCTATTTCACCTCTATGGACTCTCTTTTTAAAACATTCAATCCTACCATGGAAGCAATTTGATGGACAGTGCTACCATCTTTGAAAAATTTATATTTTCTAGGGCTAAACTTCCTTTTCCCTAATCCTCACAATATTTTCAAATAATATTTGGTGTCTAACCCTGATGATGGACTCACTTATGAAGTATGAAATGTTGGGTTATTAAAAAATTTGGAAACAGGTTATTCCTCTCTCTTCTGAAATCACTTGCAATTCCAAATTTATTTTTCAAACAATTCTATACTTAGATTTATACTATTGAAGCAATATATATAGTTCTCATTAAAATTTTCAAAAAATATATAATCTTAATTATGCTTGAAAAGGTTTAGTTGATATTCCCATATGAACTTATAGAAAAGGTTTAGGTTTCGTAAATGAATGGTTATGGAATGCATGACCTAATCGATGTTTTTGCAGCTATAGTGAGAGTACACTCGAATTTCTTGTTGATTCTCAAATAAGTATGAAACCCCTATGTTTAGATATATAATTATTACTTGGATAGTACATTTTCATGATGTGTTTAGCGAAATTTCTATCATGATTAGGATGGGTCAAGTTAAGTACTTGTTCAAATTTTTGCATTAGATGACTCATCTCTTTGCTATTTATCATTTATGAAACCTTCATTAAGTTATGGGTAGAGGTATGGATCCTAAACCAAAAAATGTGGCTCAGATCTTGGGTTCGTTGGTATAGAATTAAGTAACTTAGTCTACAGTGACTTGGAACCAGGCTTATGGGGGTGATTTGAGGGATACAATTGCAGTATTACCTTGTCATGAGAGTGACTAGGAGTATAGGTCAGTGAAAAATCAACTTAACTCAAGGGTTGGGCACATGAAGTGCTTGGTTACCTCTTGGGGGTCCTGTAGCTCATGAGGAAGGTCATTTGGATTTCCTTTTGTCAATTCCTATTCCTTAACTATACCTATGTGGTTGAGTCATATCATGGTAACTATTCATCACATATTTACCCCGGTGGACTGGTAAAATTGGATAAGTGTGGGAGGAGGGTGTTACATGGTCAATAGAAAACTCATCCTATATTATTACTTTGGTAGGAAATGATAAATTGAGATAAAAAATGGATAAGTGAACATCTTGCTCACTCGCATAAATTTTCGTGGGTAGTAACCACTAGTAATTATACACATTTACAGTTGTAATCCTACATAAGTGTTGATGAAAACATAAATAATGATAGGTTATAACTCCTATTAATCATATGTATATACTTCATATTCCTATCCACTTTTTATGAAAACACTTTATTAAATTATGGTGGGAAGTAATTGATGGTAAATATGGTATTTACTTTAGTATAAGCTATTTCCAAGAATTTTATTTTTGGTAAGATCCATATAAATAGACTCAACTCTTCAATAAACTCATAAAAAAATATATTCATTTGTCGATTAATTGAGATTTTAGTTTTAATACATTTTATGTATAAACAATTATTGGTATGTACTTATTTTTCCATGGAATAAAAAACTTAGCAATTATATTTTCAAAAGCAAAACTACAATGGTAGATGTATAACTAGTATTCAAATTTTACCTATAGTTTTAGTAGAAAAAATCACTTGCAGTTCCAATGATATTTTTCAAACAATTCTATATTAGGATTTATACTATTGAATCAATATATTTTTCTCATTAAAATTTTCAACAAAATATATAGTATTCTTTATACATTGAAAAATTTTATTGGATATTCCCATATGAACATAGTCTAGATTTACATGAAAAGACAGTGATCAAATTTTTCTAAACTAAGAAAAATAATATGATAACTAAGGAACATGAACATATTCAAAGGATTGTGTAGGTTTTTTTTAAAGATGTTCCAAATTCCATTTTCTAGTGGCACTCCATTCTTAAATATTTGGTTTCCTTCATAGTTCATGTCCTTATAAACATATGAGAAATAAATGTGACACAAGGATAATTTCAGCTACATAATGGCACGAAAAAGAGGTTGAAATGTGAATTTACACAAAATAAGTTCTTCTTTAATCCATTGAATCACAATAAGAATGTGTCCAAAAACTTGGATTTGGGAAATCAATAAAATAAGAGTAGTTTTAGATTCATGAGTACACACAAGTTATTAATTTTGTGTCACTCCCACTTAGCGTTGAAATCGATCTTATGAGTATGTCATTTTATATAATAGGTTCTTGGCGAGGAATTTATGTATTAGAATGAAGGATTTGAAAATAGGTTAATTTTATTTCGATAATTTATAGGCCACAATGAATAGAAGATGATTTTGAATCCTCAAAATTGGAATTATTGCATTTAATCCAAATTCCCCGAGCTAAAATTAAGGGGACTGATTTAAAGGTTTATGTATTGTAATTGTTATCCAAATTTTAAGAGTTGTTGTTATAGGGTTCTCAGCCTAGAGGAATGATGTCCCTAATTTAGACCTTTGGATTTTGTTCCAAAGAACCAAAGAGAAGGATGGGGTTCTTCGTGGCTTATTATCCTAGTTATAGAAGCGACATCTTTTGGTCCCATCTAAATTTATACATTGTAGTTCCTTCCAAGTGGACACTTTTTTGTGTGGTGGAAGCCACGTGAAAAAATTATATTTATTTAGGAACTTTAACTTCTAGATGTATTTCCCCCACCAAGAAAGAGGATCAACTCTAATTTCAAGTGTGAAGAAAATGTGTCCTAGATTTAGAACATATCCACCATCGAAGTTAAGGGACCAAATCAGTTGATATTCCTTGTTAAATGGGTAAATGAAAGTGTTTTGGAGAGATTTTGTACATTGGTTTTGCATAGGTGCATATCCAAATCCAATTCCAACCTCCTCACAAATCATAAATTCAAATCCCACAAAAATGACTTTGAATTACACTCCCTTTCTAACTAACTCCTAATCATCTTTTGCGGGATACAACCTGTTATCACTGTATTAATTCTAAAGTTGTGAGATTTTTGGCTTTTAGTCAAATAACAAAAGAGGTAACCACAAACCTACTTCAAACTCTAGGATCTAGCCTTCCTAGGGTTTAGAGAGGGCTCTCTCTTTAAGTTTTAACTTTGTTTTGTTTTTATGATATTAGGCTAGTTATGAATGTGAAGATTTGGTTTTGATTGATTTGGTGGGAAATAATCACTTGGAGGTATGGATAGAGGAAATCAATTTGTTTGTTGGGCTGAGTCAAAATCAAGCTAATAGAATTGGGATCAAGGCCAAAAAGGTCAAATGTTTTTAGGGCAAGATAGATAACCCTTGGAGATCTTGGAAAGTTGTTTTTATGAGGTGGTATGATCAGGATAAAGGGAAATTAAGGATCCTTTGATCCGGAAAAGGAAGCATTAGGAAGAGGTCAAACGAGAGAGGGAGCAATCAAGAATTCCCTACACTGGAAATCAAAGGAAAACATAAAAATGATAACTAGTTAAAAACAAGGTGCTATTAACATATCATGTAGTAATACTCCTAGTTATGCATTTAAATTTAGAATTAAAACATAGATGGATGCATGTAGCAAAGAAATATAACAATGACAAGTTTAGAAAAATATTTCACTCCAACTAGCTTATCACAGGAATCCTGAAGTATGATGCCAATTTGGTTTGATCCAGACTGCTATTCAAAATTCGAAACACAAAGCCTTCAAGTCCAACAAAATGTCTATAGCAATATCCATCAATTTTATTCGACACAAAATACTTCTAAAGATGAAGTATGTATACATAATGTTTTAAAAAATATCTTATAAAGCTTCTAGGAATTAACTTAGGAAAATAAAATATCTTTACAAAAATAATAGAGACAGCTGCTTAACAAATTAGCAAGTTGTCCTATTTTATCCAAAAGAAATAGAAACAACTTTGAGGATAAAGCAGTTGGCTGCTTAGGTGTCCTTATTGCTAGCTCTTTAGATATTTATTAGAATCTGATCTGACTTGTTTGATACTCTTTTTCTGATCGTCTTTATTCACTGGTACTCTTTAAACTTCTAGTAAAAACTGTTTACTGCTGTAAATAAAATCTGTTTTGACTATAAATATGTAGATGAGTTGGTAGTGGTATCTATATATGATGTAACAACATATAAAGATGAATCTTTAGCTGGTAATATTGTGGTATGTAATTGAGAAACTGGAGGTTTGTTTGCATAGGTTAAAAATTGAGCTAATTTAATAGCTTCATCAATATCCTTAAGAATAGTAACATTAATTTCTTCAACCTTAGTATGATATTCAACTTTCTTTAATTTAGATTCTACTGAAATATTTTTCTATTTTGTATTCAAGAATGAAATAAAAACAGGGTCTAAAACATCAGTTTTCAAATCACTTTCAGATTTTCTTCTAAATAAAGAATGCTCAAATTTTAGATGAAAATCAATATCTTGCAGACTTACTAACTCTCTTGGTAATGAATTGACTCTTATTAATGACACTTTAGCTTCTAAATTCTTTAACTGTTTTTTTTTTCAATAGGCCCTGGGTTGTCTACTATAACAAAAAGTTTAGGATCCGGGTTAGACCTGGTATAATAGGTTTTCCTAGAAGCCAAAATTACAAATTTTAAATACCCACAACTTATAAAAGTAATCTTAAAGTAAAATAATGAATAAAATGATTTTCCTTCAAGATTAGTTTTATGACTAAGGATTGGTTAATTCCGCAGTATGGTTTCCAGTATGTTATCACTATAGTCATTCTAAAGTTGTGATATTTTTGGTATTCAGTCAAAGAACACTAGAGGTAACCACAAACCTACTTCAAACTCTAGGATCTAACCTTCGTAGGGTTCAGAGAGGGCTCTCTCTTTAAGTTTTAACTTTGTTTTGTTTTTATGATATTAGGCTAGTTATGAATGTGCATATTTGGTTTTGATTGATTTGGTGGGAAATAATCACTTGGAGGTATGGATAGAGGGAAATATATTTGTCCACTGGGCTAAGGATTCAAACTCAAGCTAACAGAACTGGGATCAAGGCTAAAAATGTCAAATGTTTTCAGGGCAAGATAGATAACCCTTAGAGATCTTGGAAAGTTGTTTTTATGAGGTGGTATGATCGAGATAAAGGGAAATTAAGGATCCTTTGATCCGGGAAAGGAAGCAGTAGGAAGAGGTAAAATGAGAGAGGGAGCAATCAAGAATTCCCTACACTAGAAATTAGAGGAAAACATAAAAATGATAACTAGTTAAAAACAAGGTGCTATTAACATATCCTGTAGTAATAATCCTAGTTATACATTCAGATTTATAATTAAAACATAGATGGATGCATATAACAAAGAAATATAACAATAAAAAGTTTAGAAATATACTTCACTCCAACTAGCTTATCACAGGAATCTTGAAGTATGATGCCAATTTGGTTAGATCCAGTCTGCTACCCAAAATTCGAAACACAAAGCCTTCAAGTCCAACAAAATGTCTATAGCAATCTCCAACAATTTTATTCCACACAAATTACTTCTAAAGATGAAGTATTTATACATAATGTTTTACAAAATATCTTAGAATACTTCTAGGAATTAACTTAGGAAAATAAAATATCTTTACAACAATAATAGAGACAGCTGCTTAACAAATCAGCAAGTTGTCCTAATTTATCCAAAAGAAATAGAAATAACTTTAAGGATAAATCAACTCGCTGCTTAGGTGTCCTTCTTGTTGGCTCTTTATATATTTATTAAAATCTGATCTGCCTTGTGTGATACTCTTTTTCTAATCCTCTTTATTCACTGATACTCTTTAACCTTCTAGTCAAAACTGTTTATTTCTATAAATAAAATCCATTTTGACGGTAAATATGATTTTTTTTTAATCTTATTTTCACCTACTTTGTCTTTTATCCTTCATAGAAAATCTGTGAGTGCTTTCCAATCCTCATTTTTAGGAATTTTTATATTCTTAAATTTCCTAAAGTTCTCATCAGCTTCAGTATATCTAGCAAAGGTTTGCTTGATGACAAACAAGAGTTTGATCTCATGCTGCAAGTAAAATAAGTCTTCAAAATTCTTCAGTAAGACTTTCCCTATTTGAATGCCTTGTCCTTGTGGCTTATTTACCTGTTCTTTTTCAAACTCTCTAATCTTCTTATCATAGTCATTTTGAGGCATCAGTTTATCATTAACGACCATGATATGAGGAATTCCTTTTTGTCTCAGACTTGTGAACTTAACCATAAATCTAGTTATGGCAGTATTCATACCTTCACATTTTTCTTCAAGTTGCCTCATAAAATTTCTGTTTGTTGTGACTTTCCTAATTTCTAGGATAGTTGCAGTTTTATCTGTTATTTTGAGCTCTTCAAACTTACGTCTATTTTTTCTATTAAGGAAATTTGTTAGCCTTATAGCTTGGTCTGGTTTGTCAGCCAACTCACTTTGAGTCTTTTGAATTTCTGCTTGGGCTGCTAGTAGTAACTCCCTTTACTCAAAAATAACTTGAATTGAAGGCCAAACATCATGGATGGCTTCAATTACCTTGTTCCAAATGTAGTTTTTGATATATGATATTTGTTCAGTTAAATTTGACTCATTTTGCAGTTTCTTGAGATGTTCACTTAGTCTGATGGCCTTTTTTTCATGGGTATTTGCATTTATCTGAGCCAATTTATTTGAATTCTCAAGATTTTCTACCATTTTTGTCAACCTATTTATCTCATTTGTCTTTAAATACATCTCTTCCATTGCTTTCACTAGTTGGTTGGCTTCATCTGTAGGTTGCACTGCTATTGTAGAGGATTCAGTAGCTGAGGTTGTGGAAGAAGTCACTGGCATTGCAGTGGCCAGTGGCTCTTTGGGTGCCAACTTTTCACCTAAAGTTGAAGGCACTACTGTAGTGATAACTAGAATGACTGTAGGAATTTCTGGCTCTTTCACTGTTTCCTTTTCTTGGACAAGCTTTTCCATTTGTATTTACAACTCTTTTATCTGGGCTCTCAACTGAAGAATTAAATTCATCATTTCATCTTTTTAATTTTGTTCCTAGATGGCTTCTTTTGCTTGAGGATGCTCACTTTGAGGAAGTTTGAGCTGTTTCCTCAAAGCTACTATATGTTCATTTTTATTTTTTTATCAATAATTCAGCTGCTTTGATATTAACAAGACCATATCCCACCTGTAACACTAGTTCTTCTAAGGATTTTATCCTTACATCCTTGGCATACAATGAGGCTTTTTCCATCTTCATCTAATCTTGCATGTTGGAGATGGTGTTTTGGAGCTTTTGAGAACTCATAGATTTTGTTGTAACTGTGGAATACAACATCTCTGAGATTTTCCTGTGAATATCTATTTGATCTAATTCATGGATACTGTCTGTATCTACTTCTAGATAAAATTTCTTATAGTCTGACACTGTTTTTGGCACTGATACTGTGGGCTGTAATACTGACATAATCTATTTTTTACTTGAGTAATCAAAGGCTGAAAGAAATATGTTTTGATTACTTGGATTTTGTTTCAAGAACTGAGAATATATTTCAGTTTTGATTTCTTCATACTTCAGTTTGATTTGTTTATATTTCTCTTTGATATCCAAATCCTTTTCCTCAACTGTCTGTGAGGAAGAAGCTTCCATACTTTGTTGTCTTTCCATCAACTCTATATCTTCATTATTGATTTCTTCATTCTGATTTCGCTCACTGATAATCACAGCAGCAAAATGTTTCTTCGGTAAATTTGTATTGCTACTTAAAGGTTGTTTCTTCCACATCTATTGTCACTTTTCCTTTACCTGCTAAATCTAATTTGGGCCTTTTGTTATATATGAGCTTGAAATTGGTTTCAGTTGTAGTCTCTGCAACATAGGCTCCTTCTTTCGTTCTTATTTTGGTGGACTTCTCTGGCTAATTTGCAGTCTCTGAGGTTTGACTAGTATTACATTTGTTCACTACATCTGTTAAAGTGCTTTCAGTCCACTCAATCTGATTTGCAAAATTTTCTATTTCTAGTTTAGCTTCATGGATGAAAGGTGTTAACTTGCATTTAACCCTTAGCTTACTCAAGATCCCTTGTGGATCATAGTTCCAAGGGAAACTTTCTTCAAATTTATTTTCCAATAACTAATTTGTTGCTTCTTTCTCTGCATCCCTGTGATTGCATACGAATGGCCCTATTTGATTTTTGAGTTTCAATTGTGTCTTCTTCTTAACTGCCATGAAATTTATGGAATCAGAGTTTATAATATGCCTAATATACTCCAAGGAAAATATCCTCATTGAAGGATGTTTTGGTAACTTGTAAGGTAACAATTTTGACCTAAAAACTCTGATTTCAATATATTTATTATACAAATACCAGTCACCAACTTTACTCTGCTCTGATAGCTACAATATTTTTATCATTTCTTAATTTATTCTAGGTTGCTCTGTTTTGGTCGACATTGTGATCACTGGATGAAAAAATAACTCTAAAAATTCTGAATAAGAGAACTCTGTACATTCTTTCCTGAGCAAGGATGTCCAAAAAATGACAGATAGAGGATTTACCTCTATGTCAATATTTTGAATATTAACTCGAAATTTATCTGATTGGAAGTGTAAAAACATATGGAAAAGGTAGGATGTATATCTAAACACTCCCCCAAGTTGCAAATTGGTCAATTGATAATGAATACTATCAGCAATGAAACTATCATAATTAAAAATTACTGAGGGTGGTTGACCTGGAGAAAAGGTGGATAAGAATCCCCAGATGGACTCATCAGTGTGTTCATCAGTAAAATGTCCGAGGATGAAGGAAATCATGTAAATCACATTTCTTGAACCTTCAAGGAATTTATTAGTAGAATATGGGAGATTTAGCTTAGGAATTTCTACATGCAGAGGCATAAAAGTTTGAAAAATCATGAACCTTTTGGGAAAATCTAGGCTAATATATAAGTTGGTGAGGGCCTCTATGGATAAAGGGACTTCTTGGGGGTGAGGATGAAGTTGTAACATCTAGTTAATTGACTCTACAGTGATGGTAAAAAGCACTTCCTTTTTCGCATTTACAATGGCTCTTTGTTCAGGAATATAATACTACTAACACAATCTAATAATCTCCTGACATGGGTGAGTTAATGGGACAACATATTTGGGAAAATGGGATTCCCAAATATGGATTTCTTCTTCATTGTATAATGAATTTTCATAGCACTAGTTATGGATATATAGCAGGTTAAACTCAACAATGGGATCTGTTATCTTGTAATCAGCATCAGCTAGTGGGATATGTTCAATATCAATAATAGGTATCTGAAGAGGATTTACAACAATAGCAGTACTTGAAGTGGTGGCAGGGGTAGACTTAGGTATTTTGGAACCTTCAGGCTTGCTTGTGTTTTGCTTCTTAGGCATTTGAGGCTACCTTTGCAAGTTTATTCAGTTTGCAGAAGCAATTTACTTTAGCAGAGGGTTTATTGGACAAATTTGGCCAAGTATAGCTTTTCTTTGGGCTTTTTGTCCAATAAGGCTTGTCAAAGTGGTTTAGAGGCTTTATAACTGGTTTAAAACAGAAAACAAGGGTTTCCTGAGTACTTGAATGAGAAATAGGGCTTCAGGGTACCTGAAGAGATTTTTTGGCTTATTTCAAAGTTTGAAATAGATATTTAAACTGTGAAAACTCACCAGTTTATTCAAAATAGTGCACCACCGAGAAAGGGTGCCTAGGAAAAAATTGCCATAGTTTGGCTTGTTTTTGGGACTTTTTGGTAGTTTATTAATTAATTTCTAAAACTCTGGGACTGTTTTTTCTTTAAAAGGTCTTTAAATTGATTGCAGGTTCAATTTTTTTAGAAAAATACCTATTGTAATGCAGGTATTTGATCTTCGTAATGGTTTCTGAAGTTCAAGCTGAGTTAATGGCTTCAGTGAATTGTTTGGAGAAATGTGCTATTCCTTAGCAGCCTTCAAAGTTTTATTGGGTAAATCTTGCAGGTTTCGAGAGCAGAAATGGCAAAGGATGGCTTAAAAAAATGCATTTTACAATCAGGGAGGCTGTGTAGAGGGTTTAGGTTTAAAGCACAAGAAAATAGATGAATGAAATACATTTACAAAGGTTTATTATGCATTTTTTTGTATTAATCTAGCATTGAATGCAGGTTGCATCAGGCGGGAGGAGCGGTTTCGAGATTTAATGGACAGAAAGCAGGAGTGGTTCTTGCGCGATTATTGGGTGGTAAGCTGTATTTGGCTAAACCCATGCTATCGAATAGAAAGAGGGCACAAAAAGGAGAGAAGTATTTTCAAAATAGCCCATTTCACGTAGCTTTCCATGCGATATCAAATGTCAGCCGTCTGATTTGGGAGATCAATGCAAACGGTCGCAATTGATTGGGAGTTGCGCAAAAATGGGAGGTGGGGCCGGGTCTGTTATATGAGCGGAAGGTTTTTGAACTTTACCAATAGACATTTATTTGATTCCAAAACCTTGGTTTATACAAATATAGGCGCGCACGGGGGGTGGGTGTAATGTACTGTATTTTTTATTTAAAACATTTATAAAAATGTTTCAATAATACATCCGCAGGCACAATTATATTTATATAGTTTTTTAACCTTTTGAATAGTTTAAAAACTATAGGGGCGGGGTATTTCAATAGAGATATGTTTAGTCAAAAGGGTTTTTAGGCAGGTTTTTTATTTTATGCACGTGGAGATAATAAACTATGGTCTAAACTTTAAAATAGTGGGTTTTTGGGGGTTATTTAGATATAGCGGAAATAATATCTATGGGTAGGTGTAATTTTAGGGATTTATTATAATAAGTTAAGTGTTAATATGAAAAAGGGAAACAAAACACATATTATCTCTAAGTAAAGTATAAAATAAAGAATTGATCATTTTTTTATTTACTTCAATAATACTTAGGATAAATGTAATTTGAGGGTTTTTATGAATGATTTTGAAGGGATGAAGTTAATTATTTTAGGGTTACAATTTAACTAAGTAAGAATGTGTCTTTACTTAGGAAAAAGGGGTTTTGATGTATGAATGAAGGGTAAATGCTGGGAAATGTGGTTTTAACATAAGAACTAGTCTTATTGGTTAATATTATTTTTTAAATTGCAAAACTCTTAAGGAAAGGATGAATTTCATTTATAAATAAAGGCAACATATATTTTAAAGGAAAAAAATTCACATAGAAATAAAAAATCTACTTAAAATATGATCAATATGTTTTTTATACTACATGACATATGATCTTGAAGAATTACTTTGGTAAACATTTATGAAAATGTTCTCTAATTTAAAATTTATTAACTATTAATTAGCTTAAATTAATTATGTATATTAATAAAAATAATGATAAAATTTCAGAGGAAGCTCATTAGGAGTCGAGTTTTTATTCCTCTCAATGTTGTACAAGACTCTATGTAGTTCATCCTCAGAAACGTCAAGTAATAGTTGATTATTTCATTCTCGGTTAATGAAGCTAGGAAATTGATTGGCAATGTTTAAAACAACATCTATGGGTATATGTGTGTGTCTCATGAATAGATTCTAGAATATAGGGTCCAAATTTAATCGAAGCATGTTTACTTTGTCCCATGTACTCTATCAATGACCCAAATGGTTTTGATCGCCTTCCTCTCTTTTGAAATTGCATCATTGCATCATTAGAAATTGCATCATGAAAATTAATAACTTTTGTGTATTAGAAATTGCATCATTCTTTAGAAAGTTGTAATGCCCCATATTAGTATATCAATAATAATAATAATAATAATAATGGAAATAATATTAATATATAAGTAGATAAAACAATAAATAAAAAATAAAAAAAATAATAGTAAATACATAAGATAATAAATAATAAAGAAAAGATAATAATAATAATAATAAAATAAACTAAATGATAAATAATGTTCAGAATAAATATATAAAAATTGTAAAAATAAGTAAAGTTAACAAAATGTAAAAAGGAATAAAATAAGAAAGAGGTAATTTAAGAAAAAATGTTGAGTTTAGGAAAACTTAAGACAAAGAAAAATAGAAGTTGTCATGATGATACACTAATTATGTGCATGTAGATCCCCTTTCAATCTCATTTCTATTTAATGGATGAAAGGGAGATTAGAGACATTAATTCTTTCCAGAGAAGAATGTTTAGAGACAAATAATTCATTGGATGTAGTAGTTTATTGAGGGCTTGAGGGTGGCCAACTTTAAAAATATTTTGTGCATCTGAGCCTACTATTGGGTCGAGAGTCATCTCAAAAACTTTGTTGTAGTGAGTAAAATTTGTTGTAGTGAGTAGGATCCGAGTGGAGGTACAACTTTGAAATCACCAATAAGATATATTTTCACTTTATTGGTAAGTATTATTTCCTCATAACGTTTGTTAATTTGGAAAAATTGTATGAGAAATACGTGTAGAAATGTATGCCATATGTTTTGCATTTCCAAAAGTAGCAAGGTCACCTTTGAAGATAACTATTACATACACCCTAATTGAAAACTATAAAAAAAAATATTTATGTTTGTTTTAAGGTTTATGCATTTTAACTTAAAATAAAACTATTGTTGGGTGGTGCTATAAATTATTTTGTTTTATGTAAAATAGTGTACTGTGTTCATTTTTTTTTTTTAAACTTTCTAACTTTTATCATAGAATTTAAGTTTTATATTATAATAAATATAAAATATACTTTAAGAAAAAAATTAAATATTATTCTTCTAATTTTTTTTTACGGAAAATTTAGCAAATATATTATTATTATTATAATAATTAGCTCCTTAACATAATTTATAATTATTATTTAATTTGTATAGCAATAATACTTTTTAAAAAGCTTTTATTATTGTTTAAATATGAATCCATAAGAATCAAAATTTGGATGATAAAGTAACTAAAAATATATATATTTTTAATTAAATTTTGTTAATAGACGCAATTCTCATCCATTACATATTATTTCATGCTTCTCGTGATGCTAATAAAGATTGATTCATTGAAACTTCTTATCATAATTTTCAGAGAGCATGTATGAAATGTTAATCCTTTCCAGCAATAAATTATTTATTTGGCCATATATCATAATTATAAAGTACAATTAAAAAAATTGAATGCATAAGGCTAACTACCTAACTACCTTATGTGGTCAAAAGGTAAAAGCTAACCACCAAACTATCCCATGTGGTCAAAATTATGTAAATCATGATTAAAAGCTCAACACTTTACTATGATGTAAAGTGATGCTAAACGTAGCATTTCATAAGAAATTTCAAAACCATGATCCTTACAAAGAAATAAAGAAGAGCATTCAAAAAATAATCTCTGATGTGAGTTTTCAATCTGCAACTCATATTTCTTGTCGAGGAGAAATCACGACGGGAAACCTTAAACAATTAACACACAGCAGATTTAATCAAGCACATAAAGACACAGTCATTAACGTGGTTCACCCAAACCTCCTGGGCTACGTCCACACAACATAAACAATTAACACACAGCAGATTTAATCAAGCACATAAAGACACAGTGTTTTTACAGTGGTTCACACAAACCTCCTGGGCTACGGCCACACAACAGGGCATTGGCAATCTTTATTATTCAAACAGGAGATTACATAATTCACACACACTCTCCAAAAACAAACGTATGGATACCTGTTATATAGCAGGAGAATCTAACAGCCTCATAAATCCTCTCAACTCAAATTTAGGATGCATTAACTCCCTCCCAACAAACTGGAGCTAATCTAGGAACTAATTCCTAATTTTTGTCACCTAATGAGATTTTTCCTATTTTATTTACAACAGAAAATCTCAACAATCTCCACCTTGACAACAATTAGCCTGATGCCCTGTTCCTTTATTATTTTATCTCTTCTGCAAGCCAAGAGAAGCCAAACACCAACGCAGCTTCTCCAACAAAATTGGTTTCGTGAACATGTCTGCACAGTTCTCCTTTGTATGCACCTTTTCAAGAGAGACTCCCCTTTCAGTAATAACCTGTCTTACAAAATGGTACTTAATTGGAATATGCTTTGATTTACTATGATAGGCCGGATTCTTAGCCAAATGTATTTCACTTTGACTATCACAAAGTAACTTGATGTTGTCCTGCAACCTACCAAATTCACCAAGCAAACCTTTCAACCAAACCGCCTCTTTGCAAGCATGCGAAGCAGCAATGTATTCTGCTTCAGTAGTGGATAAAGCAACAATGTTCTGTAGCTTTGACATCCAGCTGATAGCTCCACCTGCAAGAGTAAAGACGTACCCTGAAGTTGACCTTCTCTTATCCAAATCACCTGCAAAATCAGAATCAACATACCCGTAAACAAATTCACTACTCTTATTGTAAGTGATACAATAACTACTTGTGCCTCTCAAATACCGAAGCACCCATTTCACTGCTGACCAGTGTTCTTTACCCGGATTTTCCATATACCTGCTGACAACCCCAACTGCATGTGAAATATCTAGTCGAGTACAAACCATCGCATACATTAAACACCCTACTACATTGGCATATGGAATTCGAGACATATAATCCTTTTCTTCATCTGTATTAGGACATAAACTCGAAGAAAGCTTAAAATGGGAAGCGAAAGGGACTGACACAGGCTTCACATTATTCATACCAAACCTCAAAAGTATCTTCTCAACATACTTCTGTTGTGATAGCCACAACTTACCATTACTCCTGTCTTTGAAAATCTCCATGCCCAAAATCTGTCTTGCTGCTCCTAGATCTTTCATATCGAATGTCCTTGCCATCTGAGTCTTCAACCTGTTGATTTCATCAATGCTTTTGCTTGCTAAAAGCATATCGTCAACATACAACACTAAGATAATGAACATGCCATTTTTCAATCGCTTGAAATACACACAATGATCATATTCACTTCTAACATATTTCTGACTCAACATGAAAGAATCAAACTTCTTATACCACTGCCGAGGCGACTGCTTCAGGCCATATAATGACTTCTTGAGCCTGCAGACAAATTTCTTATTGCGATGTTGAACAAACCCTTCTGGTTGTTCCATATATATTT
The DNA here is from genome assembly GCA_034641835.2 of Pinus albicaulis. Classification (NCBI taxonomy): domain Eukaryota; kingdom Viridiplantae; phylum Streptophyta; class Pinopsida; order Pinales; family Pinaceae; genus Pinus; species Pinus albicaulis. Next base: position 415,965,453 of record CM076584.1, read on the forward strand.
CCTCATCTAAGTCTCCATGTAGAAATGCAGTCTTAACATCTAGTTGTTGTAACTCTAAATCAAACAAAGCAACTAAAGCTAACACAATTCGAATTGAAACTATTTTAACAACTGGTGAAAAAATCTCATGAAAGTCTATGCCTGCTTTCTAAGAAAACCCTTTTGCGACCAGTCTCGCTTTGTACCTGTCCTCCGTATCATTCACACCCCGTTTCACCTTGAAAACCCATTTGCATCCCACAGTTTTCCTGTCTTTCGGAAGCTCAACCAGATCCCATGTGCCATTCTTACCTAAGGCCATCATTTCTTCCTTCATGGCTGCTTTCCACTTGTCACTATTCGAACCTTCTATTGCTTCCTGATAGCACAGAGGTTCATTGTCATTAGCAGTAAATGCAACTGAAGTAACATAATCATCATACCTTCTCGGTGGCCGTTTGATTCTTGTCGACCTCCTTAAGGATGTTTCTGGTTCTTCCGCAATTGGCTGACTACCATCTGTAGGAACTTCTTCATGACCAGCATCTGAGACCTGTTCACGCTCTATATCTGAACCCTGTTCATAACTAGTATCTGAAACCTGTTCATGACTAGAATCTGAACTATGGTCATCATGACTATCATTAGAAGAGCTTTCAAACTGAATGTGCCGAAAGTCAGATACATCATCCTGTTTCAATCTATTATCTACATCTAACTGTACAAGAGAGGATTCATCAAACTTTACATCTCTGTTGATGATGATTTTGCGGGTAGTAGGATCCCACAATCTATATCCCTTTGTTCCAACACCATACCCAACAAAGATATACCTTTAGACTTTGGATCTAACTTAGTTCGCTGATGTTTAGGCACTAGAGCATATGCATCACAACCAAACACTCTGAGTTTAGAATAATCACAAGGGTGTCCCTTCCATACCTCTTGCGGAATTTTGCAGTCTATCGCCGTCGATGGAGATCGGTTTATGACATAACAAGCTGTTGCCACTGCTTCCGTCCACAACTCCTTCTGCAACCCGGCGTTACTCAGCATACTCCTTGCTCTCTCTAGAAGAGTCCTGTTCATGCGTTCAGCAACTCCATTTTGCTGAGGAGTATAAACCGTGGTCTTATGTCTCTCGATCCCTGCATCCTTGCAATAGTTGTCAAACTCCTTGGAAGTAAAATCACCACCATTGTCAGTTCTTAAACACTTTATAGTTCTACCAGTGATGCTTTCTACCAATGCTCTAAACTGTTTGAAAACTGAAAAAACATCAGACTTCCTTTTCAACATGTAGACCCACACCTTCCTAGAAAAGTCATCAATGAATGACACAAAATATGACGAGCCACCATATGACACTGTAGGGGCTGGACCCCAAACATCTGAATGAATATAATCAAGTATGCCTTTACTAGTATGTTTGCCTGTTTTAAATTTTTGTTTACTTTGTTTTCCAAACAAGCAATGCTTACAGAAATCTAACTTTCCAGACTTTAGATTAGGAAGTAACTTGCGATCAGCCAAAACATTTAACCCTCTTTCACTCATATGCCCCAATCTTTGATGCCATAAGTGAATGGAACTACTGTCATGTTCAGACACCGTAGACACATGAACTGACCCTGTTCTTCCTTCTAACTGAAACAGATTTCCTACTTTCTTAGCTTTCATTACTAGTAAAATTCCTTTATAGATTTTCATAACTCCACCTTGAATTACAGTTTTATATCCATTTGTGTCAAGTGCACCTAGTGAAATTAGATTTTTTCTTAAGTCTGGAACATGTCTCACATCTGTTAACAATTTAGTTGTGCCATCAAACATTTGCAGTTGTATACTTCCTATCCCAACAATATTAGATGTGACATCATTACCCATGTACACGACTCCATCATTAACTGATCTATACGTCTTAAACCATTCTATATGAATACACATGTGGTTTGATGCACCGGAATCTAACAACCAATGTTGATCATGATTTGACATATTAAAAGACAACACTTCATCGCTCATACCTGAACCAGATGCCGAACCTGTATCTGTCGCATTTGCCTCCTTCTTCTCTGTCGAAGAGTCTCCTTTCTTCTCTGTTTGCTGTCTCTTCCAGCAGTCTTTCTTCAAGTGCCCCGATTTGCCACAAAACCAACACTTCACTTTGCTCTTCTTCCCTTTCGACTTTGAACGTGAATCGCTGCACTTACCAGAGCGTCTTTCTCTAGAACGACCTCTAGCCATCATTGCCTCTGATGTAGAGGTGTCAGCATTCAACTTCTTCCTCGTCTCCTCAGACAACATGGCTCCAACCACATCGTCAAACTCAAGGACAGCTGCATTACTGAAGCTTATGGAAGTAACAAAGTGATCCCACGATTCAGGGAATGTACACAATAGAGTTATTGCCTTATCCTCTGAATCAAATTTTACATCTAGACTTTGTAATTGTACCAATAGAGTATTGAAAACATTCAGATGGTCAGTAACCGAGGTACCTTCCTTCATCCGCAAACTGTATAGCTGCCGCTTCAGGAGAATCTGATTTGTCAAGGATTTCGTCATGTAGAGCTTCTCAAGCTTGATCCACAAGCCTGCGGCGGTCTTCTCTGACACAATGTTGAACAAAACATCATCGGCCAGACATAACCAAATTGCGCTCAGAGCTCTGTCATCCAACTCATCCCATTCATCCTCCGTCATGGAAGAAGGCCTTTTGCTCCTCCCCAACAGTGCTTTCGCCACGCCTTGTTGTACCAGGAGATCATGCATTTTTACCTTCCAGATCTCGAAGTTGTTTTTGCCATTGAACTTCTCAATTTCAAACCGGGCATTTTGAGTTTTCGCCATCTTGTTTCAGCAAAAAACACAGTAATCTCCAGAACCAATTTTCAAAATAAAGAATGCCCCTTTTAATTAAAAAATGCCTTTAAAAGCCACCCTTCTTTTCAATATAAATAAAGTGCCACCCACTCAAATCGATTTATAAAAAAACGATGTTAAAAACCTTTAATGCAAATCGATTGCACTTCATATATATATGTCACTTCATAAAAAAATCAATTATAAAATGTGACCTTTTAAATGTGACCATTTCACAACGTTTGACTTTTTCAAAACTCCAAAGTCGATATGTGACCTTTTAAAAAAAAAAATTCCAAAAAACGATTTCTTCCAAATCGACTTTTCCTTTTTAAATCGACTTATTAAAAAAAAAACGTTTTACACATGTATGACGCAGTTTCAATCTGTGACATCTCCACACGTATGATAACTATGATTGCCATAATTTGTGAATAATTCTCTGCGTCTAATTACATACCGTGACTTGTATGACTTAATTCATATGGCAATCAACACGTCGTCCTGCGTGTTCTTGGTGGCGAACTGGAATGTTCCGGCTCTGGGCAGCTATTATGTTGTGGAACGTGCAACGCCTTCAACGCTCAACAAAACCTGCAACTCAGCAATTCTACGCACCAGCAATCAATTTGATCCGCACAGCAATCACAGTCAACAGGCTCAGTCCACTCGATTTTTTTCGACTTTCTTGCCGAATTGGATCGTCCGGCCGGCAAGACGCTGGCCAAAGACTTCAACACAGTCGAATACCCTTTAGCAATTGTAATCTGCTCACAGGCTGCCGCGGTCGCCACGCCTGGTTCGAACCTTCACATGTCACACAACTACACAATAACACCACTCTCCAACAATCGATCTCCAGAACGCTGCTCACAATTCTGCTGCTCAACTACACGCGGGTTTACACAGCACGCAGGTCCAACACGCCTTTTGCTCCGATACCAATTGTTGGAGCGCAACAATTTATAAAACACAACAACAGCAAATTAATCATGCACAGGAAAGACACACAGCTTTAACGTGGTTCACCCAAACCTCCTAGGCTACGTCCACACAACAGGGCATTGGCAGTCTTTATTAATTCAAACAGGAGATTACAATTCTCACACACTCTCTCCAAAACAAACGTATGGAGACCTGTTATATAGCAGGAGAATCTAACAGCCTCATAAATGCTCTCAACTCAAATTTAGCATGCATTAACTCCCTCCCAACAAACTGGAGCTAATCTAGGAACTAATTCCTAATTTTTGTCACCTACTGAGATTTTGCCTATTTTATCCAAAACATAAAATCTCAACAATCTCCACCTTGACAACAATTGGCTCAACATTTTTAAATTTATAATATATATTTTATTAATTTTATTTTCTAACTTTTATATCTGTGATTCGATGTATCTTTACTATTTCACTTTTGATAGATCTGTATTTTTATCTTGATTTTTTATTTTTATGATTAATTATATTAAATAATTTAAAAAGACTATTTATATTTTGATATATCTTTTTTATTTATATTTGATAAAAGAAATTTTTTTTTTTCATTTTTATTAATCTCAAAGATATTTTAAAACAATACAGATTACATAAATTTGAAATCAGTGATTTTTATGTTGAAGGTGTTCTTTTTGCTGGAGTGGGGTGAGCAAACACGGTTCACTCTAGCCAATGAAAAGTTTTGTTTATCGCCCTTTCAATCAATTAGATTTTGCCATTTGGTTATTCCTCCAACTAATAAAAATTAGTAATCTCTTCAGCTTGTACTATTACCCATTTGTCAAGCCTTCTCATTTAAAGTCTTATCGTTTTGATTTTACCACGCCATAATTCTGGTCGGTCGCCATAAACAGGGTAATAAAGAAATAAACCTTGGGATATGCCATACACTATCGATTAATTTGGTTGAGGAAGCTCTTTACTTCCATATCTATCTCTCCACCTTTTGACGTTCCTTTGGGCCTCTTGGTACAATTGCTAACTATATTTTTTTTAAAGATTAAAATAAATTAAAAAATAAATAATATTTTTTCCATAAATATATTGCAAATTTTATAATTTTTTTTAATGTTTAATTTAAAAAAATATTTAACACTAATATATTCATTTTATGTTTTAAAGAAAAATAATATGTATAATTTCAATATTTTAAAATTGTTTTAAATATTAATCTATTTAATTAAAAATGAAAATCTCTCCAATTTACAGCAGTAATAATAATAATTAAAATGCAATATATCTTAGTTTATATAAAATTTATTTTGGTTATGAAATCGGTCAGTAGCGTGTGAAAGTGTCTATAGATATTCAATCAATTCGATGATGGGGATGCCCGTTAAAGTAGGGATCAACGGACTGTCTTTTGATAGACATATCTTGTCATGTACCTTCATTACTGACGCTAAAAATTATCTTTACAGGATGTTTGACATTATCATAATATTACTTCAGAATATTTAAACGTTAGTTTTTCATGTTATTCGTTTCCGTACATTAAAATATGTTTTTTTTTTTTTTTTCATTTAGTAATTTCAATATTATTTTGTTTAACATTGATTAAAAACATATATATATAAATTTCAAAATTTTCTTATAATTTTATATCTTAATCTTAATAATTACAAATATGTAACTTTGAATAAGTGTGAATATAGATATTTTGTTTTTCTAGTTTTGAATTCTAATTGTTAATTTAATATTTTTTTTGAGAGGTAATTTTTCTTGAGGTTAATATTTAATTTGGGAATGATAATAATTTGATAATGAGATTTACTTTATCATTATTATTATTATTCAATTTTAAGGTTAGAAGAAAGACATCAAATTGGTGTATGAGACCATCTTGTTTGTGGGACAAGAGACCCATCTCCTCACAAGTCTACGAGGACATGCACCTCTTAAGAGAAAACACATACTCTTAACCATTAGGCCCACTCAAGCTGTAATTAATGTATAATTGTGTTGCGAAATAAACATTTTTTAAAGAACAAATTTAATAATTGTAATTAATATGTAATTGTGTTGTGAAATAAACATTTTTAAAGAACAAATTTGATGTAAAATTTTATTTTCAATTCATATTAAACAAAAAGTAGTTTTTTCTTTTAAATAAATAAAATGTATTTATTTACTTTGAATTAATTTCAAATTTCTATCTTAATAAATTTTCATTTTTTATTTAATTAATTTTAATTTTTTCATCTTAATTTTTTTTTATTAGATTATATGCATATGGTGTTGAACCTCTTTTAGATTTATAGGCTTGAGGTGGATGACTATATTTTTCTTAATGTTAGAGGGTTGTTTTCTCAATATAGAGAACCCTTTTATAATTTTTTTTGGGATAATAACTAAAAATTTGTTATCAACAACAATTTTTTTTTATATGTGCATATTTGCTTTTTTATCTTTTTAATAAAATATTATGATTTTTTTGGAAAAATATTATAGGTATATGCAATTTTATTAAGAAAGATGTATTTATATTATAAAATATTAATTAGATTCTAAAACAAATTAAAATAATGTTATTTTAGTGAAAGATATTATATTTATAATACAAAATATTTGTATTTGTATTATAAAATATTAATTAAATTCAAAAAAAATTAAAACAATGTTATTTTAGTGAAATAAATTATATTTATAATACAAAATTTTAATTAAATTTTAATTCAAATGAATTACTCTAAACAATAATTTGAAAATAATTATATTATATAAAATTTATTAAGAAAATGTAAAATTAATTAAGTTTTAATAAACTCATAAATTAAAATAATGTTTTTATTCACAACTATATTTATATATCGTATTCTAGATTTTAAAACTTTAACAAACTATACCACATATTAGAATTGGAATATTTTATTATTTAGAAAAATTAAAATTATATTTTATTTAATTATTATATACCAATTTAATGAGTGAGTTAAAATAGAAAGTTAATATGTTTGACCATATATCTGATTTTTTATATACTATATACTAGGATTAGCTTTTAATGAAAGGATTATCTTTAATGAAAGGGCCAGTAATATCTTTTATTGATCATTTAGTCCAAGCTTCTATCTTTTACATTGATTTTCATGTTGTTTCATTTAAGAGAAAGACCATTACTTTCATGGTCATTTAGTCCAAGCTTCTATCTTTTAAATTGTTTTCCATGTTGTTTCATTAAACAGAAAGACAAATGAGTAGAAATAACTTGATGAATATATTGAATAACTACATTATGTCACTCATACTCTTAAATATATATCCATTATTCCTTTCAACTTGTTTAAATTATTTTTTCTTTGGGATAACAAATCTGGCCCATACTCTTAAATATATATCCACTTTTCCTTTCAACATGTTTAAAGTAGTTTTCTTTAAGGATAACATATCCTCTCTTAAAATCTAGACCTCCAACAATTTTTTATTATTATAGTATATCACAATATATGATAGTCATTCCCTTCCACATTGTTAGGAGGTTCTATAACAACAAATACATCACTTGTATGGAATTTTATACATATTTGAAACCTAAAAAATAGGTTCAAATTAATTGTTATATAATCAAAATATAAAATTTAAATATAATCTATTTTATAATTCAATATTTAAAATTATAGATATATACAAATGCATACCTTTTTGTACTAATACAAAAATAATATCATAGCTTGAAGAGAAATGAGAGCCCTCGTCTCTCTCCTCATTTAGAAGGTGAATGTGAATAGGCCCAACACATCTAAAGGTCAAGCCAAGTCCACTACTTGACATGTAAAACCCAATTAGTGTGATATGTGCTTCTAACAGAATGAAAAGACCTTGTACCTAGTACAATTTTACATGTATATGTATGTTCATTATCAACATCAACTATATTCCAAAAGAAATTTTATCACTTCTATTATCAAATCTATGACACAAATTTTGAGTACACCAATCAACAATACATTCTGCATATTGCATCATATTAGCATCTAACTAGAGTTTCGAATCCTACTATATTTGTTTCTTCACATCCATATAAAATAATAGAGTGAAGAGAGTCTCAAAGAGAAACTATTTTTAATCCATACCAAAATATCTATTGACTTATACTTGTATGAAGAAACTTTATCCAAATAGTTATTATCATAAATGAAATTATCATAATTTATCTTTTTGGATCTAATTATCATGACCTTAGTCTTGACATTATTAATAGTCATCAACATCTTGAAGTATTAATCTTGGAGAATTTTAAGTTGCTTGTTGAGGTCGTGGCTAAAATAACAATGTCATCAAAATAAAGGAGACATGTAATGTAACAAAATTATTAACTATGGAAATTCACCTTCTATATAAAAAGTAAAAGGGACATAACTTTTTCAATTAAATTAAAAAGTAAAAGGGACATAACTACTTTCCAAATAAATCTCACCACCTAAACTATCGAAATTGACACGTTTAATTTGTAATCGAAAGTTCACCTCCTAAGGAAGTAGAAGTTGCATTAAGCATGTCTCATTATAGAGAAGGAGAAATCCATGAAGAAGTTGATCCCAGAAAGGAAGAAAGAGTGTTCAGGCACTACTACATTTGGGCTGTTTTAAGACATTTTTTTAAGACAAAAGAAATATTTTGTCTTAAAAAGTCATTTTTTATTTTAGTTATGTTATATTAAAATTTAATATCAATTGAATTGTCTTAAAGATAAAATTTAAGACAAAAATAGTGTAAGACAAAAATAGTTTGAGACAAAACTTTATATTTAAGACAAAAACGATTTGAGACAAAAATATTTAAGACAAAAACAATTTGAGACAAAGAAAATTAAGACAAAAAATTTAAGACAAAAGTATTTTAGGACAAAACTTTATATTTAAGACAAAAACATTTTGAGACAAAAACATTTTAAAACAAAACTTTATATTTAAGACAAAAGCACTTTGAGACAAAAAAAATTAATACAAAAGGAATTTGAGACAAAAATATTTAAGACAAAAGCACTTTGAGACAAAAATATTTAAGACAAAACTTATATTTAAGACAATGACAATTAAGACGAAACCCATTTAAGATAGTTAGGAATTAAGACAAAATCATTAACATTAGGAAGTTTGCATTGAAATATCCATGAGTGGATAGTGGATAATTATATTTTTTATTTTTAAAAATAGATATTCAAACCACATGAAATTTGATCATGTCATGATATTTATTTCTTTTATGTTATAAATTTTTTATTTTTTCATTAAAGCCACATTCTAAAAATATAATAAATAAATAGATAAAAAATTATTATTTTTTTGGTTGGCCACTCAAGGGGATTTGAACTTTGAATCTCATGTTTTAATATAATATAACTTCATAACAAAGTTATTGTCAATTGAGTTACATTCCATGAACTAAAATTGTTTATTTTTTTAAATATGTGCAAAAATTTAAACTAGCAATTGCACCAGATGTTGCAACGGAAACACTGTAAGGCATGAAATAGAGAAGAATCATAACATATAAGAAATCATTGAATGATAAAAATTAGTAAACAAAACACCATTCAAAAAAATATTTAATGAAGAAGGCTCATTAGGTACAAAGGATGAAAATTTCGTTTTCAAATAGTAAATTGGCATTTGACATTCACCTGTGAAACATCAGATTATTTGAAAAATGTTATGGGCACAATAACATAAATAGATTGTTGGGGGTATAGAAATGATGCAGTTGACTGAGTTGTTGAGGAAGTATTACCTGATGAAGGAGAATGTAGTGGTCCTTGAGGGAGACAAGTTGTCAGCTTCATGGGTAGGGGTTGTTGTTAGCTTAAATTTTACGAATTGCCTTTTTTTTTGGGTGTGACACAACCTTGATCTTGCTAATAATTCATCAGTTGGCTACTAATTGAATGCCTCCTTGGAGAGCTTATCCGTTAGTTGATCGAGCTCATGATAAGTGTGGGTGAAGGATGACCATTCTAGCTCCTGAATGCGCGGCCAAATTTGAGACATCAGGGATTGAAGCCGCACATTTTACTTATAAAACTTTCATTAGCCCGGTCAACAACTATTTGAGATTCCCGTCTCTTGCAAACTCTTCAAATTACCACAAGCACTTTCCAACTAAAGAACAACAAACAATGATGATAACTCGAGCTTTAAATTGGAACCAGGAGCCTGAGTATATCTGATATGAATGAATTGAAATGAATTTATATACAAAACAAAGTGAAGAGAAAGAATAATCAACATATAAGGAGAAACATACTTTTTTAATGAGATCACCTGGAGATTCTCTGATAATTTGAGTGGGATTTCCTTCAAAATTCCTACAAGGTATGTTTCATGTCAGATGTACGAAAAAACACGAGACATTAATGCTACGTAGCTTGATCTTGCAGGAAAAATGAATTACTTCACCCAAAAAACTTTATTATGAATACCATTTTTGTGTGATCTCAAGATGTGGGTAAAGTGCATTATATAAGAAAATAAAAATGTTCATGAAATTCCCATGAAAGTGAGTTCATCGATCTATTTTAAGTTTGTTGTTCCATGTCGGTCTCTCTACTGTAGAGTTGTGGGATAGTTGTATCATGTGACTAAACTATATTAAATAAATAATCTTTCACTTACCTTGATATTTGAGGAGTAGTGAATTTTTATGTGCAAATGTATGGTCTGCGATCTCCTAATTGTGAACTATGTATAACATATCTAATTGGATGCTAGCCAAAGTTTTCCATAGGTATAACATACCCAATTTTCACCCTCTGAGGGTTATCTTTCCCATGATCACAAACAACTTCTGATGACAACTATAATCAGGCCACTTGCAATGCTTCTTCTAGAGTTTAAAGGAAACACCTCCTTGAAGAAAAAATAAATAAATAAAAGAAAAAATCTTTTAACAATTTAGTTAGAAAAAAACTAACAACGCTCTTGAGGTGGAAAATTATAGCCCAATTGAAAGAAGCAAGAAAACTCAAGGTATTATAGACATAAATCAAGACAATTGTGCAACTTTTTCAAGGATACAACAAGAAATTTTTTTGTACATAATAAGACTTTATTTGCAAACGAGAAGATACCACAGTGGGCATGCACAAGAAGAAGAACCAAAGAAATCGAATTCAATAAAGGAATCACAACCACCACTCCAAACTCGCTTCTCTAAAACACATACAACCACAATAAATCCCACTAAAGCTTACAAATTTATCAAGCCCTAATTAACTTACTAACAAATTCAACAAGCCAACATGCTACAATTTATTGAGTCACCCTCAAAATCAATTAGTAATTATTGCATGAATGTAAATTTGTTTGTAATTTTATTTAAAAGGTTGAAATTGTCTCAAGAGCATATAGAATATATCCAAGAGTTAAAAAATTTGAAATTTTTCCTACCTCCACAAGGTTTCATCACACCCGGATAGGTGACAACATACAAGTCTAAATCTTCTACCTCTAAGTCTTAATGGCACTTCAACAAGTCAATAACCTACTTGCAAAAATGCTTAATGAGTTTTGTCTATTAGCTAAAGAGATGTACATCGATCCATCCAAAAATAAACATCTCAATCAATCCAACACCATAAATTGTGCTAAATAGTTCATCATGTAATTTAAAATATTACAATATGGTCTTATATTAGCTCACATGTTTCTTGAATATTTGAAAGCCAAACTGCCTTAGCACAGTAGACCAGAAAGATCTATACTCTAAAAGACAAAAAAAAGGCAACAAACTAAAATAGGAACTTTAACTCTAATCCAGACACTTCATTCTTAGCAACATGATATCTAATGAAGATGATACATGGAAAAGAAGGCTTCATATATTGTCTATCACATGTAAAACCAAGTGAACAAATACATGCATAAAACACATAAGAAATAGGGTTCATAGATCGACTTGTATTATATGGTTTCAAACCCTTCTTGTCTCCTTCAAGGGGGTTTCTTGAGGTCTTCAAAAAGACTTCCTTTTGCTAATCAAATGGATTGTTTCTTTCACACATTTATGGAAACTTACTTTCCAAATCATATTGTAATAGATTCATAAGGTGATATTATTGATATTAACTACACTTTATTTGGAGACATCATTTTTATTGTAGGGGTTGGTACCTTTCAATTGTATGTGGTTGGTGATGTGAAGACTACTCAACCTCTAGTAAAGATTCATACTAACTCTAACAAGCTTATGGATGCTTGCCTACAAAGGGAGATGCCTCTAAACTTAACTCATTGGATTCTTTGTTTGTTCATGCTAATTATTGTTCTCAACTTTCCTTCTCCAAGGGGTTGAGACTATTTGCTTCATTTATTTTACATGGCCCAGTGAAAGAAGAAGAATGGAGATTGTCTCCACATCTTTTCCATTTAGCTAAGTTACAAATAAAAAGAGTCAAATTCTATAGCCAATAGACTAATAGCCTCTTGATACACCTTTAGTGAGCTATGCATAGCTCTCACCTATCACTGTAGCTCAATGAAATGATATCTAATATCTCCAAGACACCATTATAAATGGACTAGTTGTGAAGTTGCTATTAAATTATCGCCTCCAAATGTTCAATTATCATGAATTTTGAGGGAGAGGGATCTTTTGGTATATTGAATGGGGCAAGGGGACATAAGGGTAGCATGGATGGGTAGAAGTGAGAGATTCGAGCATGGTTTACTGAGATCTATAATCCTAACATTAGAGAATGAGAAGGAGCCTTAGGGCCTTATGGCATAGGGGCTAGGGGACCTATAAGGCAATGAGAGAAATTGATAGGGGAAACCCCAATAGTTTTGACAAGGGGATTAGGGGCCACATTATCACAACCCATACACACTTAACCCCTAACCACTAAAATACCAATCCCTTTAACCCCAAAGCCACAATCCCTTAACCCCTACAGCCATAACTCATAACAAATTAACCCCTTGATCCCTTAAACCCAAAGCCACTAACCCCTAACCCCTAACTTATAATCCTTGAACTCCATACACCCTAATCCCATATCCTCTTAAACCTTGACCCTTAGCCCATAACCCCTAACCCCTAAACTAATTAACCCCTAACCCCTTAACTCGCTGACACCTAAATACCATAACACTTAGGCACTTAACCCCTAAATCCCCTGACATGTAATCCATTGATGGTTAATCTTTAACCCCTAGATCCCTTAACCACTAAGCCATTAACCTCTAACCCTTAAACCCCCTAACCTCTAAATCCCATAATCCCTAACCCTTTACCCTTTACCCTTAACCCATTTCTCCTAAACCCTTAAACCCCTTAACTCCTAGAACCCCTTATCCTTTCTCCAAAACCACAGATGCTCCAACACTAATATTCTTGGGCATATTATCCTTTTTCCTACTAACCGCTCCAAATACAACCTCTAAGAACTAGTAGGGTCCAAGGAAAAGAGCTACAAGTTCCCCAAATCTGATCTACATTTAATGGACAATCACACTTCCCCCAAATTCCCTCCACATATTTGCCTTGGTGTATTGGAGTTTGAAAAATACATAGGATGCCACAAGTAATCCTAATCATAAGAATCAACTTTCCTAATGATTAGGAGGCCTTAAAAATCAAACAACATCTTAACTTATGCCTAAAATTACTAAAATTTCCTATCCCAAATATGACATTAGAAATTCTACAAAATTATAGGGCAACAAGGAAACCAACTTCCTCTTCTATAAATCTCTAAGACCTTCTAGAGGACAAATATAAATTTTGAAATAAATTGTTGAAATTATGCTCTTGCATCAATAGCTACCAATGTATCCTTGTAGGCCACCACCTTTAACAATAGTAATACCAATGTCCTTTACCTAGAAGGAACTCCTTACATAATTCTCTCTTAGATCCCCTTAACCCATTGCAATGATTGTCTTTGATGCCTACCTAGTTACAAGCACATTTTGAAGCAATTTAGCATATTCCTAGTTGAGGATTTCGATAAGTATGTGATTTTTTTGACATCTTGTGACTGTCCCGTATGTGAATATATAAAACCATTTTTTTTGTACCAGTTTAAGGACTGATACCATCAGGTGTGTGTGCTAACATGGATGGAACACTAACTACATGTTGTATATATTGTAATGTAAATGAATAATCTCTTTTGGAAAAGGCTCCACTCATGATGCCATTTCGCAAATTATTGCTCTCACCAATTGTGGTCAGAATTTAAGGTGCCATGTTCTTGTAAGGGTAAACCTACCTATCCATCTCTTTAAATGCACACAACACACATGTTGGCTTGATCTTGTGCTTTTTGTGGGGAAAATGTTGTTGCATTGGGTTGACGTTGATTTGAAAGGTAGATTTATAAAGGTTCTGCACAGTACGTATATAAAAAATATGTTGGGTTATCCATAAATTTCCTGAGAGAAGCTCCCCAACACAACAAGTAGAATACTTTTTGCAACCAAAGAGATTAACTGTTGCTAGTTGTTTTTTAGAACTAGTTCAAACTATAGACAATCCAAAATCCCTCATTTTTGGACTACCAATATAGTATCCATTTAAATAGACATAGGCATGGGCTAATAATAGATACCTGACACAATCTCAATGAAATAATATGAGTAGAGAGAGCCAAGGTTATATATCTAGTTTAGTTGAAAATGGATTGATATATTCCTCAATATGGATTGCCAGCTTGTTTTCCACTTCTTCAATTAGGTCATGGTCATCTTGGATGCCCTTGTGACAGTCTTAAACTACCAACTCCAATGCCATCAACTTTATCCCAGTGACCTTATTGCATTGAAATTTCATGAGTGGATAATGGATAACTATATTTTTTATTTAGATTGGCCAGACTTTTTCCTGATGATGAGACTCATGTTCACACCAGAGTCGCTGGGACATAGTAAGTAACTATTTTCGTTGTATTTTGAATAATTAAATTAAGTTTAGATTTATTTTAATTTTGGATTTATTAAGAGGTGTAAATATTTTCTTAAGTTTTGTATTAAAAAAGTTTCGCATTGAGAGAAATTTGATCTTTAGAGATTTTAGAGATTTGATAGATACATAGATCCAAATCTAAAATAATTTATTTACCATATTTTTAAAGTAAATATAAAAACAAAAAAAATTATATATTTACCATATCTCTTCTTTTATTTTTTAAATATTACTAATTTTTCTTTTTATATATTTTAAATTTGTGTTAAATATTATATTTAACTTTAAATTTAACTTTACACTTAGGAAATCAGATGTTAGGAATTTCTCACAGGTTTTTTTAGGTTTGCTTTATTATTGGCGGTTATATGGCTCCAGAGTATGCAATGCTAGGGCAGCTATCTATAAAATCAAATGTTTACAGCTTCGGTGTCGTTCTTCTTGAGATTGTAAGTGGGAGAAGACACAATGATATCCACCTTCCTCAGGAAATACAAAATCTTTTAGAATGGGTGAGATGGAATATTTTTATGAAACACTAGGCTTCGCTTAAACCAGCTTCACAGAACACTAACTATAAATTAAATTGGGCCTATAATCTTATGTTTTCGAATTTATATGAATGCAGGGATGGAGATTGTGCAATGCTAGAAATCTGTTGTATATTATCGATCCGACAATAGCTGGATGTTGCTCGTAGGAACAAGCACTGAGATGCATTCATGTGGGTCTTCTATCCATACAGGCTGATGCGTCAAACCGTCCAGCAATGTCTGATGTTGTGTTGATGCTGTCCACCAATTCAGTGGCCATACCGAATCCAACGAAGCCTGCTTTTGTTAGTCTTAGCTTTAGTGGCGATGTGCAGACAAAAGATGGAGCTGTCGCCACGTCATCTGCATCTTCACAAATGCAGCTGTCATTCTCCAGTTTCGTCGGATGCCCTTCTTCGTCATTTATTAGTTCGGAAGGGAGATAGATTATTATCGGCCCTAGTTTGCTAGGATACTAAAATAAAAATTTATGTTTCAAGGAGTGTTGTGGATATTTTTAGCAGAATAATTTTTCATTGAAAACTACGTTACAATTACTATTATATGTAATTAATATTTTATTAGCAATTGCACCACATGTTGTAAAATAAATGTTGTAAGGTGATGGGTCCAGCCCCTCGTCAACCTTACTCTTATGTTGATTTACAACATAGTGTATTATGATTGTTCTGATAATAGTTTAGTGAATGATTAATGGGTTGATTATATTGGTTATTGTGATGATTCGACTTGCAGATAATGCATTGATGGCTTTAATGATACTATAGATATTTTCTTTTTGGTGATTTAAATGTGTTGTACTCGCATTAATCTCAGATGGACATATGTCCTTGTCTCGGTAAGCACATTCCCGCCTTTGATAAACTCAACAACCCTAGGATTTTTCTCATTTGCACTATTGGTTTTCTGTTTCGGGGAATTGAGGGTTTCCTCCGCCAGTTCTCTATGCTGGTTCTTTATGCATTTCTTTTGTGGTTAAATGCTGCTATTGTTCGGCTCGGGTGTGGCCACAACCTTTACTCTGTCAGTGGTAAGGTTATTTCACTGTTAATGTTTCAATGCTATTCAATTTCTGCATTTCTTGAGGTCTATTCACCCTGCTTTCGTTGGATTATTACAGATGTAGTCGGCTCCGAGAACCTGCTGTCCACTACTGGGCATGTTTGGAAACACGGTACAACTCGGTTTCTGGTGTGAACTTATCTTAACTGTGTTTTTAATATATGTCACTATATTATGGTTAACAGAGACCGACTTGTTTCATTTGGCTATCAAATATTTAGTTCCAGTTTTGATAAATACCTGTTTTCTTGCGCTGTTATGTTGCCTGTTGCCCGTTCGCTGCTATGATGCTCCACTATGTCATTTGCTTCGATGCTTCTGGGGTTTCAATGCCTTTGGAATTTCTGTGGTTTCTCCTTTTATTATGCTTTCTACATTGGTTTCCTACGGGGCCGTTAGTTTCATGCTAATATGGAAATTACTTAGGTTCTGTAAAAGAAAATTATTTGATTGCACACAGTAGTTGGTTTCAATAAGATAGAAGGACTGTTTAAAATGACTGCAATGTCAATTCAAATGTGTGTGTTTGCAGATATTTCTATTATTCTCTTTCTTTCTTTCCCCCCCAAAATCGAACCTATTACAATACATTCTTCTGTCTTTTGTAAGGTTTGAAAACAATTTAACTTAACTGCTATTAGTTACACTTATTAGTTACATAGTTTTTGTAACTGTTACCTTGAATTTGTTGGAAATGGTAAATTAACATACTTAAATAATTTGACAGAACAACTAATTAAGACAATTTTAAATTAACCACTCACTTTCCTAAATGCTGCTTCACTAAGAGATTGAAATTAAAAATAAACTAAATTTTTTTGCCTGTATTGTCTCGTCTATCCTCTCTGAGACCAACTGACCTCCAACCACAATGGCCCGTTAGCTAGATGCTCCTGCATCAGGCTCTTGGGGTGAATAAAATTCATGGCTCCACTCCATGAGCTCCTCCACAGAATAACCTGCTTGTTGTATTTGTGCTGCGTCAAGCCAGGAACTGTCCTTGATGGGACGGTTCTTCCATTTGACAAGATACCACAGGTACTCCTTTCGATGAGTTCGCTTAGCCACCTATGTGTCGAGAATTTTCTCGATCTCAAGGCACTGAGTTGCAGGCATTTGCCTCATCCAAGGACTGCTTTCACTCTGGGTGTCCCATTCTGGCCCTGTCGCACTGTTGTTTTTCAGGACTGGCAGTGTATGGGAACAGATCTGCCACATTGAAAATGGGTGATATGCCTAGTTCTCGTGGCAGTTGTATTTCATAAGCATTAGTTGAAAATTTACGTATAATTTTACAAGGGCCAATCTTGTTATATTTCAGTTTGTTATATTTTCCCTTAGGGAATCGTTCTTTGCGTAAATACGCTAGGACTTCGTCCCCTATATTAAACTGCACTTCTCGCCTCTTTAAATCTACATGATGCTTATATCTCTGACTGCTGTCCTGTAATTTCGACTTTACCTGCTCGTGTAATTCATTCATTGCCTGGGTGAAATTTTCCCCGTCAGCACTTCTTTTTTCTAATTTTCCTAGGTCTCGTAGTTCATGTATTTCACAAGGATGCATGACATACAAAATTTGAAAAGGACTGTAACCTATGCTGCGATTTGGTGAATCGTTATAAGAGAATTCTGCCTGAGCAAGTACACGATCCCACATCCGTGAGTTCTCTCCAATTAAGCTCCGTAGTAGGTTTCCCAAGCTTCTGTTCACCACTTCTGTTTGCTCATCAGTCTGTGGGTGATATGCAGAGCTGAAATTTAACTGAGTGTCCAACTTTTTCCACAGGGTGTGCCAAAAGTGTCTGGTAAATTTCACATCCCTGTATGAGATAATGGACCTCGGTAAGCCGTGCAACTTGACAATTTCCGTGAAAAACAAGTGTGCTACATGAGTGGCATCACTAGTTTTTCGACAACGAATGAAATGCGCCATTTTTGAAAACCGGTCTACTACCACCATTACCAAGTCGAAACCTCGCTGCGTCCTTGGTAGACCCAAGACAAAATCGAATCTGATTGAGTCCCACAGTCTACTCATAATAGGTAGTGCTGTGTAGAGTCCCTGTATTTTGGTTGTGTCGTTTCGCTAATTGGCATGCTTTACACCTAGTGACATATCGATGTATGTCACGTCACATCTTCGGCCAGTAATAGATGTGTCCTAGTTGTTCCAATGTTTTTTCTACGCCGAAATGCCCAGCTAGACCTCCATTGTGCTTTTCCCGGATGATGTTCACTCTCATTGAGCAGTCGGGGATGCATAGTTGTCCTCCCCTAAACAACAATTTTTCCTGTATATTATAGTCCAACCATGGACTATTGTTCCTCAAAAAATTATTCTAACAAGCCTCATAAGCCTCTTTGAAATACACATCTGTTTGATACAAATCTTTCAAATATTGAAAACCTAGCACTTGTATCGTACTCTCCTGCAAGAGCAAAGCTCTTCTGCTCAATGCATCCGCCACCTTGTTGGCCTGCCCGCTAATGTGTTTCAACAAAAACGTGAAACTCTGCAAATAGTCGACCCACTTAGCATGTTTGTGATTCAGTTTATGCTGTTGCATCACATATTGCAGTGAAAAATTATCAGAGAATAAAACGAACTCACTCCCCAGCAGATAGTGTCTCCAATGTTTCAGTGCTTGGACGACAACATAAAATTCCTTGTCATAAGATGAGTATTTATGTCTACTCTCATTCAACTTCTCACTGAAAAACGCAACAGGTTTGTCTTCCTGGCTAAGTACAGCTCCCATGGCCGTACTGCTTGCATCACAATGGACTTGGAAGAGTTTACTAAAATCAGGAAATCTTAGGATTGGCCTCTTAGTGTTTTTATTTTTTAATAACTGGAAGATCTTCTCTGCTGTTTTAGTCCAACGTAAATGCCGATTCACCTTCTTAATAGTATCCAACATAAGCGTGCAGATTCCACTAAAATATCTGATAAATTTACAATAAAAACTTGTCGACCCATGAAAACTACGAACCTTAAATAGGCTCTTTGGGGATGGCCAGCTAATAATAGCTGCAACTTTTTATGGGTCCATCTTTAACTCATTTTTTGCAATCACAAAACCCAAGTAAACCAATTCTTTTTTAAAAAGGGTACATTTTTTTATATTGATTAGCAGATTGTTCCACTGCAATTTCTCCAACACCTCCGAACATGTCGAAAGTGTTCCTCTTTAGTCTTTGCTGAAAATTAATATATCATCAAGATAGACAATTACAAACTTCCCAATGAACTCTTTCAACATTTCGTTCATCAGGCGCATAAAGGTACTAGGGGCATTAATCAAACTGAATGGCATTACCAGCCACTCATACAACCCTTCATTAGTCTTGAATGATGTTTTCCATTCATCCCCTTCTTTGATCTAGATCTGGTGGTAACCGCTCTTCATCTTGATTTTCGAGAAATATGCTACCCCGCTTAGATAGTCCATCATATCATTGATCCATGGCAGTGGAAGCCTATACAGGATGGTAATTTTTTTGATTGCTCTTGAATCTGTGCACATTTGCCATTCTCCTCCTTTCTTGGGAGCGAGAACTGTTGGAATTGCACAGGGGCTTAAACTTTCCCTTATCAATCCCTTATCCACTAATTCCTGTACCTATTTTCTGATTTCCTTATTATCTTTAGGACTCATTCGGTATGCTGCCTTGTCTGGTAGATTGGCTCCAGGTATAAAGTCAATGCGATGACTAATACTTCTCTTAGGAGGCAGTTTATCTGGTAAATCATCAACTACAATGTCGCTGAATTCTTGCAGCATTTCCTGAATTTCCTCAGGAAAATCTGAGATTTTTGTGTGCGATAGCACTATTTTTGGCCTCTTTACCACTGCATAATGTACCTCGCTATCTTTGATCTTTTTCATAAATTCCTTTCCTCCCACTAGTAACGGTTTAACTCCGCTTGTTTCTACTGTCTCTTCCTCCTTGATTGGTACAAGCATGTGCTTAATCCCATCTTTGACAAACTTGTAACAGTTTGTCTTTCCATCATGGACTACCTTCCTATCATACTGCCATGGTCTCCCTAGCAGTATCTGACAAATGTCCATTGGCATTATATCGTAAAAAACCTTATTCCTATATTTGCCAATGTGGAACTCAACTTCACATTGTTCATCAACCAACAGTTGATGTCCTTTCTGTAGCCACGAAACCTTGTAAGGTGTGGGGTGCTTCAGCCTCTTCAAACCCAACTTCTCCACCATCTCCATGGTGACCAGATTATCCATGCTTCCACTGTCGATAATCAGTTTGCAGCACTTTCCGTGTGACTTGAAAATTGTATGGAATAATGTCTTCCACTGAGTTGGGTCAGTTGTCTCCTTCGTTGGTTTTAGTAACACTTTATTCAAGACCAAGGCTTCCCCTGTCTTTGGCACATTTTATATCTCTTGAGGTGGTACCTCTATTTCCTCTGTCTGGGCAACATATGCTCCTCTTGCTCCAGCCTGTTCACTTTCAGGACACTCAAAGGACTTGTGCCCCCACTTGTCGCACTTCTAACACTGAACAATAGCTCCTCTACCTCGGCCATTACCTCTTCTGCGCAGGTATGGCCTTCCCCCTCTTGTGTTACTAGCCTTCTCCACTGCCTCTTAAGCTTTCGAGCTACTGCCTTCATCATTGGGGTTAACAACTTTACCTCTGCCAAAACCCCGTTCTCTTCCCCTGCCAGATCCTTCTCCTCTTCTGGCATTCTGTTTTCTATTTATCTTCTCTTCAACCTTCAAGGAACTTTGATAGGCCTCATTTATAGTTCTACAAGAAAGAATACTTATCTCATCCAATATCTCCAACCTTAATCCATTTACGAATCTCGCTGTTTTTTCTGGTCTGTCTTCTGTGTAACCGGCTCTTAGGTTTACCCGATAAAATTCCTCAGTGTACTCTTTCACAGTGATGCCCTTCTATTTTAGATTCTATACCTGCCTGTACATGGCAATCTGATAGTCCTTGGGTAAGAACTTACCCTTCAATTTAGCTTCCATTCTAGTCCATTTTTTTATAGGTTGCTTGTTCAACCTCTTCCTCTCTACTTGTACACTCTCCCACCATAAGGATGCATGCCCTTTCAACCTGGTGGCAACAAATTTAACTTTTTTATCTTCGCTGATATCCTCATAGTCAAAGTACTTATTTAGATCACTAAGCCAATCCAGCAGTACCTCTGCTAACAAACTTCCATCATAATTTGAAAGCTCATGCTTTGACTTATTATTGTATAGTAAGACTGACCTTAGCATTTTAATTTCAGGTCCTTCTCCATTTGATCCATCTGTTGTCTCTACAACTTCTTCAGCACTGTCATCTCCTCCATTAGGATCCCTTCTTCTCTCAGCTTCTACTGCCACTAATCGGGCGTTTAGAATCCAGATTTCTTCCCTCAGTCCTTCATCTACTGCTCTGTGTATACCTCTTCCACGACCTCGCTTTCCAACTTCCATTTTTGTCAAATTTAACAACCTCTCTGATACCACTTGATGGGTCCATCCCCTCGTCAACCTTACCCTTATGTTGATTTACAATATAGTGTATTATGATTGTTCTAATAATAGTTTAGTGAATTATTGATGGGTTGATTATATTGGTGATTGCGATGATTCGACTTACGGATAATGTATTGATGGCTTTAATGATACTATATATATATATATTTTTTGTGGGTGATTTAAATGTGCTGTACTCGCATTAATCTCGGATGGACATATGTCCTTGTCTCGGTAAGCACGTTCCCGCCTTTGGTAAATTCAAAAACCCTAGGCTTTCGCTCATTTACACTGTTGGTCTTCTATTTCGGGCGATTGAGGGTTTCCTCCACAGGTTCTCTATGTTGGTTCTCTATGTATTTCTTTTGTGGTTAAATGCTGCTATTGTTCTGCTCCGGTGTGGCCACGGCCTTTACTCCGTCGGTTGGTAAGGTTATTTCACTGTTAATGTTTCAATGTTGTTTAATTTTTTCATTTCTTGAGGTATATTCACCCATGGAAGGTATGCTGGTTGCTATGGTTCGACTCCTTATATGTGTGTGTTGCTAGTCGTTGTTTTCTTTTTTAACTGTTAGGGCCTACGCCCATTCCTGTTTCCTATATTTAGTCGCTCCTGTGATCAAATTTTTTGTGTCTTCGGCTCTGGTTGCAGGTTGCAGTCTCGGGGGTTCGTGGCTTCGGCTCTATTCTCCAATGGCAAGGTAAACCCTCACTCTGAGCTATTTCAACTTCTTTTCCTTCCTCTGTTACTAAATTTCCCACTCCTTGTGAGCAGGGAACCCTCGTTGGCTGCAACTTGGCTCGGAATATGGTCTCGGCACACCGTATTCACTATAGTTAAGTCTACTTCCTAACCTACAACCTTGTCAATTTATTTTCCTTTTTTATTTAACTGCAATGGTTAACCCCTGTTTTTGTTGGATGATTACAGTTGGAGTCAGCTCCGGGAACCTGCTCTCCACTACTGGGCACGTTTGGAAACACGGTACAACTCAGTTGCCGGTGTGAACTTATCTTAACTGTGTTTTTAATTTATGTCACTGTATTATGGTTAATAGAGACTGACTTGTTTCATTTGGCTATCAAATATTCAATTTCAGTTTTGATAAATACCTATTTTCTTGTGCTGTTATCTTGCCTGTTTCTTATTTGCTGCTATGATGCTCCACTATGTCGTTTGCTTCGATGCTTATGGGGTTTCAATGCCTTTCGAATTCTGTGGTTTCTCCTGTTATTATGCTTTGTACATTGGTTTCCTACGGGGCCGTTAGTTTCATGCTAATATGGAAATTACTCATGTTCTATAAAATAAAATGATTTTCTTGCATACAGTAGTTGGTTTCAATAAGATAGAAGGACTCTTTAAAATGACTGCAATATCAATTCAAATGTGTGTGTTTGCAGAGATTTCTATTATGCTCTTTCTTTCTTTCCCCTCCAAAATCAAACCTGTTACAATACATTCTTCTATCTTTTGTAATGTTTGAAAATAGTTTAACTTAACTACTATTAGTTACACTCATTAGTTACATAGTTTCTATAAATGTTACCTTGACATTGCTAGAAATGGTAAATTAACATACGTAAATAATTTGACAGAACAACTAATTAAGACAATTTTAAATTAACCACTCATTTTCCTAAATGCTGCTTCACTAAGAGATTAAAATTAAAAATAAACTAAAAAAAAATTCCTGTATTGTCTCCTCTATCCTCTCTGAGACCAAATGACCTCCAGTCATGATGACCTGTCAGCTAGATGCTCCTGCATCATAAGGAAATAGCATAGGAAAGAGTATCCTAGAAGAAATAAGTTGTTGCACAAAAGAAGCCATTGTGAAGGAATGAAAGGAAATTTTTGCTTCCATGGAAGCAGGTCGTGGAGGTTTCAAATATATTGATGATCATAGTTGTCAACTAGAAAATTTTGTTATAGATATTGAAATAGGAAATTGTGGGTGAAAACATATATATAAACCAACATAATATGTTCACATATATAAAAAAATTGTTATAGATATTGAAATAGGAAATTGGGAGTGAAAATCTTTTGTTGATTAATCATCCTCTGAAACAAGCATGAAATGAGCATGTAACTCAAATAAGATATTTTAAATACATTCAAGTACAATCTATCTAGCATAGATGTAAATAAAGATAATTCTGATTAATATAAATAGAGTTTAGAGTTTAGTCCAAGTTCATCTACATATCCAAGCACTAATTTCATGCTTGTCAGCAATTTTATATTGTATATGAATAACAATAGTCTTGGTATATAAGAAAGTGAATGTATTTTTAATATGGAGACATTTTTTGAAGGAGATATTGTTCTCTATGTTCTGGTTTATTTTCTTAACTCCAAAATTGATTTATTCTTTCCCTATATACATAAGAAACAAAAAAATAAAAATTAATTTCACAATTTTAAGTTATAGTTTTATATTTTATAATTACAAATCTAGTTTCTTATTAAACTATTTTACACACATATGTTTATTCAAATAAATTATATTGTGAATATGTTTTCTCTTATTATTTGATTACAAAATTATTGTACTCCCTACTAGGTAAAACAACTTTATTAATAAAGAATTGAATGCCAAATTGAAAGATTGCTCAAGCGAGAATTACTATTGATGAACATGTCTTGCTCTATGGTGTTGGATATTGTGCATAGATATCTTGATATTGTATACAAGACTCTCAATTTTCATGTAGCTTATACTACATTAACCATTATATTGTCAATATTTAAAGCACACTTTCCATCACATTTGTAGAGAAAATTACAATAGAGTATCACATTTTTGTTATCATATCTAACTGTTCCTATATGCAACAACTACCTATTTTTGTTATCATATCTAAATGTTCCTATATGAAACAACTACCTTGTGCCTCATAGGAGGAGAGGAGTGTCAAGGTGCAAACTAGAATAAGAAGAGAAAGAAGCATCTTGTTAGGGACATGAGAATCTTGTTTGGGACTTGAGATAGATTCATTCTCTCCACATCTAGTCTCAAAGCTTAATAAAACAAACCTCACCATAATTTGAAATTTTTAAATAAATATCTTAAAAATTAGAATATTAATTCAATACATTTTACTCAATTACACATTTAGTAATATTCATTTAAAAAATACCAATATAATTACTATTTTAAATAGAAATATTACAACACATTTAAGAATATTCATTAAAAAAATACAAATACAAATTACTATTTTAAATAAAAATAGTACAAAGAATCACATTAATTACCATGGCCCTTGTGTACCTTCCAGTGATCAAATTTAAAGGGTGAGCCTTAATTTCAATTAGAAGGGCATATATTCATGTCACCCTTCCATAATAAAAGTTAAAAGAAAAAATTACATTTCAATTAACAATAGTATATTATCTTTACATTTCATTTTTCTAAGGAAAAAAAAAAACAACAATCTTTGTGTTAATAAAAAGTTGTTACATTAACATATAGAATAATTTTAAAAATATACCGTATTTATTGTGAGAGATATGAAAGATCAAACTTTACTAACAAATTTTACATTCTATAGTATTTGTCTCCCATAAACAAATTCACTACCTCACTGGCTCATTCTTTGATGCACAAATCTAATTAGGTTTAAAAGTTAAAAATATGTGTTTTCTGATTGAATGGTTATCTATTCAAATCTATAGATATAATATGTAAAAAAACCAAGTTACTCATCTCTATAAAATTTAACATCCAAAATTACTTGATTTTAAATCAGAATATTCTTTTACTAATTTTAATAGTCAAATTATTTCTCAAGTGAAAACAAATTATTATAATGATTTCACAACCCTTAATAGAAAAGAGTATAAGGTATTAGTTATGCTTTATTACATGATATATATATGGAAAGCTATAGGTTAGCATAGTTCAAGAAATAATCCCAAAAGATATTTTGTTTTGTAAGAGGATGTATCCATATAGTTTTGATGGAGAGATGTATTCAACATATAGATGTACCTTGGAAAATCCAAGACATAATTTTGGGGACAATGGTTTGGTAAAATGATATATTCACATTGCTTGGTAGCATTATGCATTTATTAAAGAATATATGTTAGACATAAAAGACTATACATTAGTCCAAATACATACCAAAATAGCTAGAAAATTCTAAAAAAACTATACATTAGTTCAAAGACATATCAAAAATTTTAAAAGGACTAAACATTAGTTCAAATTAATAGTTTGAGAGCAAGACCAAACCAATGTAATATTAGAGAAGGTTTGATTTGATACAATTTTCAAAATTCAATACATTTCAAGTCAAATATGGTTTTTCTTTGGTACCATTTTCAAAATTCAATACTCATATTAAAGAATATATGTTAGACATAAAAAAATTGTCAGGAATAAATTAAAAAGGCTATATATTAGTTCAAATACATACCAAAATAGCTAGAAAATTCTAAAAAAACTATACATTAGTTCAAAGACATACCAAAATTTTTAAAAAGACTAGACATTAGTTCAAATTACTAGTTCGAGAGCAAAGCCAAACCAATGTAATGTTAGAGAAGGTTTGATTTGATAGAATTTTCAAAATTCAAGACATGTCAAGTCAGATATGGTTTTTCTTTGAACTAAACATTAGTTCAAATTAATAGTTCGAGAGCAAGGCCAAAAGAATGTAATGTTAGAGAAGGTTTGATTTGATACAATTTTCAAAATTCAAGACATGTCAAGTCAGATATGGTTTTTCTTTGGTACCATTTTCAAAATTCAATACTCATAGTTGTAGTTGTAGGCTAACCATCTTGCCATCATTCAGGATTTTTCTAGCTCCGTTTAAAATGCATCCGAGATGGATTTTACACATCTACAAATATCATAATATATCGGAATTTATGCACTCTTTTTGGTGATTTGAAGTGAAGTAAACAATGATATAACAACACACCATTTGGAAGGGCTTGAGAAAATAGGAACCCACATTTCCAACAATGATAATAGATTGGAATTTGTGTACTCTTTTAGTGATTTGAAGTAAAGTAAATATCATTTACATAAAGTAAATAATAATATAATAACATAAAAATAGGAACCCACATCTACAACTACGATAATATTGGAATCTATGCATTTTTTTTTTGATGATTTGAAGTGAAGTAAATATCATTTACATAAAATAAAATAAACAATGAATTAACAACACAATGTCCTGGAGGGCTTGAGAAAAAAAGGAAGTCATTACTCCTCATGATCAAGTGATCAAGTGTAGGTTTGAATAAAAAAAGAAAAATAACAAAAAGAAAAATTAACAACCATTAAAATAATGGACCATTAGAAAAATTTGAAAACATTTTTTAGTGAACATCACAAGTCAATTTTTTGAATTATCATTGCACCTAAAGCTTCCACTTTTTACATTAAATCCTGTAAAAGAACACCCGACCTCAATCCACCTAATTATTCACTAAACCATAACCCTAACCAAATGTAAAGCAAACTAATAAAAATTAAATGTTATTGAAAGCACGAAAAACAATACTGGCATGTTTGGGGAGGAAAATACTCAAATTTCTACTTATTTGCCCCCATAACTATGCATAACACTCATCTTCAACAAAGTAAGGAATGCAAAACAATTTTGAAGAAATTGAAGTAATGTCCGATCTAGTATTTATTCTGCAAATGATATCAAATGTTATCGTCGAACTTACCCTATATGCAGCGACTGAACTAGCTCATGATTTTCTCCAATGTTTGGAGGCTTTCAATATGCATCCTACCAAGGTGGGGGCACATGTAAATGCTCTTATAACTTTATGCAAGCGATAGGAAGCCACTTCAGAAGAAGGAACCCATATTAATTTTGTGTGGGTTAATCAACTACTTGAAAAATCCGAGGAGACATTGGATGAATATATATCTCAATTTTCAAATGGTGGAAAAAAGACAACTTTAAGACTCCTCATCCTACAAGAAAAACTAGGTCACGGACAAAGAAGAAAATCAAGTCAACTATATTCACAGTTGGTGCACTAGTTTTTGTTTGCCACATAGCTAAACTGGGTCATCTTGTTACATTACTGCAACCTGGCTCAAGAGACAGTGGTACAAAAAATGAAAGGATATCCTTATTGTCAAAACAAGTTGCACCTGCTATATATACACAATCTTGGGTCATATTGGGAAAAATCTTCCTTGCAAATGATAAAATTTTGAATTTAACTATGTAACAAAAGTATAAGAATATGTTAAAGAAAACCTATGTTGTGTGAATAAGAATGGCCAAGAATGAATGGTCTTTTGCAACCATGGGTATCAACAATATCTCGAAGGTTTGATATCACACTATCATAACCTTATCCTAGAGATTTTACCTGGTAGCAATCACTATATTTACCAAGGGGCTAAGTAATGCTTGATGATCCTTCATAAAAAAAAACCCCATACAAATACCAAAAATAGAAGTGGAATCTCCTGACAGAAACCAAAGCCCAAGATGACATAAAAACAAAACATGGTAAAAATACAGAGAAACGGAAGAAAAATATCCAGAAAAAAACCAAAGTCTAGAATGAATTTAATGAACCATCAAACATAAATTGGTTGGAACATGGAAATGGGTTTAGATATAAAGGAAGACTGATCCGCTATGTGATGGATTACACGGTTGACACCTTTGCGAGATTTAGCAAATCTACTGCATCTGTGACTGTTTGGGAATGTTCACTACACTATATTCATTGTTGCACAACCACTTGCGTACAATCTCCAAGGATAACACACATCTACCTCCGAGATTTTTCAAAAATGTCAGGCAGACTGCCAGCCCTTCATGGGAGATTTTATAATTTTTTTATAATTTTTTTTAAACTTTCAGAAATCAAAATTATTTTTTTTTTTGCCGCTTAATTTTCCCTTAGCACTTCTCTGATGTGTTAGAAGCCTCTTGAAGGGCTGTGACATGTTCAATTTTGAACACTGGTACCTTCCTCTTACTACTTTTTAAATACCTTTTAAAATCCCTAATGTTTGTAACTTATTCTTAATCACATAGTGTCAATTTTGTAAAACTATAATATACAAATCTCACTTTTTATAACTTTGGTGGAAGGATAGAGTATCTAAATTCACTTACCCTTTAAGAAGCATCCTCAATTATTGTACCACCCACCTCAACATCCAATATAGACATCTTAGGTTATTCTAAATTGATAAAGAGTATAGAAATTTTAGGGTGGTGTTCTATGTTCACTAAAATTCCCATGATATCCATCACTATGTATGGGGTTCATTGCAACGTTGGATATATTATGAGTTTTTGTGATTTTTTTTCTTATGGCTAAAACTTATTTTTGGTTGTCACCTAGTTATCATGATTCAAAACATTGCTATCATCTCAGATCCTTATAGAATTAAATATATGTTGTGAGCTAATGTGATGTTTTGTTTGTCACAATGATTAAAAAATAAGTTATTATACCACACTATTAACTTTCTCATTGTCTCTTTTGTTTATGAACCCTTTAAAAAAACCACATGAACATTTTATTTTACACTTTCATCTCCCAAGCATGGGTGGGGGTTTAAAAAATTGGAGAGGAAATTGAGTATTTATTGTTAGAAATTTTTGTATAAGATGGAAATTTTGGATGGTTTGTAGAGAATATGGATTTCATAACAGATATCTATTTTGAATTTTTAGTGTCTCTAGCCACCATGCATCTAATAGGATCCATTTCAACTGAGAACGTCAATAGATCATTGTGTGAATGATAACTTCTGACATCCATGGTCATTCTCTTTGATTGTGGATCAGGTTACAAACTAATACTTTGTGAAATCACTAGCCATTTTCTTTGATTGTGCATCCGGTTATAAACTAGAATACACTCTTTCTTCATAAGACTAGATACAATATATATTGGATGAAAGGAAAGGTTATGGGGTTATGTCAACTTACTCTATTGTTAATCACATACTACCAATTTTGTAAAACTATAATCTGCACTAAGTAGTGAGTGGGTTTTTTATTTTGTAAGTTTTGTTTGAATTGAAAAATAAAAAATTTATAAAAGCTAAAACTATTTAGTGAAAAACTTTGTTTAAAATTTCAGAAAAAAAAAAGTTTAGTAAGTTTGACATCATATAATAAGAAATTTGTTTATGGTTATAAAGTAAAATACTAAAAAACATGTATTTTTTAGCTATAATTAGGGAATTAAAGATATGTATATAGTTTTTTTTCATAGAAGAAATTTGATATTCATTAACAAAAAAAATCGAAAGAGTATGTATGTAGTTACAAATAGAAACTATTACAATTAAGTAATTAA
Organism: Pinus albicaulis; assembly: GCA_034641835.2. Lineage (NCBI taxonomy): Eukaryota > Viridiplantae > Streptophyta > Pinopsida > Pinales > Pinaceae > Pinus > Pinus albicaulis. The sequence goes on from CM076584.1 coordinate 415,995,655, forward strand.
AGGTAAATTTAGTGTTATTTAAGAAATGAGAAGTATGAACATTCATCACTATTGCTCAAGATAAATCATGTCTTGTGAAATAATTTAATAAACTATATTCCACATGAATGCCATGGGTCAATACCATGAGTTGTTTTTATAGTTTATTATTATTTTATTTTGTTATTTTTGTTTTTTATTGTATTTTGACCTAGCTAGAATGTTCATTACATTATGTCAATTTTTTTTATTTAATTTACTTTTATTTTTATTTTTGTGTAATTTGACATAGTCAAAATGTTAAACTATTTACTTGTACATCTAATGGCCTAAAACATTTCAATTGTCTAACATTTGATCCAATGGCTCAAACATGAACACATTGGCAGCAAAAAAAATTGTTTTCAAATAAAAATGCCTTAAAACATAAATATATTTTGTAAATTTTTAAATATAATTAAAATAAAAATGATATTGAAAAAAAATAAAATTTTTTAATAATTAATTTTTATTTAATTAACTATTAAATTATAATAATATTTTTACTCTTTTAAATTTCAATAATAATAATATACTAATGTACTAACCACAAGTTCAAAAAGACTTACAACCTTTTCTCACAATTACTGTACCACCCGCAAGTTCGAATAGACTTGCAACTTACATTCTCATGAAATTGTGAGATAAGATTAGATCATTCATGAATCGAAATCACCGTTTGGACAGTAACCCAGCGTGCTTATATTGTTCTGGTTATAATTATATCTAAATCTTCTTTTTAAAATTTATAATATAAATTTTATTTTCTAACCTTTATATCTGTGATTCGATGTATCTTTACTATTTCACTCTGTGATTTGATGTATCTTTACTATTTTACTTTTGATAGATTTGTATGATTCAAAAAGTCTACTTATGTCTTGAATAGTAAAGAGATCGTTCATGAATCGAAATGACCATTTGTACAGTAATCCAGCGTGCTTATATTGTTCTGGTTATAGCTTTATCTAAATTTTCATTTTAAAATTCAGAATATAAATTTTATTTTCTAACCTTTATATCTGTGATTCGATGTATCTTTACTGTTTCACTTTGTGATTTGGTGTATCTTTACTGTTTTACTTTCGATAGATTTGTCTGATTCAAAAAGTCGACTTATATCTTGATATATCTTTACTATTTTGATATATTTTTATTATTTATATCCTTTTTTTCATTTTTATTAATTTCAACAACATTTTAAAACAATATAGATCACATAAGTTTGAAATCAGTAATTTTTATAACTTTTTAAAAGTTAAAATAAATTTAAAATATAAATAATATTTTTTCAAGAGATATCTTGCAAATTTTATAATTTATTTTAATGTTTAATTAAAAAAATATTTAACGCAAATATATTAATTTTATGTTTTAAAGAAAAATAATATGTATAATTTAAATATATATATTTTTTTAATTAATTAAAAGTAAAAACCTATCCAATAATAATAATAATTAAAATACATTATATCTTAGTTTATATAAAATTTATTTTGATTTTAACAAATTAAATGACGTATTTAATCATGAAATCGGTGAGAACCGTGTGTAAGTATATAAAGATATTCAATCAATTCGATGTGGGATGCCCGTTAAAGTAGGGATCAACTGATTTTCTTTTCATAGACATGTCTTCTCATGTTCATGACCCTGCATTCCAACCTTGAAAACTATGATTACAGTCTGTTTGACACTCCTATTATTTTAGGAGACAAGTCTATTCAAGGGAGGAATTGTACTCTCAGCCAAAAGTGTTCGAAAGTAAAAAAAAAATTATAAAATTAGCGATAATAATATTTAAAACATATTTTTGATAGTTTTGATCTTTGATAGTTTTGATCAATTCAGCACCATCAAAATTTATATGAAATTTGAAAATTCTAATTTGAATTACAAAAATTACTCTAAAAGTTTATTAAAATCTTGTCAAAATTTTCAGCATCTTCAAAGTAAAAAATAAACTGATTTAATGAATATACACTAACTTAATAATTATTAAATTATTAACTTATTGCATGATCATCAAGTACATGATAAGTCCATATATTTTATAGGCGAGTTATCTTTAATGTGATTTTTTAAAGGGTTTTTTGGTGAATTTTTTCGGTCTAATTTCTCTAAAATCTGCAGAAACTCATTGAAAACATAAGTTTGATGGGTAATCTTGCACAATCTAAGTGCCCTAAGAATTTTTAGGGTGTTGAATTCATATATACAATAAAAAAATCGGTTTAATTTTACCTCAATTTTTTTCACCAAATTCTTATGCCCGAAACTTCAAAAAGTCACACTAAAAACAACGCCGTAGTCTAACTAGCCAGAGGAATCGCCCTGAAAATCATGAAAATTCCGATAAGATTTTCAGAAAATCCGGCAGGATTTTTTCTAAATCCATGTTATAAGTATCAAAGTTTAATATTTTGGGTGTCCTACAGGTTTTTGATGGTGCTGAATCCATTTCCAATGTCAAAATCAGGATTCAAACACTGTTTCTGCAAGATTTTTAAAATTTTTTTGCCCGGATTCCGGCCAATTTTGACCGTCCGGACAATTCCTCCGGACAATTCCTCCGGACAATTCTCTTTTTCTTGAGTGTTTTCCAGTAACGTGAATTTCCTGCATCCGCATGGTATAGAATGATACATATCACGCATGGGCATCGTTCTCACCGGTAGACATCAAACTTTATCCATTAATCAACCCAGAATTTCAAACTCAAATGCCCGCCGTTGCTGTTGGTTCAGGTGAGGGTAGAGGGTAGTGGCTAAGCTACGGGTTCATCAAACGCAGGAAGCAGAGAAGTGATGAAGGTTGAAGCTCACAAGGGGTTCATCAAATGCGGGAAGCAGAGCAGTGATGAAGGTCGCAAGATCGAAGCCGAACCTGTCTATTTCCTCCACCAGCAGAAGCGTATTGAGAGAGCAAGCCTTGGCTGCCTGAGGCTTCCAGCCCCTAGTTACAGCCGAAGATTTCTCAACGAGACATGGAAATAATAACGAGGGTCTGGCCGTGGAATTTCGGGTACAGGGGCTGGTGGGGTGGTGTGTTTGAAGAGAGATTTAAAAAAAATAAAATTGATTTATTTTTTAATTTAATTGTTCAGTTTGATGGGTAAATTATGTACAATGGAAGTGTTTTAAGGGTTTTCTAGTGTGTTGATGTATATATGAAATTAAAAACCAGTTTAAATCTAGTTTATATCTTTTTATTTGTGGGACAAGGATCCACCTCCTTGCAATGTTTTGACTGCTAAGTCTACTAAAGTATACATACTCTATTAAATAAATTTTAATTGAGATAAATTACTCTAAATAACAATTTGAACATAAACATTATATAAAATTTAATAAGAAAATGTAAAAATAATAAAGTTTTAATAAACTTATAAATTAAGATAATATTTTATCTACAACTATATTTTTATATTGTACTCTAAATTTTACAACTTTAACAAATTATAACACATATTTCTTCAAATTATTAAAAAAATTCATTGAGAATTAGAATTGGAATATTTTATTATTTAGAAAATTTAAAATTACATTTTATTTAATTATTACATACCAATTTAATGAACAAGTTGAAACAGAAGGTTGACATGTTTAATCATATATATACTAGGATTAGTTTTTAATGAAAGGACCACTACTAGCCTTTCATGATCATTTAGCCCAAGCTTCTATCTTTTACATTGACTTCCATGTTTTTTCATTAAAGAGAAAGACAAATGAGTAGAAATAACATGATGACGATATTGCATAACTGCATTATGTCGCTCATACTCTTAAATATATATCCACTCTTCCTTTCAACCTGTTTAAAGTAGTTCTCCTTAAGGATAACAGATCCTCTCTTAAAGTCTAGACCGTCACTATTAATTTGGTTGTCCAACAATTTTTTTATTGTAGTACATCACAACATATGATAGTCAACCCCTTCCACATTGTTAGGAGGTGCTATAACAACAAATACATCACTTGTATGCAATTTTATACATATTTGAAACATAAAAAATGTGTTCAATTTAATTTCTATATAGTGAAAATATAAAATTTAAATATAATCATTTTTATAATTCAATATTTAAAATCATAGATATATATGAATGCATATCTTCTTGTACTAATACAAAAATAATATCATAACTTGAAGAGAAATGGGATCCCTCATCTCTCTCCTCATTTAAAATGTGCATCTAAATAGGCCCAACACATCTAAAGGTTCCAAGATAGTTTGTCTACATTCTTCAACACATCCATGTTGTACATTTAAGAATGTCTCTTGGAATTCATTCAATGTGCAACATCCTCAATAATAAGCCTACTACTTGACATGTAAAATTCAATGTGTGTGAAATGTGATTCTAACATAATGAAAATACCTTGTACCTGGTTCAATTTTACATGTATAAGTATGTTCATCATCAACAACAACTATATTGTAAAAGAACTTATAGATAGATTTATCACTTCTATTATCAAATCCATGACACAAATTTTGAGTACACCAATAACAATACATTTTTCATCTTGCATCATATTATCATCTAACTAGGAGTTTGGAATCCTACCACATTTGTTTCTTCACATCCATATAAAATAATACCAAAATACCAAACAGATTTCTTTTTTTTAATCCATATCAAAATATCTGTTGATTTACAATTTTTGATGTGGTTTGGATATCTATTTTCAAAAATAAAATAGAGATGATTAAATTTCATGTGGTTTGAATATCTATTTTCAAAAATAAAAAATATAATTATCGACGATTCACTCATGAAATTTTAGTGAAAACTTCTTGAATGAGCTTAGTCTTAATTGTTAAGTGTCTTCAATGGGTTTAATCTTAATTGCCATTGTCTTAAGTTGTCGTTTATCATTGTCTCAAACTGCTTTTGCCTTAAACTATTTTTTGTCTCAAACTATTTCTTTTTTAAATATAAAATTTTCTCTTAAAATATTTTTATACAATAACTACAAGAAAATCATTTAAAATTGCATTTTTGTTGAAGTGTTACCGTAACTATTGTTTTCTTAATGAGGAATGTCCAACTATTTTATAACACTATTTATTAAGTCAATTTAATGAAAATACAGTAATATTTGATAAACAAGATATAAAGTGAATAAGGCAATCACAAACTTAATAAATGGTAATTAATAACTACCCAATCCTATATTTTTTATGACCTACAGTCACTTCTATATTGTAACACTACAACATAAAGGGGGGTTTTAAGACAATATTTAAGACAATTTTTGGGTAAATTGTGTTAATTTGAGACAAAAGAAAACTTGTGTATTGTCTTTAAGCGGGTGTCTCAAATTAAATTGTCTTAAAATTAAATCGTCTTAAAATATTGTCTCTATAAAGACAATATATAACACAATCACTTTTGTCTCTCTAGAGACAATTTCATTTTTGTCTCTCCAGAGACAATAGTTGCACTACAACACAAAGGGGGGTTTTAAGACAATTTATGGGTAAATTGTCTTAACTTGAGACAATTTCATTTTTGTCTCTCCAAAGACAATAGTTGGAATTAAAGACATATTGTATTGAGACAATATAAAACAATGAACCCAGAAAAATATCTCACCATTAAAATAAATCAATATAAAAAATTTAATTAAAAAAATCAACAATATATTTGAATAATTCATGTTAGGGTACAGTGGAATTGAACCACCAACCTCCTGCATGGGAGGTGCTCTTCCAATGAGCTAGCACCCTTTAAAGAATTATGTGAGGAGTTATGACAGTTCTTGAAGTTGTATAATAGGCATTTATTTTTAAAAAATGTTCAACACATAATGGCATAATCCTTGTAAAATATATAAGCATGCAAGCCCTTATTTTTAACTTAATAAAACTAGCAATTGCACCATATGTTGCAAAGGAAACGTTGTAAAGCAGTAGCAAAGGAAGTAGTAGTATAGAGGAAAAAATATTAAAATTTCAACCAAAGTTAGACTACCTGTGGTTTATTTAAAACTTATAACTAGCAATTGCACTGGGAGGTGCAAGGGAATGCCGAAAGGAAGAGGCATGAATTATGTTGTGCTATGAATAAGAGAAATATGGCCTTGATATTTTGTTGAGCCGAACATTAGTTGAGCTCGCATTAGTGAGGCTCATTAACCTATTTGAGTAGAAGGATATAGAAATGATTTGTCAATCCCTCTCAAACCTACAGAAATCGAATTGATATTGGTTGCCTGGCTGAAGCTCGTGATGATTAACATCCCTCGAGTTTGAGGCATCATAAACCAAGATACACAATATTAGTGATACGGAATTCAAATCGGGATTATTGCCACAACATAAAAGTCAACGATATAATTTTTCGGTGGTCCATAGAAAAATTTGTAATTTTTCATGAGAAAAATAATATGTTTGTGTAAGGAAAGGCCTCATTGATGCGAAGTAAAGCAACATTTTTCAAGAAAAAAAAATAATTAAAATTTGTGAAATAGTACAAGATCCAAATAACCCCAAAAGGATTTAAATCAACAAATGAGGATTAAAATTTTAATAAATATTTACGCAAAACAAAACATTTAAAAAATAAAAATAAAAAACCTTAACAACTATTCTACTGTACAAAATCATGTTAATTATCAATCCATGACCACATTGACTCATCATACGGTATCCACGTAGAAATATGATACAATTTGATAAATGGGCATTCCCTTGGAGTGCTCAAAACGCACATGCGAATATGCTATGAAGCACCCCATTGCCTAGTAGACTAGTAAGTTGCTCGGTTAAAATATGAACACCAAAGCATGGTACCCGATGGCCTAAACAAATTGACACATTTTAAATGAAATTAACTTGACCCGAACTAAAAGACTCGATTCATTTACAACTATTACATGAGATTGTGCTTAAGCAGGCTTGACCAAAACGCTTGTACCTGACAGTGACGGATAGCTTATTTTGGAGTGTCTTCAAAGAACCTTTTAGCGATAAAAGGGTGGAGGAAAACTTGCTACACATTTGAGCTTGTCATGGCAAACAATAAAACATATATAAAACTTTAATAGAAGTAACCAATTGTGTGCATGTAATCCTCATAGCTTTGAGTTGGATTAAAAAAACCATTAAATTCCCAAACAAGATATATGAAAGCGTACCATGTGTTGTTGATATTTTTCCCTTATTGCAACCAATGTACTATCTTTTCAATTCATTTGTACATTATAGATTTCCATTACACGGTCAACAGGCTACGTGCCTTTATCTGTATAATGCGCTACAAGAATTGGATTCTACATAACACAAAATCTACAAATTTGTATACATACACATAAAGCCAACAAAAAAAAGTATAATAGTAAGTCGGGAAGTAGAAAATACCCATGGATGTGTTAGAAAATCAAGAGTCAATCGAGATGGAAATATGGTGGAAGCTACGTAAAGGATGGTAGGTGTTGGAAAACTAAATTCCATGAGTGTCGGCTACGCCAAATAATTGGCTAAAAACTCCATAAGCAAACTAGGAACTGCCTTGAAATGTATTCCATTTTAATAAAAATAAGAAATGGTACAAAATATAAAATAATCCGGATAAAAAATTAGGTGTATGTAGGTACTCTTCGGCATCTTCCTGCGCAGCCCTAGGACTCAATCTCGAGTCTGTACTCCTCTTTCATCCCGGAAAGCAACGGAGATCCATCACGGATTACATTCCTCCTGCTGTTGAATTTTTCTTCTCTCCCCATTTTCTTTCTCAGAACGAATTCCACACAGGCACCCATAAGTCTTCCAATAGTAGCGGTATGATCTCTAAAAAAAAAGCGATGATCCCCAATGCGACCAATAACCTAATCTGATCTAAATGTACATAACGGGTGTACCAAAATCCAGGTAAATAAAAAAGAGTAGAGATTATTGCAAATGTTGGAAAGATAAGCAAAGCTAAATAATGAACCTAACAGAAACTTCAAACAACCACTTAACCACTGCCCCAGGTTTGTGGATAAGGGTACAGAATGTGTGTGCCAAGAACTAAAATGTGGATAAGGCGGAGAAGCGTATTTGCTGATCCTGACTCCAGAAACCAATAAACAATACGATCTAAATGTACAAAATGGGTGTACAGAATTCTAGTAAAATACAAAGAGTAGAGATTATTGCAAATGTGGGAAAGATAAGCAAAGCTAAATAATGAACCTAACTGGAGACTTCAAACAACCACTTAACACCTTGTTTGTGGATAAGGCTATGGAATTGTGTGTACCCGAGAACTAAAATGTGGATAAGGCGGGGAGAGCGCTGTGTGCCGAGAACTAAAAGGATAATCTTACGCATTATTCCCACCGAAAATGAAAAATGTTTTGACCAATGGAATGTAGCACCATTATTGAAAGCGAATTATAATATGGCCACCTTATCAAAAAACAATTTTCTCCTCCCCACTCAATAGAATTTGTTGTAGGAATGTAGGTGAGTATACAAACCTGCGGGGATCGGGGATTATGGAGTGAGTATACAACATGATTTGGCTTTCTAAAAAAGAATGTTCTTTATACATTATATAATTTTTAAATTTATAATGAAAAGAAGCCTAGACGGTATTGAGGTTGGGCTCTATTGTTTGAGCTTTGCTAATGAGGGCGGAACTCTGCGCGATCTCTATTCGAAATACAAAATCAACGAGCCGGCACATGATCAAGAAATTAAAGAACTTACCTCATTGTTTGAGTTAGAAGGGACGGTTAAGAGCCGGAATTACACAACCAATGCGAAACGAGCCCATGAGGGAGGCTCCCAATGTTTAGCATAAGATGTAAATAAACCACGATAGTTGTTGTTACCGGGGAACATCTAAGTGACAAATAAACTTTTTCGGATGACTGCGCGATAGGGCTAGTCTTTTTCATGTTCTTCAAAGCATTGTAATTCCACAAAGACAAGCGAAACCACCAGTTGGGGAATCCTCCACCATAATAAGAAGCGTATGAAGCCATTTACACGCTCCCGCAATTCAATAGAAACAAACCTAATACACGGAACTGGAAACCTAAAGAAAGAAGCGGACGAAACGATTACGAAGCTGTCAGGGTGGAATGATAAATCTAAATTGATTTTGAAACATTAAAATGAAAATAGGAAAATGAAAGTAAATGAAATACCTCTCTTGGGGTTTGTATAATGTTTTTGCACACGAGGGAAATAACTCGGAATAGTCATATTCATTGATTGCCTCACTTGTTTTCGGGCATGAATCCATTAAGGACTCACGTAGTTGTTTGAAACTATTTCCATTTATAACTCTGTGACGGCTACGTGAGGGTCTTGAGCTATGATACCGGGGAGGGTGGTCACGGGGAATGAGAAGACACTTTGCTCCTTGTACGTATTATTATTATTTTTCTTGCAAGATAATGTGATATACACACACATTAGAGTGTGTGAGAGAGAGGATGCCAATGCTTGCGCCGGAGCTTGCGGCCAAGGGTGAGTGAAGGTCTTTGAGGAAAAGCTCACCATTAGAGTCCTCCAGCTGCTTTGTGAGAGGACCAATGCATTAACCAAAAGATGTCCTTTGGGGAGTGACCTATATAAAAAAACCCGGTTTTATGATACCGGGGACGATTGTCACAAGAATGAGAGAACCCCATTGCTCCTAACATCGAGACTAAAGGGAGAAATCACCTGGTACAAACCATGCTTGATCCCATGGACCTACTCGATGGTATTTGGGAGAGGGAAACCCAACTCTTGTAGAACCTGGCACTTGTCTGTCTACTAGTATGTTACTTCTGTATTTTACCATTTACAAAAAAAAATATATATTTTAACCTTTTCAATTTTGGTATTTGGTATTAACATTTGATTGTGGAGCAGATTAGGGAGCAATTGTACTATTAACATAAAGAAATATTGCAAGGATGATAAAATGCCAATGGATGCAACTAGGCATAATGGGAAGCAAAACAGTGCCAAAGAGGCAAGCCACAAAACATTATAGGACATTGAGCAAGATTGGAAGCAAAATGGAGTCAACGGTTTGACAAAATACATCAATCAAGAAGCATCTTGAGTAGAAGAAAATGAGAAAGAGTAATAGCATAAAGATGCAATAGGTAAAAGCATAGGGGAATTTAGCAGAAGATGAAGCAACTTTACCCCTACAAAATATTGAGGAGAAATATAATTTGTTCATTGTGCAATTTTGGATGCAAGAATATGATAGTATGTGCAACTATATACATATAATTCTGCCCTTTAAAAAAATGAATTTATGCAAAAATTTGCATTTTCGTACCTGCCTATCATTATAACAAGGAATTTCCAATCTTTACTATGCAATTTTGGATGCAAGAATATGATTGTATGTGCAACTATATAAATATAATTTTGCCCTTTAAAAAAATGAATTTATGCAAAAAATTGCATTTTCGTACCTGCCTATCATTATAACAAGGAATTTCCAATCTTTTAATACAAGCAATTAAGTCCAAACTTCCACACTGTCAAACTCAAATTTCAACATTATCAAACAATTGAGAGAAGTTCCAAACTTCCACCATGCTACATCAATCGGAAGGAATGTCAAGGCCATGTAATAGCATCCTATCCCTCTACCACAAACATCCCTAGTGGTATCAGTGGTGTTCCTTGTAAGCCCTGTTTGTCTTGTGGTTGTTATCTATGATGTATTATGATCTACTACTAAATTGACATATCCCTGTTGTAGGATTTTGTTCCACATTAATACTAGCTCTATTCTTACCATATGTTTGTTTGAATAATCCCACATGGACAACTAGTTAAGGCAAAGGAGGCCTATGATGCATCACCCACAACAAAAGCCTTCCTAATGCAGAAGTTGGCTTTGGGGTGCAAGTCCCTAGGTTGATTTCATAGCATCCTCCCTCACTCTAGTACTGACAGCACTATTGATAATGGTGTTATGCCTTGTGGATCCTCTTTGGCTTGTGGCTCTTCTATATGTGATCTATTACAAATTTACAAGCTATCACTAAAGTGGAATTCCTTTTGGTGGGATTTTGTTCCACATTAATATTACTCTACCCTTGTCATATGCATGGAGAGCAATTGTACTATGAACATAAAGCAATATTGTGAGAACAATAAAATGCCAATGGATGCAACTAGGCAGAATAAGAAGAAAAACAGTGCCAAAGAGGCAAGCCACAAAACAGTACAAGACATTGAGCAAAATTGGAAGCAAAATGGAGTCAACGATTTGACAAAAAACATCAAGTGGGAAGCATCTTGAGTAGAAGAAAATGAGACAGAGTAACAGTATAAAGATGCAATAGATAGAAGCACAGAGGGGAATTTAGCATAAGATGAAGCAACTTTACCCCTACAAAAGATTGAGGAGAAATATGATTTGTTCATTGTGCAATTTTGTATGCAAGAATATGATAGTAGGTGCAACTATATACATATAATTCTGACATTTAAAAAAATAAATTTATGCAAAAATTTGCATTTTCATAGCTGCCTACCATTATGACAAGGAATTTCCAATCTTTTAACATAAGAAAATAATTCCAAACTTCCACATTGTCAAACTCAAATTCCAACATTATCAAACAATTGAGAGAAGTTCCACCATGCTACATCAATCGGAAGGAATGTCAAGGCCAAGTAATAGCATCCTGTCCCTCCAGCACAAACATCCCTAGTGGTATCAGTGGTGTTCCTTGTAAACCCTCTTTGTCTTGTGGCTGTTATCTATGTGATGTATTACAATCTACTACTAAATTGACACATCCCTGTGGTAATATTTTGTTCCACATTAATACTAGCTCTATTCTTACCATATGTTTGTTTGAATAATCCCACATGGATAACTAGAGTAAGACAAAGGAGGCCTATGAAGCATCACCCACAACAAAAGCCTTGCTAATGCAGAAGTTGGCTTTGGGGTGCAAATCCCCAGACTGATGTCATAGCATCCTCCCTCACTCTAGTACTGACAGCGCTTTAAATAATGGTGCTATGCCTTGTGGATCCTCTTTGGCTTGTGGCTCTTCTATATGTGATCTATTACAAAATTTACAAGTTATCACTAAAGTGGCATTCCTTTTGGTGGGATTTTGTTCCACATTACTATTACTCTATTGTTGTCATATGCATGGAGATGGGGTTTGTGTATTGTGTATAAACCCCTACATGAATAACCTTGGCGAGACAAAATATGGTTTGGGAGCTAGCTTTAAGGCTCAAGTCTCTGGGTTTAACGTGATTGAATGCATCTTTCCTCAATCTGGCACTGACATCACTTGTATCATGCCTTCTGGGCCCTGTCAAGACTGTGGTTGTTATCTGTGTGATGACTAAAGTGGCATGATCCATATGGTGGGATTTTGTTCCAATTTTAAATGTTAACTTACTCCTGTACTGTTCATTTTAGTCCTACAAATCCCGATTAACACAAACTTTACTCCTACTAACTTTTAATGCTAACTTTACTCCTAACTTTTATTAATTTACTTTGCATATTCATGTTACAGCTCCATTTTACAGTCACCCATGGCCACAGCCATTTCCTAACTTGTTATCGTTTCACTTGCCTGTTGTTCATCACTTTGCAGCATAATGCAATATGTTGCCTTCTCTTGATCACTTGTTGCCTCAAGTTCTCCTTAAATCAACCAAATTAGAATGGTCCCAAACAATAATTCTAACCCACGACCAATATAGCTAGTTCAAGTCAAAAAATTAGAACCATCAACTTTAGACTAACATAAATAAGATGAGTGAAACAGAGAAGAACCACCTTCGTCTGTGCTCACATGCACCATCAAAGCTTCAGTGCATGTCCATGAGATTTTGCAAACAATTTAGAAGGCTGAGAAACTTATCCGTCATTGAAATGCAGCAGGCGGTGCTACGAAAAACAAAAGGAAATAACTTCGATTACACCTCTTTTACAAAAAATAGCAAATGAAATTTCCAGCTTCTGTAGAATCACCCAAAACAAAACACCATTTTTGCAGCCTCTGGAAAAATATTTCACATGAGACTAGTAAAACTCGCGAAGCAACAAGAAGAAATATTATTAATTGGGCACACATGGAAATGGGATGAAAATTCCTATCACATTGCAATTGGGAAGCATCAAAAGACACTTGACAAGAAATTATCCATGATATGCATATAACTATAATTTTTATACAGCAATATTTCTATTTGGGCACCTGTGGATGTACTCAACCATACAAGGGAAATAAAGAGAAAAATACCACCTAGCTGGTTGTAAATTCTTCAGTGACCGAAAGGTGAATACAAGATCCTTCCTTTGAGCACATGAGACAACCATCCAGAGAGATAACAAAGATTGAAAGAACTCCACTTGGCCAAATTCTTCAATGCCTGAAAAATAAGCGTTCAAATCAATAAGGATTTCTTACCCTCGCAAAATAGTATGTACGAAAACCCATTACAGTTGGTGAGATATTTTAGTGCCCTTTCATTGACAGTCAGTGAGGCTATGATGTTAATCTATGCTGCATGTGAAATATTACCAAATTTCTACACTGCAACCTTGCTAAAACTCTTGCAGAAAATAGATCCCCGCTTAATAACACACTATCCATCCTCGTTTTCATAATCATCTTCATCCTGATCAACAATTATATCTGAGTGCACATGAAACTGTATTGAATCTAGGGCTACATTATCTACATCAGAATGCGACCAATTAGGATATTTCTCTTCCTGTTTAATAAGAGATTGCACAATTGGAACATCACTAGGAAATTCATCAGCCTCTTTAACAACATGCACATTTGCAACATCACTAGGATCATGTTACAGTTTGACAGAAGGTTGCATTGGCATTCTTGCAACAGCCCCACTCTCATCTAGCTCCATGTTAAGATCAAAGTCTCTTACCACAGGAGTGCTCCCCAAATTCACTGCTACCTTGGCCTCTCTTGTCTCAGTGTTAACATCAGTAAAAATTTCCAAAACTTTCTCCTGTTTCTCACTGTGCTTAGATGACAAATCTAGGTCTTCATCCTCAAACTTCTCAACTATAATACCATTTCTCCCACTTGACCCACCTCTTGATCCTCTGCCTCTACATCTTCTTCCTCATCCTCGTCCGCTTCCATGGTGTGCACCCTATTTTAGAAAAGGCCAAATAGCTCGCAATTACTGTTTCAGAAGCCAGAGAAAATTGAGAATTTAGAAGCATAGAAAAGACAAATAGCAACACATATGGATAAATCCATTCCTTGCAAAGAACAATTGTTTTAGAAAAACAGTAAGTAGGTCATTATCATCCTAGCCCTCTTAACTTCATCCTCATCACTCTCATTTTCATCTCCTTCGTGATTTTTTCTGAAGTAAATGAAAACTCATTGTCATTACAAGAAAAGGTAAAGTATATCTAATCTCTTGTAACTTTTCAAAATGTGCAAATTTTCCTAGACCTTCTTGCAATCACCAGGAAGAAAATATCTATATTTACCTCCTCCACCCACCATTCCTCTCTTCACCAGTAGCAGCATCTGAACCCCCCATGTCTGGGACCTTGTTCACTGTCTCTCGTAAGAAATCAAAAACATTGTACCTGTGCACACATTTTTTCCTGCCAATCATTAACAAAAAAGAAAAATATTAGTATATATACATAGTATAAACCATATTTTAACAGAATCTGTAGCCAATAGCTTAAAAATATTTATAAACTTATTTATAGAATGTGACTAGTAAACCACAAAAAGAAGCTATGCACAATCATGATTTAAGGAAAAATAAAATAGACAGATCCCTGCAGGAATAAAATGCATTGAAGTCTTATTTATTTGCCTTGAAAGCAAGGTAGAAAACCTTGCAGACTACTTTCAGCACTTATAAACATAGCAAGACAATATATCAACATGGGGATATGAAACTTACAAATGTGAAGCACTCACAGTCTTAGCACCCCTCTGAAGAGTTATTTCGTATACTTACAAATGTGAAGCACTCACAGTCTTAGGACCCCTCTGAAGATTTATTTCATATGTTCGATCGCAGAGGTCTTGTAAAAATAGCTCCAAATATTTTGCTGCAAAAGACAGACATGTAGATGAAATATATTTAGCATACCATAGAGAAAGCATTCTGACCAATTAAAAAAATAATATTAGTCCTGATCAATTCAAAATAAAACAAAAAGAACAGACTCAATAAAGATAACCATTTACAAAACAAAACTCTGTTGGAAAAATAAAATAACACCGAAAAAAAGCATTGGAAGAAAAATGAAATAATAACAAAAAGGAAATTCAGGAAAATGTCTGGAAGTCTCTATTAAAAAATATATGGTAAGCAAGATATGTCTTGCACTGGTCATTCTTCCAAAAGAAAATGTGGAGCTACACTACATCGATATAAAACGTAGTATGAAGACATGCTTTCTGAAGTCAGGCCAGTCCTTCTCTATAAAAAAAAATGAACTGATGTAAGATATCATTGGACAACACACATGAATGATAACACAACCAATGTTATCAAAATTAGACTGGAACCAGTTGAACCGGACCAGAAAACCAAAAAACAATCTTTTATACAATTATTTTTTTGTTGGGTGGCCCACCTTCAAAGAAACCATGGGCTCCCCCTAAAAGTTGTTTAAAGGCACCCCCAACCCCTCCACATTTCACTCACACTACTCGTTTAAGCTTCTTTAAGTTCATAGAATTTGCTCTCATGTAGTTGTTACAGAGATATTTCCATTTCTGCTTGCACATGTTCCAACTTAAGTATACATTCAATAAAATCGGAGCGATGTTCGTTTATTCTTCTAATTTTAGAAGAAAAATTGTGGAGAATCAATTCAGGTTTCTTTCGTTAATTCTCGCAATGTTTATGTCTGGGCCACGGGCCTGAAAACAAGAAGAGCTCACCAACGATGACTCCTGTCTTAACGGTTTTCACCCATGGTCACGGCCCGCTTGGAGAAGTTACAGTGGGAAATGCCCATTTTTTTCGAGGTCAACAATAAGAATGACTTACTTAATCCATAGAAAGAGAACTTCTTTGGCATCCTGAAATGGATTCTATGAGCATCGATTTGTTCATCACCCGAAATAAGAACAAAAATGGGCAATCGGAGGAGATACTTACCATCCTGGCTCGTTCACCCTTCTCATCCATGGCATCATCTTTAAATAACCTTTCAGTCTACATCAAAGCACAAAACAAACTATAAACCCTAACCCTTAATTGTATAACCCTGTCACTGTTGCAAGTCCATCAAGTGCATAATGGGGATCAAAAGGGGTCTTGTTAACTTCAGAAAATCGGCATGAAAGCAAGTAAGGGAACGTGGGAACTTACCCCGATGTCTGTGAGCAAGAAGCTTCAACTGTAGAATCGTTCGCCCGTTCGCCTCCTTTTCCCCCGAAGGCTTCTATCCGCCAAGAAAATATTTGTTGCAGAGAAAGAAAAAGGATCGAGTGTAAAGCGATGGATTCGTTAAAACAGTAAAGGAGAAACAAAATGTTTCAAAGCGGGTGGGGGGACAAATGAACATGTGCTGGGCCTGAGTGCTCTCAACTACCTTCATCCAGATGACTTACGGTCTTATGGGAGTGTTATACATGTCACCTCTTTTAGGTTGGATTAAGACTTGGTGGCAATAAATGAAATGAATGAATTTGTTTACTTTCCTTTTTCTTTTTCGAAATTTTGCCGCCTCTTTAAAGATAATTGGTAATTTAATGGAACGAATTGTCTTAATTTCTAATTTAAGACCATTAAAAAGTTTTAATTTTTAAATTAAAATAATTCAAATGATAATTTAGGATTTTAAGATAGTTTGGTTTAAAAAAATGTTTTAAATTATTTTTATATGTTATTGTTATTGTTTCATTATTTAGTGTTTTTATCAATAGTTAAGTAACTTTATTAATTAATGAGGATTATTACTATTTATTTTTATTCATAAGGATTATTTTAAGATATTTGTGCCTGTGCAAGTTTAAAATAATCCAATATACAATGGTGTCTTTGAGTACAAATTAAATTATAAAGGGTAGTGATGAGTTTCCTAATTAAAATTCCTATGATTAGATGGAAAAGTGGCCAAGAATATCCATCCAATATGAAAGTAACATTCAAATAAGTGCATTGTAATGGCAACATAATCCTTGTAGCACGATAACATATACAAAACAAACACATGAACTTGAAGAACTATAAAATAAGTATATTATAACTCATTTGATATGTCAATGAAGTGTCGGAAAGTAAATCATAGAGACATTATACCATTGGCTACCCTATCAAGTGCATGTAGTGGGAGTGCTCTCAAGTATGAAATGGATGAGGGCAAATGATGAGAAGCTCTTGACACCTATGTAGTAAATCCACCCTCTAGAATGAGGACTTTCACCTCTCCTTTATAGAATAGAATACAAAGATAGAGAATGTAATCGATGAAATAGAAGAGGATCAAATTGTGGGTTAAAGGCCTATGTGCTAGATCATTTTCTCTCTAGTGAATTTTCTCTCTTTCAAAACTAGGTTTGTTGAAAGCACACATCTCCTCAAAACACTTTGTAGCTAATGTTTTCCCTTTAATTGACAATTGTGTTTAAAGTATCTTTAGTGAGGCACATGTCTTCTAAAATATGTGTTATTTTAGCATGTAATACTCAAAATAGTGCATTAAATGTATGAGCAACAAGTCAACACAACACTGTGGCACTACTTCTCCATGATATCTATTTTTTTCTTATTATGAAGTTCCAACCTACTTGAAATAGCTCAGTATGGTGCCCCCTTTGTAATAACTTGTTCTTTTCCTTTAGTAACCATATATATCTATTGATTTTTGTTTGTAGGGATGAAATACAAACATTTCCTAGAATGATCCTCCTTGAGCACACCCTCTCCAAGACTGTTCACCGTTTGCATGGTTGAAACATGAAATATGCCAATAATAATCCCTTTTGACTACATCACCTCTCAATATTTACCTTTATCATTGTAATAATTAACATGTGTGGATGAAAATAGGTCTAATTTGACTTCATGAAGAAAAGAAACCATGCATATATGGCTAGGTTGAATTTCATCATGTGGAGTTTCCAAGAAGAGGCTCACATGCAAGGTGTGGGAATAAAGGTTTATTTTCTCTAAAATCGTATGATGCAAAGAGAGGCTAAAATAAAAAAGGATAAGGTGTATAGAAATAGAAAAAGGCCCTCAAGCAAGGCATCGCTTCCTAGGCTAGATTAAAGCTCTAGGCATCCTCCAATTTTGAACAAAATATGATGGTGGAATTTCAAATAAATTGATGCCCTAACTATCACACCAAGAGGGAACCCTTGATGCTCCTTTGACTTGAGGATTTCTTGAAGGTTTTCACTTTGTAGTTCATCATTCAAAACCTATTATCTTAACTATAAATGATCATTGGATAAGCCTTTACCATGGTATATCTCCCAAACCTTAGTCTCTTATAGTATTTCTCTCAAAAAACAATTCATGGAAAGTCACCCTAGATTCTCCCAAAGCTCATACTTTAATTGAATTTTTACTTGCCTCACTTTGAAGCCTAGTATAAACATGTCAATCACAAGAGAGGGATTTTGGAAGTTTTGATCTTAGGCATTCATCATTTTTTAATATTCCTAAACTCGAGGTCATCTTTCCCTCGAGCCTTTCTTGGAGAGTCCTTCTTTTGCTTCTAAAGTAGGGAACCTATTATCTAATCCTCTTCTTTGAATGGGCATTGGAAATCACATTGTGCATCATTATTGGTCTCATCATTCTAGTAATTTCCCTATACCAAGACTCCTCCCATCAGTGAAAGTTCATAAAGAGCAGGGGAAATTGAATGAGGTGACAATGGGTCCTTGTCCCATTGTTTCCACTTGATCTAGTAGTAGTCCCTTTGGAACCCCTCCTAGGACCCTTGCTAAATTAAGCGCTAACATTTTTCAAAAACAAGTATAAAGCAGATGGATCACTTGAAAAGAATAAATCTAGGCTTGTGGCAAAAGGTTTTACACAAAAAGAAGGGGTCTATTATGAGAATAAATTTTCCCCCATAGCAAAATGGGATACCATATGGACATTATTTTCCCTAGAAACTCAAAAAGTTGGAAATTCCATCAAATGGATGTAAAAATTGCTTTCTTGAATGGAGATATGAAAGAGAATGTTTTTGTGTCCCAACCAGAAGGATTTTTTGTGAAGGGTTAGGAACATAAAGCATGCAAGCAGTAAAATCCTTGTATGGCCTCAAGAAAGCACCACGAGCCTGGTATAATAAGGGGTTAGGGGAATAGGGGCTTAGGGGTTAGAGGTTTAGGGTTTAGGGGAATAATGTGTTAGTGGTTAAGGGGTTAGGGATTGGGGGCTTAAGGGTTAGGGGATTTAGGCGCATTTAGGGGTTAGGGTCATAATGAGTTAGTATTTAAGGGATTATGGATTCGGGTTAGGGGAATAATGAGTTAGTGGTTAAGGGGTTATGGATTGGGGGGTTAGGGGTTAGGGGAATAATGAGTTAGTGGTTAAGGGGTTATGGATTGGGGGGTTAGGGGTTAGGGTATTTAGGCGCATTTAGGGGTTAGGTGAATAATGAGCTAGTGGTTAAAGGATTAGGGATTAGGGACTTAGGGCATTTAGAAGTTAAGGATTTTAGGGGTTAGGGGTGAGGGGTTAATGGGTTAATGGTTAAGCGTTAACAATTTAGGGGTTAAGGGGTTAAGGGGTTAGGGATTTAGGTGTTAGTGGTTTAGGGGTTTAAGGGTTTAGAGGTTTAGGGTTTTGGGGGTTAAATGGGTTAGGTTTTTAGGGGTTTAGGGGGTTAAATGGGTTAGGGGTTGGGAATTAGGGCTTAAGGGGTTAAGGGTTATATGTTTAGGGTTTACGGGGTTAAATGGGTTTAGGGGTTTAGAGGTTTAGGGGGTTAGGGGATTTAGCAGTTAAGGATTTTAGGGGTTAGGGGTTAAGGGGTTAAGGGGTTAGATGTTTAGGGGGTTAAATGGGTTAGGGGTTTAGAGGTTTAGGGGTTAGGGGATTTAGCAGTTAAGGATTTTAGCAGTTAGGGGTTAAAGGGGTTAGGGGTTAGGTTTTGGGGGTTAAATGGGTTAGGTTTTTAGGGGTTTAGGGGGTTAAATGGATTAGGGTCGGGAATTAGGGTTTAAGGGGTTAAGGGTTTAGAGGTTTAGGGTTTAGGGGGTTAAATGGGTTAGGGGTTTAGGGTTTAGGGGGTTAAATGGGTGAGGGGTTATAGCCATTTATTAGGTGAACAAGGCATAATCTAGTTGTAGTAACCATAACTTGGTCAAGTTGTTATAGTCAAGGGTAAGACTTGGTTGGGTCTCCAAACGTCTAAAAAAGTAAGGGTAATTGTGAGGGCATGAGAACTAAGGAGTGTCAATGTGTGCCAAGGAGAATGAAAAGGCATGCTAACACATGCTAGAAAGTGTCAATGGATGTTGAGGAGTGTTAGAGTGCCAAGACATCGCAAGGGGGAACTAGGTCAAAATGCATGAAAATGAACGAATAAGAGTGTGAGCTATGTAGTGTCAATGAAATCCAAGTGTCTCAAGGATAAACATGTTAGGGGGCCATGTATCAAGACTTGTAGGAGGTAAGCCTCATGGTTACATAAAGGGCTGTACAAAGTAGTTTCTAGCAAAAGGGAAACTTTGGGTCAGTAACAACATTTATTTTCTTTCTAATGACTCTGTTGGGTTCCCAAGTCAGCAAAAAGTAAGATTAGTCTATGACTATGATGAAAGATACAGGAATACCAAGGTAGTGTCAGTGAATTCCTAGAAGTACTAACACACATGTTAGTGCATTTCCACAGGGCATGATATGCATGCTAGATGTGGCAAAAGCGTGTGTAAGTGCCCTAATACATGCTAGGGAGTGTGAGGGCCAAGTGTCAAGCGAAACACAAGGGAGCACTAGTTTAAAATTCATGGAAATGAAGTATCAAACTCGGGCCCAAGTGTGATAAGAAGGAGTGACACAAAGATTCTAGGAATCGCCAAGGCATGTTAGAGTGCTAGGGAAGCATACAAAGATGTTCCAAGTGCCACAGGTGTGCCAATGCGTGCTAAGGAGTAAGTTAAAGAGTGCCATGAAACACAACATAGCACTAGGTCAAACACAAATGAATGAATAAGAGAGTGTGAACGGAGCATGTTAGTGAGTTCTAGGTGTTGAGATTCAACAAGATGATGAGCTTAGTGAAAAGAGTCACCTTCACTTCAAGTGGTCCCGTGGGTTATTTTTTTGGCGCAAGTCTATTTTTAGACTATATCTATTTTTAGACATGGAGACCATATTTTCCGAAGTCATGAGATGCTATTTGTGATGGTTAGTCGAAGTTGGAAAAAATAGATGGATTTCTATTTTTTAGACATATTGGGTTAAGTTCATTTATAGATCGCCGATCTAAAAATAGAAGTGTCGATTATTATTAGCTCTTAACAATAATTAGTCCCTAAATAACAACTTATTCTCTCGGGAGCACTTAATTTCGCATAACAAGTGTGGCAGTATCAGCCCAATCGAAGGAATTACACAATTCCTAGGGGTTTACTCGCAAAGTTCATGCATGGAGGACTCAAGTCGACCAAGTGCGATGTAGTTATGATGGAGTTGGTGAAGTAGGTCATGGGAGTTTGTTCTCACTTTAACTACATCCTTGGAGTTAAACTGCGATTGAACTAATTGTGTCTATTTTCTAACCGATTGATACATTAGTGGGAGTGGAGTGAATTAATTAGTTAAATTAATTCACAAAAAATAACTCATTAATCAACCTGAAAAATACAATAGCTTAACTACTTTAAATGGGAGTTCCGTGGAGACTCAAAGGTGGAGAGATAGTGATATGCAGCGCAGACTATCACTATGATTATGTTGATGCATCCAATGCGATCACGCATCCATTGGAGATGCCAATGAGGATTGCGTAACTACAAGGCAAGTGTAGCTGAATGTCATTCAGTATGCTATTCAAATCATGAAAAATGGTCAAACCCAAATAAATCTAATTTGGGGGTTCCACTCGCAACAACATTTTCCCCACAACAAGCACAAGATCAAGCCATACATGTGTGATGTGTGTTTAAAGAGATGAATAGGTAGGGTTTTACCCTTACGAGAACATGGAACCTCAAAATCTAACCACGTATTACCGAGTGCAAGAATTTGCGTAAATGGCATTATGAGTGGAGCTCTTTTCCTTAAGAGATTATTCATTTACATTACAATATATGACAAAGATGCAAATTAGTGTTCCATCCATGCATAGCGCACACACTTAATGGTATAAATCCTTAAATTGGTACAAAAAAATGATTTTATATATTCACATACGGACAGATACATGAAGATTTCAACAAAATCATGATACATACTATCGAAATCTCTTAACCAGGAATATGCTATATTGCTTTCCAATGTGCTTTTCAACTAGTAGGCATCAATGATAATCATTACAATGTTAAGGAGGACTCTAAGAGATAATTATGTAAGGAGTTCCTTATAGGTAAAGGCCATTGGTATTACTATTGTTAAAGGGGGGTGGCCTACAAGGATACATTGCGTAGCTACTAATTCAAGAGCATAATTTCAACAATTTATTTCAAAATTTGTATTTGTCCTCCATAAGGTCTTAGAGATTTATAGAAGAGGAAGTTGGTTTCCTCGTTGCCTTATAATTTTCGTAGAATTTTTAATCTTCATATTTGGGATAGGAAATTTTAGGTAATTTTAGGCATAAGTTAAGATGTTTTATTTTTTTATTTTTAAGTGCCTCCTAGTCAGTTAGAGAAAAGTTGAGTCTTATGATTAGGATTACTTCGTGGCATCCTATGTATTTTTCAAAACTCCAATACACCAAGGAAAATATGTGGAGGACATTCGGGGAAATGTGATTGTCCATAAAATGTAGATCGGATCCTGGGGAACTGTAGCTCTTTTCTCCTTGGACCCTACTAGTTCTTAGAGGTTGTATTTGGGAGCAGCTTTAGTAGGTGAAAAAAGCATAATATGCCCAAGAATATTAGTGTTGGAGCACCCTATGGTTTGGGATAAAGGATAAGGGGTTCTAGGGTGTTAATGGGTTTAAGGGTTTAGGAGCAAGGGCGTTACAGGGTAAAGGGTAAAGCGGTTAGGGCTATGGGATTTAGAGGTTAGTGGGGCCGTAGGTATAGGGGGTTTAAGGGTTAGAGGTTAATGGCTTAGTGGTTAAGTGGATTTAGGGGTTAATATTAACCATCAAGGGCTTACATGCCAGTGGGATTTATGGTTTAAGTGCCTAAGGGTTATGTTATTCAGTGTCGTCGTAGGTTAAGGGGTTAGGGGTTATGGGTTAAGGGTCATAGGTTTAAGAGGATATGAGATTAGGGTTTATGGGGTTCAAGTGATTATAAGTTAGTGGTTAGGGGTTAAGGTGTTAACTTTGGGATTTGGGTTTAAGGGATCAAGGGATGTTAATTTGTGTATGAGTTATGGGTGTAGGGATTAAGGGATTGTGGCTTTTCGAGTTAAAGGGATAGGGACTTTAGTGGTTATAGGGTTAAGTGCGTATGGGTTGTGATAATGTGGCTCCCTAATCCCCTTGTCACAACTATTGGGGAGTTCCCCTGTCAATGTCTTCTCATTGCTCACTTATAGGTCCCCTAGCCCCATGCCAGTAAGGCCCTAAGGCCTTCCTTCTCATTCTCTAATGTTAGGATTATAGATCTCGTAAACCATGCTCGAACCTTCTCACTTCTACCCATCCATGCTACCCTTATGTCCCCTTGCCTCGCTCAATACACTCACAAAGACCTCCCTCCCCAAAATTCATGAGAATTGAACATTTGAGAGGCGATCATTTAACAACAACTTCACAACTACTCCATTTATAATGGTGTCTTCGGGAGCTATTAGATGTCATTTTACCGAGCTACACAATGATAGGTGAGACGCTGCATAGCAAATCACTAAAGGTGTATCAAGAGACTATGAGTCTATTGGCTATATAATTTGACTCTTTTTTTTGTAACTTAGCGAAATGGAAAAAGATGTGGACAACTCCATTCTTCTTCTTTTCACCGGCCATGAAATAAATGAACGCAAATAGTCTCAACCCTCTGGAGAAGCGAAATTTGAGAACAATAATTAGCATGAACAAACAAAGAATCCAATGAGTTAAGCTTAGAGGGGTCTCTTTTGTAAAAAAACATCCATAAGCTTGTTAGAGTTAGTGTGAATCTTTACTAGAGGTTGAGTAGTCTTCACATCACCAACCATATCCAACAGAAAGGTACCAAACCTCTACAATAAAAAATGATGTCTCCAAATAAGTAGTAGTTAATACCAATAATATCACCTTATGAATCTATTACAATATGATTTGGAAAGTACGTTTCCATACATGTGTGAAGGAAAAATCCATTTGGTTAGCAAAAGGAAGTCGTTTTTTTTAAGACCTTCCGTAAACCCCCTTGAAGGAGACAAGAAGGGTTTGAAACTATATAATACAAGTCGATCTATGAACCCTATTTCTAATGTTCTTTATGCATGTGTTTGTTCACTCGCTTTGACATGTGATAGACAATATATGAAGCTTTTTTTTCCACATATCATCTTCATTAGATATCATGTTGCTAAGAATGAAGTGTCTCGATTAGAGTTAAAGTTCCTATTTTATTTTGTTGTATTTTTTTGTCTTTTAGAGAGTACAAATCTTTCTCGGTATGTTGTGCTATAGGGTAGTTTGGCTTTCAAATATTCAAGGAATATGTGAGCTAATATAAGAAAATATTGTAATATTTTGAAATAACATGATGAACTATTTAGCACAATTTATAGTATATGATTGATTGAGATGTTTATTTTTGGATGAATGAATGTACATCTCTGTAGCCAATAGACAAAACTCATTAAGCATTGTCACAGAAGTATGTTATTGACATGTTGAAGTGCCATTGAGACTTAAAGGTAGAAGATTTAGACTTGTATGTTTTCACCTATCCTGGTGTGATGATACCTTGTGGAGGTAAGCAAAATGTACCTATTTTTTTAACTTCTTGGATATATTCTATATGTTTCTGAGAGAATTTCAACCTTTTTAAATAAAACTACTAAACAAATGGTACATTCATGAAATAATTACTAATTGATTTAGTGAATCAACAAATTGTAGCATGTTGGCTTCGTTGAATTTGTTAGTAAGTTAATTAGGGCTTGATAAATTTGTAAGCTTCAAAGGATTTATTGTGCTTGTATGTGTAGTAGAAGTGAGTTTGGAGCGGTGGTTGTGCTTCCTTTATTGAATTTGATTTCTTTGGTTCTCTTCTGTGCATGCCCACTGTGTATATTCTCGTTTAGTGGTTAAGGGGTTAGGGATTGGGGGCTTAAGGGTTAGGGGGCAGTAATGAATTAGTATTTAAGGGATTAGACTCAGGCATGCGAATAATGAGTTAGTGGTTACAAGCTATGGATTTGGGGTTAGGGAGTTAGGGGATTTAGGCGCATTTAGGGAAGTTAGAGGAATAATGAGTTATTAATAAGGATTAGGATTGGGGCTTAGGTGTTAGGGGATTTAAGCGCAGTCTAGGGGTTAGGTGAATAATGAGCTAGTCGTTAAGGGATTAGGGATTAGGTGGGCTTAGGCTTAGTGAATTTAGCAATGCATGATTTTAGGGGTTAGGGTTGAGGGGGTTAATGGGTTAATGGTTAAGTACTAATGGTTTAAGGGTTTAGGGTTAAGGGGATTAGGGGTTACAGGTGTTAGCGAGTCTAGGTTTAAGGGTTTAGAGGTTTAGGTTTAGGGGTTAAAATGCTTTAGGGTTTTAGGGGTTTAGGGGGTTAAAATGAGTAGGGGGTTGGGAATTAGGCTTACAAGGGTTAGGGGTTAAGGGGTTAGACATTTAGTGTTTCAAAGTGCTTAAATGGGTTTTAGGGATTTAGAGGTTTAGGGGGTTAGGGGATTTACAGTGCTTAAGGATTTTAGGGGTTAGGGTTAGGGGTTAAGGGGTTAGAGGTTAAGGGTTAGATGTTTAGGGGGTTAAATGGGTTAGGGGTTTAGAGGTTTAGTTAGGGGATTTAAGAGTGCTTAAGTATTTTAGGCTACAGGGGTTAGCGTTAGGGTTTTGGGGTTAAATGGGTTAGGGTTTTAGGGTTTAGGGAGTTAAATGGGTTAGGGTTTACAGTTTAGGGGTTAAATGGGTGAGGGGTTAGTAAGTAATTTCTTAGGTGAACACAGGCACAATCTAGTTGGTAGTAAATCAAGTAACTTGGCTCAAGTTTTTTATATTCAAGGCAAGACCTGGTAAGGGTTCCCAAGTCTCCAAAAAAAGTAAGTGGTAATTGTGAAGGCATGATAACTAAGGAGTGTCAATGCGGCTCCACTAATGAAAATGCATGCTAACACATGCTAGAAAGTGTCAATGGATGTTGAGGACTATTAGGGAGTGCCGTGACATTGCAGTATGAGAACTAGGTCAAAATGCATGGAAATGAACGAATCAAGAGTATGTGCCAAGTAGTGTCAACAATTCCAAGTGTCTCAAGGATAAAATGTGTTGGGGCGAAGGCTCGAATAAGACTTGTAGGAGGTAAGCCTATGGTTACATAAAGGGTTGGAGAAAGTAGTTTCTGGCATAAAGGAAACTTTGGGTCGGGTACAACATTGATTTTCCAATGACTTGTTGTGAAGTTCCCAAGTCACAAAAAAAGTAAGGTTATCTATGACGACATGAAAGCTAAGTGAATACCAAGGTGTGAAGGCCAGGGAATTCTTAGAAGTACTAAGACATGTTAAAGGGCGCTCCAAGGTGACATGATAGGCATGCCAATATGCATGGCAAAAGCTAGGGTGTGGCATGAACACATGCTAGGGGAGTGTGAGGACCAAGTGTCAGTAAATAGTGATGAGGCACTGGTTTAAAATGCATGGAAATGAAGTATAAGCCGCTCTGTGTGTGTTAAGAAGGAGTGACACTGTATTCTGTGAAGTTCTACAAGGCATGCAGAGTGCTAGGGAAGCATATAAAGTTGTTCCAAGTGCCTAGGTGTGCTGGGAAATGTGTGATAAGGAGTGTTAGGGAGTGCTGGTGAAACAACATAAATGAGAGGCGCACTAGGTCAAAATTCATAAATGATGAATAAGAGTGTGATGACAGGAGTGTTAGCGAGTTCGTAGGTGTCTCAAGGAGGGAGTGACACAGTATGATATGCAATACTAAGTCATGTTATAGTGTCAAAGCGACATGCATCCAAGATTTATATATTCAAACACGATATACCACAAGATGTCAACAAAATCACATACTTATCGAAATTTCAACCCTAAGCAATATATGCTACATTAGCTTCAATGCTTGCACTAGGTAGGCATCAAAGACAATTACCGTAATGGGTTAAGGGGATCTAAGAGAGAATTAGTAAGGAGTTCCTTCTAGTCAGTAAAGGACAGTTGGTATTACTATTGTTAAAGGGGGTGGCCTACATATGTGAAACATATTGTAGCTACGATGTGCAAGAGCATAATTTCAAAAATTTATTTCAAAATTTGTATTTGTCCTCCAGTAAGGTCTTAGAGATTTTTTGGAAGAGGAAGTTGGTTTCCTTGCTTTCCTTATAATTTTGTAGAATTTCTAATTTCCTATATTTGGGATAGGAAATTTTAGTAATTTTAGGCATAAGTTAAGATATTTTTTTATTTTTATTTTTAAGGCCTCCTAATTATTAGGAAAGTTGAGTCTTTATGATTAGGATTACTTGTGGTATCCTATGACAGTTTTTCAAACCCAATACACCAAGGCAAATATGTGGAGTGACATTTGGGGGAAATGTGATTGTCCATGAAATGTGAGATCGTAGATCTTTGGGGAAAATTTGTGAACTCATTCTTTCCTTGGACCCTACTAGTTCTCAGAGGTTGCATTTGCATCTGCTGTAGCAGGTGAAAACATAATATGCCTCCAAGAATATTAATGTTGGGAGCAAATATGGTATAAAACACGACGATTCAAAGTTCAAATCCCCTCGAGTTGCCAACAAAAATTAATATTTTTTATATCTATTTATTTATTAAATTTTTAGAATGTGGTTTATTGAAAAATAAAAAATATAATATAAAAATAGAAATAAAGTATGACATGATTAAATTTCATGTGGTTTGAATATCGATTTTCAAAAAATAAAAAAATATAATTTTATCCACTATCCACTCATGGATATTTCAATGCAAACTTCCCAATGCTAATGATTTTGTCTTAATTGCATAACTATTTTAAATGGGTTTCGTCTTTAATTGTCATTGTCTTAAGTCGCCATTGTCTTAAATATAAAGTTTTGTCTTAAATATTTTTGTCTCAAAGTGCTTTTGTCTTAAATCTAAAATTTTGTCTTAAAATACTTTTGTCTCCAAAATTGCTTTTGTCTTAAAACATATTTGTCTCAAAACTGTTTTTGTCTTAAAATATAAAGTTTTGTTTTAAAATATTTTTGTCTCAAATTCGTTTTGTCTAAATATAAAATTTTGTCTTTCAAAAATACTTTTGTTCTAAATTTTTTTTGTCTCAAATTTTTTTGTCTCAAATTGTTTTTGTCTTAAATATTTTTGTCTCAAAATTGTTTTTGTCTTAAATATAAAATTTTGTCTCAAATTATTTTTGTCTCACACTATTTTTATCTTAAATTTTATATTTAAGACAATACAAGTGACTTTTTGAGACGAAAGATTTTTTTGTCTTAAACAAATGTCTTAAAATGCCCTTGGTGTAATAGTGAAATTAAGTTACTCTTTGAGCTCATGAAAGTTAGATAATCCATGCTATATTTTTTGTTGTGTCATTTTATGACTTTTTATCATGAGTTCCTTATTTTTTGGTTACTCCTATTTTCCTTTGGACTTTTCCTTTCGTCCTTCATGCAGTATTGGGGACCGCCATGCACGTTTCATATTTTCTTTGGCTGCTCCATGCGAAGTGAAACTTATGAGAGTTGGGAAGCGTCAGAAGAATAAAAGGAAACGTGAAGAATAACAACAAACATTCTTACCCTCAACTTCATTATAGACTTAGCTTCGTGATGCTCCTTCGACATTCTAGTTGCTAACGCGTTTGAAGATGGCTTCAGCTACGTCGCAGTATTTTTTTATCCTATCCCTGTGGATCCGCAAAGCTCTTTGCAAATTTCATAGTGTGAAGAAATTATAATGTAGTGATGAGATTGACTTTAAAGATAATCGTATATAGGTTCTCTTTCTAAGGGAGCGGTAACCACAACATTCAATTGTTCATTCGTCTCTCAAAGTGGTCGCTTTATCAAAGGCCGTACATCCATAATGAAGAATTATCCGTTCGTACTAGCATTCAAAGCCATAAAAAGCGTGGTAGCCATATTATTACAAAAGCAAAGATGGTATTGTTGAAAAAATACAAACTCGCAAGTTAGTTTTAGGTTTTGTTGCACTAAATGTGATTATGGTAATCAATTCCACTTTAGCTTTAATGGTTTGTTTGTATATCTCTTTTACATATATTTCCAAATTTTCGTGATATTTATTTTTATAAATTATGGAATTTGTGATTATGGTAATCCATTTCACTTTAGCTTTAATGTGTTTGCTCAGGTATTTTTTCTTTTTACAAGTATATTTCCAAATTTTCGTATGTTTATTTTTATAAATTATGAAATTTTTACACGTAGCTTATTAGATTTCTCAATCTAATTACAACCTCATAAAAATCTCTACCATTTTAACTCACTTTTCTAATGGTTGGTTGCTTTCCTAATTTTAGCAAGATCGATCTTTGAATTTAGTATTAAAGCAGCCCTTTAACATGGATAGAATCATGATTAAGTAGTTACTTATATTAATGTAAATAGTAAAGATATATGCATAATTTTTTTTACAAGAACTCTGTATGTTTATATTAGGATGGCTAAACATGCCTTTTCACCTAAGCATAATAATCTGTGCAAAGCCCATGAATCTCTTTTCCACTAGATGATCGCGAGGCCCCAAGATTTGGGAGCCAATGTTTCTTACTCGTAACTATAATATATGTGCATACTTATTCTGAACTATATGTGACTTATATTAGTGCATATCCCAATGATTGAACTATATGAGACTTATAGTAGTTCAGTATCCCAAAATGATTTGTAAGTGATTTATTCTTTTTATAATATTTCAATGCAAATAAATAAATATTTTGTTGTTATATTTTTTATAGTTTCTTTTTAGAGATATCTAAAATGGCATATCCTTCTCCCCGTAGAAGTTGGAACTAGTTTTCAACAGGACTATAGGATTGAAAAAACGTTTTATAATAAATAAAAAAAACAAAAGTCGTTTCCATCTCCAAAATCATAAACATTAGATATAACTTTGCAACTGGAATAAATACTCACACAAACCACGTTCATATTCTTAGAGTCTTTCCGAAATCTTATTCATAAATTCTCCTTTTTATTTTATTAATTTTTATTTACATGTGTTATATAATTAATTTAAAAACTTATCTATAGTAATAGCATTAATTTGTTATATATATATGTGAGGAGGGGGGAGCAGGAGGGGGAGGGGCGAAGGGGGTTAAAGTGAAAATGTTTTATAATATAAAATTTTTCTTTTTTCTTTATCATTAAAATAGAGCTTTCATAGGATTTTTAGCAACCCCATACAATAAAGTGAGACAAACTTTGTTGATTTCAGTTTGTTGAATAGTAGAACACAGTTCATATTGTCCATATTTTTTCAACTATATGTGATCTTATATTAGTGCATGTCCCAATGATTGAACTATATGTGACTTATATTAGTGCATATCCTAATGATTCTTTGTAAGTGATTTATTCTTTTTATATTATTTTAATGCAAAGTTTAAATAAATATTTTGTTGTTATAATGTTGAATATAGACCAAAAAGTTGGAAAGAGGGGAAGGTTTTACAATAGTTACAAAAACAATAAAAGGAACAATAAAAATGCCCTCGCAAAACCAAACAGCAGCATGCTGCTCAACTACAAGACCTCACAAGTAACCATTGCGAAATTCTACAAGAAGAAGGAGAAAATTCGTGACAGAGGGAGGAAAAGCCCAAAGTCAAGGGGAGAAGGACCTACTAACCAAAAAAATGCCAACCTCAAAAAAGAAAAGCACTACAAGCAACTTCAAAATCGAAGTGAAGAAAAGTATAACGAAATGAATACCGGCCAATGGACATAAAACAAAACACAAAGAAGATTTAAGCTCAAGAACAGTCTCGAAGCAGCCCATCGCATGAATGGGAGGAACTGGGATGATAGATTCATTCCCAAAGATCATGAGAAACTATACAAAGAAACGTTTGAACACTATCAAACACAACCAAGCGCAAAAAGAATTAAGTACTCCCTAAGACCATTTCTTCTAAAGGATCTATTCCATAGTAAAAAGGAAGTAAGAAAAAAAGGAAGAAGGACACTACATAGATTCAATACAACCGGTAGGCAAATGTTACTTAACACCGGAAGATAATCACCGTTAACAACGGTATTCCAACAAATGCCAAAATTTAACCAAAGAAAGTAATCTCCTGGATTATTAGACTGCCTCAATAGTAGAGGAAAACAACGATATCTAAAAGGAAAGACTCAAAATCGGATAAAACCACAAGTAATGATGCTTCGAAGAAGCCAAAGTCTCGAGTCAGAAACTAGAGACTATACTTCAATCATTTAAAACCCCACTTCTGAGGTTATGGCTATTGATTCATGAGGGCAGTCGTAAGGGGTATAGCTGCATTATATGGAATCTAGTAGAGATGATAGTAGAAGGATGGATAGGCTGCTCGCACTATAGTCAGATGTTTTAGCACAAGTGAGAATAAAGGAAAAAGTTACTTCATTTCAGCTTTTTTACGGCCTCCAATTCTAGGAGAAAGAGAGGCATTTTTTTACATACGTATCATGACTTCTTAGTAACATGCATCAGGAGAAATTTCTGATGCTAGAGGAGATTTTCAATGATGATCTTAAACCTCACATAAAAAAAGGGAGGAATAAGGAGAGAAGACCCTGGGAGATGGGAACTATTCCGAGACTTAATACTGCAAGCTCTCAATCTTGTAGACATACCAACAAAAGGGAATGGAAAAGTCCACTTGCAATAACAGATGAGGTGAAACGCACTTAATAGCATCCATATTGGATGCATTTCTTACCCGATAGCCTAGTTAGCTTAGACAAGTTTACTATGAAGCAGCTTTATTGTTCCCACACTAGGATTTTGACCCATCGTCGACACAAGCATAAAAATAGATATCAAAAGAAGGTCCAAAGAACTTCAAATTTCGTATTTGAATTATTCTATAAGAGACCCCACATTCTTGGACAAAAACTAAACAATGGTGGGAAACTAACAAGATTCAACGTAGAATCGATCATGCACTCTTTTCAACTCAAAGTTGAAAAAAACTTAAAAACAAGAAATAAAAATGGAACAAAACAAAGAGTTTGGTAATATTCAACAGATCAGAAAGACTCGAAAGGAAAGATGAGGCACGTTCAACAACAAATGATTTTAAATGGTGAATGGAGGCATTAGCCTTAGAAGAAGGAAATATACTTAGCCAATTGGAAGAACGAAGGGAAGCAAGAAGAAATTCTATGGAAAACAAAATCACGGGTGCAATGGCTACAAAATGAAGGGGAGAAAACACAAACTCTTCCATAAAACATCGTATTCAAAGGAGACAACATCATGTAATCTTTTTCTCGTTAAAATATCAAAATGGGAAATCGAGTACTACAACATAAGATAGGAAAATATGTTAGTAGATCAATTCAAAGATATTCGTATTTAAACCCGATCACAATCGACAGTGAAGAAATCGATACATTAACCAAAGCAATATCCCGCCTTCGTTAGTAGTGAGACCATAACCTTTCGGCATGGAAAATTTTAGGGGCTAACATTCGTGAGGGTGGGCTAATTTTCCATGATTTTTCTAAAAAAAGATTCGCCAATTTCCATTTTTTATAAAATGATTCGCCCAAATTTTACAATATATAAAATTATTTTACATTAAAAATCACCAACATTATATAGAGAGTATACATAAAATCATTATAAATCGAATAATTTTACAAATACATCAATAAATATTTTATATTTTTCATATTAGGGACTAGTGAGATTCACCAAATTTTTAAACTTCAAGATAATTTTCCATCCTTAAAATTTTCCGGAACTCCGGCCCTAATGCGTAGAAATCATTATGAGGAGGGGTTGAAATGAAGTGGTTAAAAACATGCCTAAAAACAAGGCCCCCGGGTCCTAATGGATTTACAAGCAGAATCTTTTAAAGCTACCCGGAACTTCGTGGGCCTCCTGACATCTAGGAATTGGTAGGGGAATCTAGTGACCTCAAATTCATATCTAGCTCTCACATGTTACATTCATATCTCTCATCCCAAAATAGACAACATAGATCATATCTATAGGCTTCATAGCCAATAGCTTTCAGGCAATGTCATCTATAAGATATTGTCGATGATCATGGTAAATAGTACTCAAAGCCTCTCCTCCCTAGTCTCGATATCTCGAATAAAACAGTGTATGAAGGGCGTACAAATTATGGACTAGAGTATTAGTCAGCAAATTAAGAAGCAATTCACTCTTTACGTACGCTCAAAGTGTGAAAGGTATGTTAATCAAATCTAGACTCTCCTAAAGCATATGATCGAATAAGCCAGCCTTACTGTCGATATCGTCCTTAAAGCTTTTTGTTTTGATCATAGTATGGATACAATGGTCGATGACGTTCATTTCATATCGCTCTCAATTTTCTATACTCCCTGAATGGAGTCCCATCTCATCCGCTTTAATGCTATCCATATGGTTCCATCAAGGGGACCCTCTTTCGCCTTTTTTGTTTATATTAGCATCCGAGGGTCTTCAACGATTAATAAAAGATTAGTTATCAAGAGGACGTCTTAAAGGAAAGAACCCTCCGGGGGGACGAGAGCTAACTCTCATGCATCGCCAGCTTGTAGATGACATTCTATTGTTTTGTCATGCATCTCGTGAGGGAAGCAAAGTCTATATTAATTATTCCTAAAAACTTCATGGAGGCATCACGAACTCGTTAGTAATGATAAACCAAATGTCTATTTCTTCAACATTAATGATGCTGTCACTACGTAGATTCCTTTCTCGAACACTAGGCTTCACTCTGCTTGTGTACATTCCCCATGAAATATTTGGGTTTCCACTAAGAACTACCTCTACCCAAAGTCTTAGGATGGAAGGACCTACTTAATCATCTCGTAGAAAAGACTACAAAATTAGGCACCCTAAAGCTCGAACGCCCTGCAGTCAAGTAATATTACCTAAATCGTTCTTCAAGCAATACTGTTTATCAATTATCGTGGATCGGTGGCCCTAAAGAACATATGTAATAATATGGTGAAGATCTTCAAGAAATTTCTCTGCAAGGCCCAAGAAGCTCGTGAATGTGCTCTCTCATGGAAAAAACTCATAAAACTCGAAACACAAACGGGAGGTTTGGGCCTATGAGATCCCTATGTGTTAAAGCGCTTTATGGGAGCGAAATTGTGGTGGAGATGGCTAGCAAGGAGTGTCACGGATTCTCAGAAATTGTATCTCGGGGAGAGAAAATATGATATGCCCAGGAAATTAGCAAGGTGAAAACCGAAAGTAGACATCACCCCAAAGTATCCAATATTTGGAATTTAGCAGCCCATCAAAAGAGATCTAATTAGGCAAACACATAGCTTTCTAGGAAATATGGGAAGTGAAGGACGGTCTCCGTTTTGGGAGGATTCGTGGAAATAGAGGGAGAAACTATTTAGCCGACTAGACCTTTGGGGGAACTCTTTCTATTCATCAAAATTAGCCGAACAAGATAACAATAGAGCAACTATTGGTGCCAACAAGAAGACAGTAAATGGAGAAAATGGAAGGAAAAAATACATCGGTGACAAGCCCGTAAGACAATACAATGGAATAATCTTGAAAAGGAACTAAAAAACCAGGAAATTGTACATGAATTCAGGTAAGATATACCCGAGGTGGGGTTATCAAAGTAAAAGGCATGTTTACCATACATGAAGGATTCTACGTCAGCACATCAAGCCTTCTACAATACAAAAGCTAGCACTAATATGGAAAAAAATTTGGTCACTCAAACTTTGCCCAAAAGTGGAACACTCTTTGGCTACTAAGTCATCGTAAGGTCCTTACCCTTAAGCGAAAGGAATGCATGCCCCCTCACTTTTGTCAAATGTGCTGATGCACGCAGTAAACCATATAAAATTTACTAAATACCTGTAATATGGCAAGAGAATCTATGACGAAATAATGCAATGGTGTATTCCAACAAACAGACAGAGATAACACAAGCTGTCAATGAGACGATCATTAAATGGAGAAAAGGGGGATACAACCTGGGTAGAAGTCCCTCGAAAAGAGCTCTAGAGGCCGTCAATGGGATTTATACTATGGGGCATCTAGAAAGAAATAAATCATCGCATATTCCGGGAGAAGTCCGAAAATATAACTCCAAATATGGCAAGGGATCATTGAAAATATCCGAGAGACTATAACAGTAGAAATGTGATAGAAGAAGACCTGAAGATAACAAGAATAGAAGGCCAAGCAGCAGCACAAGTTGAATTTAAAACCATAAATGCTAGCAAACACACTATGGAAATTTAAAACCCCTTATGAAAAACACATGTGATATTTTCCACTACCACAATTTGGATTTATCAAGCTCAATTATGATGGGGCATCAAAAGGAATTTCTATGCCGTGCGGACAAGAGGAATATTTAGAAATTTCTCATGAAATAGCTTACACAGGTCTATGCATAGGACATTGGGTTTGCTACGAATAATGAAGCCGAGTTAACAAAGAAGCCAAAATCAGGCTATGCAATAGCGGTTCGCGTGCAGAACTCACCATGCGTCTAATTGTAGAAGGATTCGGAATGGTTACAGGGTGTTAAGAAAGCTGCCACAAGGGACACCCTAAGAAAAAATAAGAAAAAGTTGGAGGAAAACACGTCTTCATTCAAGAGATAGGCTTTACTCATACGAAGAAGTTTGATTATCTTATTACCCTCGCATGTCCTGGGCAGGTCACAGAAATGAGGTTGCGACTATTTAGTGAACTAGGATTTAACAATGAGGCGTGCGCCTAGATGTGAATCAAGGAGACAGGATATGGGACATAGAATTACAATCCCTTACATAAGATAAGATAGAGCGAGATAAAGACAAAGCTCCTCGCAGACCCTCGATCGGGTGCCCAATGGAAAACGTCACGCGACAAAAGTTGAGGATGGCCGTACAACCAGAAGCACGTGACGACGTGTCCCAACCCGCCATCATGTCTATTAAACCCGTAGCGAGAGTAGGATCGCGTACCCTTCACATGCCGCTCATAATCGAAGCAAAGGAATGCTAAACCTAACCATGCGGTCGCAGCGACATTGGATCAACTCCGAGAGGATGTTAAGGAAAGATGCAAAGGCTCGATGGCGTAACATTCTTCAGCGGCATACTTGGGGAGTGATCGATGAATTCTGCAGTCACGCCTTGCCAACTCGCAATGGTCACGATCTCTGTGTTTAGTGGTATGTAATGGTTTTAGTTCTTATCCTCGTCAATTTACCCACTAGAATCTATATAGGAAGTGTAGAAGGCATGTATTTGTGTTGTTACTAGAAGGGGTAGGATAAATTATCGTCCGTTCTTAAGCTATTTGAATGTAATATTTGGCATAACCTCGCTTATAGCATGTTTAAAAACCGTAACTCTCGTCCATCCCTCTCGAAGGCCATCTAGCTCGTTTCGAACACCTTTATGAGAGATTTGGATTTTGTGTCGCTCATTCAAAGTATCTCAGCTCATTTTTCCATGCTTTCGCGGATAAGTCACGATGGGCATCTCAATATTATGAAGTCTCTCAGTATGCGAAAACAAGCCACATGACAAAACTCGAAAGGGCATCTCGTTATTTTACCGCTCATTATGACCGTGGGGTAGACAGATTTTAAAACCCACAATTTATAAATTGGGTTAGTCATTATCTTACATCTATTTTCCTTCATCGTCAAGTTGGTAAATTCTATCTTTGGAATGGTAGATAGGGAGAATTATACTTGTACCGATAACTCTGACATTTTCAGCTTTCATTTGTCAACCAACAAGGTCCATAGTCACAATGGTTTAATTACTCTCGTCTTTGTAAAATGATATGCATGCATATCTTCTGCTTACTCCAATCGTGGCGACCCATTGAATTTCTCGTATTCTCTCGTTACTAATATACCACCTTCTACAAAGTTCCTTCCGACAATATCCATGTCGACTTAGTTCAAAGCATTTGTTCGAGCTCTCAAACCTCAAGTATAATAATGGTGAAAGGGGCACCACAGCGTCAGCTCTGGTGGATAAAGGAAAGCGAGCTTTCAAAAACATGATCGAAGCCAAGCAAGCGATGAGC
Source organism: Pinus albicaulis (assembly GCA_034641835.2). Lineage (NCBI taxonomy): Eukaryota > Viridiplantae > Streptophyta > Pinopsida > Pinales > Pinaceae > Pinus > Pinus albicaulis. Next base: position 416,033,162 of record CM076584.1, read on the forward strand.
AGAAAATAAAGAAGAGATAATGGAAAATCTCTTGAAGTTTACATTCGTAGGCAATCCTTCACAAATTCGAAGTGTAATTTAGTGATGGGAGAGAGAAAGCAATGTTGGAGGAAGAAGATATGATAGCCCAAGAGGAAAACATGGATTTTGTTATGACCCCTGTGAATACAAGAGGACGTCTCTCTCTTTTCATCAATCCATCCACACATATTGACTCTCGAAATGTGTTTCCGAAAGCAAAGCGTACCGCAAAGCTTGAAGGTGCAAGTGAAGGCAGACTTTCTATGGTCTCAATAATAGCAGAGAAATTTTAAAAAGTGAAATTTAGGATATATAGGGTGTCACAAAGATTGTCATGCCATAGACTCGCATTGCGATAATCGAAAGGCATCTTTCAATCAGATGTAGCAAGTCGACATGCCCAAAATTTCTGAACAAAGAAAAGATCTCGACACCGATTGACTCTTTCGTATGGTTAACATGTGATAGCTCTAAGTTTTTATGATTTTTGCGTGATAGTTTTTATGTTTCATGTCTGTCAAATAGACTTTGTTTCAAATAGTAAAATGGACATAGGTGGCTAGTAGACGTAAGAAACAATTCCAATTTTGGATGGCATTTATCATGCTCTAAGGTGGCCACTGCACCAAGCCTCTTCAGTAAAGTTGAGGCCACCAAATATGTACATAAAGCGCAACTTTTCTCTTTTTTATAAATAGAAAATGGTAAGGAACTACTAAATTTACAAAGAAAAAACCTTTTTGTTGTTATAGTTTTTAGAGATACTTCTAAATGAATATCCTTCTCCCCATGGAAGTTGGAACTAGTTTTCACAGAAGGACTATAGGACCAGAAAACGTTTTATAATAAAAAAAAATTGTTTTCATCTCCAAAATCATAAGCATTAGACATAACTTTAAATCGGAATAAATACTCACACAAACCAAGTTCATATAGACCAAGTTCATACTCTTAGAGTCTTTGTAGAAATCTTATTCATAAATTCTCCTTTTTTATTTTATTATCTTTTATTTACATGTAAAGTTATGTTCATTTATTAAATTATTTTGTTAGTTTATTATCATTATTTGAATCATGCTCTCATGATCATAGTAATTTTTCAAAGTCTTTCTGCAATCACATCGACAGACTTAAAATTGTCAACGCATTTCGTAACCAACTGTGTGGTGTGGTTCATCTTCAGACGAGATGAGAAATCAGACCGAGTCATTAAGCTTATATAGATGTAGAGACAGGCTAGTCGTTGCTGGAACAACAACTAGTTTGACTAGGAAGAAAAATTATTTAATATTATTATAAAAATGTACTACTGAGTATAAAGTTAAATCTTAGAATAACAACTAGTTTGACTCAAAAGACCAATTTTATTTATTTATTATTTGTATTATTATTATTTATTTTTATTTTTATTTTATTTATTTATTTTTTTATTTTTTTTATTTTTATTTTTTATTTTTATTATTATTTTTTTATTTTCTATTTTTATTTTATTTATTTATTTATTTATTAATTGATTTATTAATTGACTTATTTTTGAAAAAAAAAGGGGGGGAGATAAGACCTAGGAGTATAGGGCGAGGATCCAACACCCGCTAATGTTCTAGCCATCGTTTCTATTGAGATTGACGAGGTCTTTTTTCAATCTCTAAAGCCTCCCTTAATTTAGGGTGATGAAAATGGTCAATCCCGAGAAACTAACCTTAGCTTCTTTCGATCCATATGTGATGGTTCGTCTTTTTCAACATGTTCGATTAGGGGTCGAGGGAAACGGGATCTCCCATGCGCTAAGGTCAGCAAAGCATGCTCACAAATCCTTTGATTAAAGGATCGATGAGTTTCGACTAATGTAAGGAGTCCCACAGGAGCATGGGATGATGTACAACTCCTTTTTCCATCCTTGGGACTCGCACTGATCTTTAACCGATCCGAGGAGCTGCGAATGGTATTCGTGGTTTGAAAGTAGAAGAAATCTTATGCTTCTTAAGGATCCTAGCGATCTTATCACGTGGTTCCTTGAATAAAGGGAAGGTGCACTCGTAAAGACCATTATTTAGGATCTTTTTTATTCATATTATGACCTTTTTTCTTCAGCTTTAAGAAAAGCTCTAATTCCTTTGGGATTTACTATAACCGTTCTTCATCGAAGACATCAAGGAGATGGGTTTTTTTCTCCTTCAAAGTGAGATTCATCGTAGATTCTCGGTGCTCTAGTGGCTAAGGTGTTGAGGACGACTAACTTTTGAGCAGGGAAATGATGCGAGTTAGCATGAAGATATTGCTCTGTATAATAATAATAAAAATAAAAATAAATAATAATAATAATACAAATAATAAATAAATAAAATTGTTATTTTGAGTCAAACTAGCCGTTATTCTAATGGTTGATTTAACTTTATACTCATTAGTACATTTTTATAATAATATTAAATAATTTTTTATCATAAATAATTTTTATTCCTAGTCAAACTAGTTGTCGTTCCAATAGCTACTTGGCCTTCTCTACATCTATATAAGCTTAATGACTTCATCTGATTTCTCATCTCGTCTTGAAGATGAACCACACTGGTTGGTTCGAAACGCGTTAACAATTTTCTGTCCAATGTGATTACACTGAAAGACTTTGAAAATTTATTATTATTATTTTATGTCTATAATTAATTTTAAAACTTATCTATAGTAATAGATTAATTTGTTATATATATATTGAAAATGTTTTATAATATAAAATTTTCTTTATTATTAAAATCAAAAGCTTTATTGGGATTTTAGCAACCCCATAAATAGTGAGAGAAACCTTGTTGATCTAGTTTGTTGAAGATAGAACACATTCATATTGTCCATATTTTTTATAATCTTTGAAAACTATTATTAATAATATTAGGTCATTAGATATACAAGAAGAAATAGATAAAAATAATAATTTTATTTTTATTTTTATTTTTATAAAAGTAAACATTTTAAGGTTTTTTTTTTTTTTTAAATTAAGATTAAATTATAGTATATAATTATTGTAAATAATCAAACATAGGCAGTAAAAATTTTAAATTGTAATTTAATAATAACCTTTGTTTTCATCTCCAAAATGACAAGCATTATGAAGATTTTGGCAATTGGAATAAATACTCAGATAAACCACATTCATGTTCGAGTCTTTGTAAAGTAATTTTATGTGAGTAGATATTCTAGAGAGAAGAAAAAAAGTAACAAATAGAAGTAAGTTTTTGGAAAATGATTTTTTAACTTTTATTTAAATTATATTTATATTTGTCCTATTAATATTTAGATTTTGAGAAGGTATATGTCTACATATTTATATTTTCAAAACATAAATTATTACAATTAAATATTTTAAATTATAATTTAATATTAATTATATTTATTTAAAATAAATTAACTTTAAATACTTTTAATTATAAAAATGTATATTTATAATTAATATATTTAACTTTTTAATAATTAATCTTTAATTATATTCTTTTAATTAAATAAAATTAATCCTTAACACTAATAATTGTTTAAATTACACCAAAAACATATTAATAATTACATACTAAAAACAATGGTATAACATATAACCTTAATATTTATTATGCGTAATATTTTCTATAAATTTATTATTAATAGTAGAAGGTTGCATTAATACTTTTTTACTTTAAAAATATCATATTAATTATAACTATAATTTTTTTTTATTAATGTAATAATAATATACTATATAAACAATTCATTTTATATTAATAGTAATATTATTACTTAAATTTAATATGTTGTATTATTAATAAAATAATGTAATATAATATATAGTATAATAATGTATTTGATATGTATTAATAGTGTATAATAATGTATATGTAATATAATATATTAAACATATAGTTAATATATAGTTGAATGGTTTGGAACCTAAATGACCGTGTATATCTCTGTCATTTTGAATGCGGGTACAACTCATTTCGCAAAAAATCGACATCGTATGCTCTTTGGTAAACGCGATTTATTTATTTTCCCAAACAACAAATTTTTCAAAAAATGACGACTGATCGGGAAAAAAATTGAGCCAATGATTGGTCGAAATCTAATTTTATTTAATCCAATATGGCCTTACCACTTATCCTCTTCTCATTGGTTCAATCATGGTTGAATTACATTGGTTGTTTGATGACCAACCACATGCCGCACGCGTGGCCCAATCGGAGGTCACGTGCACAAGCACGGGAGGACACCAAATATTTGTATAAGGGTCAAGTAGACCAAAGTGTGTCGAATGCCGGACCTTCTTCCAACTAACTAAACCATTAGAGGAAATTTTCAGCTCTAAAATTGCCCATGAAATTTTCACGTAATTTCCATGTCACAATATGTAAACCAATCAAAATCCTTTAGAAATTTGAAAAAGAGGTATATGTAAATATTTTGGAGGAAAACGAAGAAAATCTACTTTTTTTTAATTGTAATTTTAGATATCTCCTTATAGATTTACTCAAATTTGAAGTGTAGACACTTATTGGATGCAAAATTATTTCGCATCCAATCTAGTACCCATTATGCATAGTTTCGAGAATACTTGCATTGATAAAAATTCAAGATACTTTAAAAATGTGTATTCAACACGTTTTTTTAATGTATTTTGAATTTTTATCAATGTGGGTCTTCTCAAAAATATGCGTAATGGGTACCTGTTGGATGCAAAATTTAATTCCACATCCAACGAGTGTCTACACTTGAAATTTGAGTAAACCTATAAGGATATAATCTAGAAATACAATTAAAAAATACGCCAACATGTTTTCTATTAACCTAACGTTTAAATGTTCTATTTAAAGTTGACATGGCTATAGTTGTTTGGGGTAGAGGCCGTAGGGCTTAGCCCCGCCCCCACATTTTGTATATGCATACGAACTAGGCTCCAAACCGAGGCGTGGAGGGTCAAACCTTCACCCAACCGCAACTGAAAAACCCACCAATGTGACCGTTGTCTGACTTGAATGCCGACGTGTCAGAGTTAACCAGTCGAAATTTGTATTTAAAAAAATATTTCAACCAATATAATATTATGGTTTTAAAATCTGATTTTAGGCTCCATCATTCATTTAAATGATCCGACAATTTTGCCGTTTTCACTCGAAAATTGTTGCTCTTGCTAGCTTCGAAAACAAGGGCAAAAATTGTAGGACCATCCGAATTTTGGGGGAAATTGTGGTACGATTAGCGCAAAAACTAGGGAGGCTCATAAATTCTTCATTTTTAGATAAATTTTATATTAGAAAGAGTCTATACATGCATTTTTAGGCATTTTAGGAGTCATGGAACAAGGTTTGAAGCCATTTGAGACACCGTAAATCTATGTAATCACCATTTTGAGCATAATGAAAGAGGCCGAGTCATTAGAAGTTGGACCAAGGAGACGTAGCACGGGAGGGGTGAACTCCTTCATCATTTGTCGTGGTGTGGTTATTTTTTTATGGTGTAATTTGTGTCGTTGTTTCTATACATTTCAGAGTTTTCATGCTTTATGTGTTTAAAAATTAACATAAAATCTCTCAAAAACTCAGCTTTTAGCACTTGTAATTTACAAACCTTCAATCACATTTACCTTAATATCTCATACAGATCAACCATGGTCCACCACATTCAACCATTATTAATATTAATGTTAACATATGAACATATCAATGTTAATATGTTAATACTAGTGTTAATATTAATGTTAATGTTAATATTAACATTAATGTATTATTAATCGTATGTCAACTATGCTTCATAATGGCATACATAAAATAATTATTTTTTTATTGAATACAAACGTTATAATACATATATAAATATTACGATTTAACATTGATATGAACATTGCTATTAACATTAGCATATTAAGGTTAATGTGAATATCAATGTTCACCTACTAACATATTAATATTAATGTTAACATTAATATGTTGACACCAATGTTACCATTAATGTTAATATACTAACATATTAATACTAGGGTTTTAAAATTAATAAGATCAACCACATTAGTAAATGTGGTTCGATTTATAATACTAATCCCTGTGGTTTAATACTAAACCTAGGATTTATAATATTAATCTTTAGTATTTAATATTAATCCCTTGTGTTTATAATATTGAGTAGTTTTTACTATTGGTTTTTATAATATTGCATTTAGTATGAGCGTTTAAAATGTTGAGTTTTTAATATTGGGGTCTATAATGTTTGGCTTTTTTAATATTAGGTTTATAATATTAACCTTAGTGTTTATAATTTTAATCCTATGGTTAATAATATTTTGTCATGTCTCCCAAATGTATCATGTACTTACTATAATTTTTTTTGTATTTTTTTGAATTATGATTTTTTAGTAATATTAATATGTAGTTGTCTTTAATGCGACTTTTTGGAGTTTCTAGTGGATTTTCTAATCGACTCGTGCAAAAAAATTGAGGAAATCTTGATTTGTGTTATTTAAATTGGTTTTTTGATTGCATATATGGATTCGAGTATCCCTCAAAACACCCTAGGGCATTTTGATTATGCATAGCTTTACCCATAAAACTTGTGATTTAAATGAATTCCTTCCGGATTTTAGACAAATTAAATTTTGAAAAATAAATCATAAAACTTTTTCAAAAATTCACATAAAAAAACAACTCGTATTAATATTAATATGACTTAAAACATATTGTCTTACTAATTTGGTTGACTATGTTGGACTATGTTTGGATACGTTTGTATAGTCTTGAACATTGGTCAAACATAATCACTTAATATTAATGAACAAACATAGTCAACTACATTATTCAAAGATAGAAAAACAAAGTCATCCTTTGTAGTCAATGTTAAAATAGTTGATCATGAATGTACTTGTAAACCCTTTGTTTACCCTATGTTTACACTAGTCAACCCTTTTCACTCATACCCTCAACGCGCCTATTACTCTACCATCTTCGATTATATCCAACCATGGTTAACCAAAGTCAAACATTGACATTCTTAATCAAATCAGTTTGCACTTTGTGAATCACAAATAAGATTTAAAAATATTTTATAATAACAACATTACTACAGAGTTAACTAATATTAATACTCTGAAATCATGCGTTTATGAATGCAATTTATTATGTTGGATTATGTTTCACAATCAACACTCCTCAACATCGCTCAATTAGTCACATATTAATAATATCAATAATCAAACATAGTGAATTAGATTAGTCAAACAAAGTCAACCTTTATAGTCAATAGTTATATAGTTAACCACGATCAAACTTGGTCAACCCAATGTCTACCATATTTAACAATAGTCAACCTTGAGCAACCATGGTCGACCATTGTCAAGTAATATCACCGTGTGTTAGCTATTATTGACCATGTCCAACCATTAACAATGGTTGAATATGTTAAACCATGGACAACCATGGTCAGCCATGGTTAAACACTTCCAACATTGGTCAGAAGAATTGTCAACCATGGTTAACCATTATTAACCAAAGTATGAATGGCAAACTATGGTAAGCCATAGTCATTGACTCGGTAATGGTTAGAACCATTGTTAACTATTGAGAATGATCAACCATTGATTACGTGCTCAAAATTATGCTCAAAAAATGAAAGTTTTTCATAATGGTTTGGAACTTGAATTACCATGTATATCTCGTCATTCGAATCCTATGCAACTCATTTAACGAAAAACCGACATTGTAGTGCTCCTCGAAACACGTATCTCTTCATTTTCCCAAACAACAAACTTTTCAAAAATGACGATGATAGGGGGAAAAAATTGGGCTGTGGTAGGTTGGGACTTGGAATAGAGGGAAACATGTTTCTAGTCAAAAATTTTCTTTGTTAATGTTCAAGCATGAAGATGTTGTGAATGCGACCTTTCAAGGTGATGCATCAAATGAAAAATATGATTTCATTGAGGTTGCTAATGGTTGTGATAAAATGTTTTAGGAGTCTAACATGTTTCGTTTAAAAGGAGGTAAATAAGATATGGTAAATTTTTAGCATCATGCATCATAATTTGTGTGAGTAGTGATGTGAACAAGGTTTCATGGTAAGAGAGTGCAAAGATCAAAGAGAAAGTGCCAAAAAAAATTGGCAAAGAGGGAATTAGGGTTCAAAAGTTCTTCTTATGGGGTTTTCTACAATGTGTTGTCTTTTGAAATTGGAAGTTGCATGGCGATGGCAATCACACTTGGTCAAGAGTTGAGCCAAGCACGAGGCAAGACAAGCTAAACATCATCATGTGAACAGTGTTCGAGGTGAGAAGAATTTCAAGTTGTTTACGTTTTCTCCTTTGCATTGATGACCCGAGGAGGGAACATGTTTGTTTCTTCAAGGACGAGTTTTTTTGTCTCTGCAAATTTTGGGAAATTACAACAAGATGGGATCTACAAAAAGCAAGTTAAGGGTCTCCAGACGAAAGGAAAAATATCGAGCCATGAAAAGCTCAAATTGTTGAATCACAGAAAATTTGAGTGGATTGAGACTAGAAGTGTGAGGTGTTATACACTCATCTAAATGTTCAAAGAATGAATGATATTTTGGGGTCCGTGGCTTCCAAGTGGGGAGGTGTGATTGGGTGCCTCAAAATTGTGCTCAAAAAGGAAAGTTGTCGAATGGTGTGGAACCTATATGACCCCGTAGATCTCGTCGTTTCTAAATCCGTGCAACTTGTTTTTGCAAAAAACCGACACCGTATGCTCTCGCACTGTTCTCTTTTTTTTCCCAAACGTGACAAATTTTCCAAAAATGACGACACGATAGGGCAAAAGAAAATTGGGCAAAATGGCAAGATGTCACTTGGCCTCTTATGGTTGGTTGAAATCTAATTTTTTTTAGGCCAACTGGCCTAGCCACTTGTCCTATTCTGATTTGTTCATTCGCGGGTTGAATTCCATTGGTTTTTCGATGGTTAACCACATGTTGCCACATGGGCCAAACTAGAGGCCGTCGCATGACAACATAGGAGGACACCAAAATTTGTGTAAGGGTCGATGCGTGACTCGATCGGGTATCGAACACTACGTACCTTTGTCCAACTAACAACCATTAGAGGAAGTTTTAGCTTAAAAAGTGCCCATGAAATTTTCACATAATTTCCATGTCATAATATGTAAACCAATCAAAATCCTTTAAATTTGAAAAATGGTACATGTAAAACCTAATAAAATCTATTTTTTTTAAATTGTAATTTTTGGCTTATCTCCTTATATATTTACTCAAATTTCAAGTGTGGACACTCTTCAATGGATTATTTACCAAATGTGGTATGGTATCAAACTAAACCTACCACTCTTCGATGAAGTAAGGGTGGCATACGATGATTACAAAGTAGCCATTATCATTAACTTATGCTTGTAAATCATCAATGTCCATTAACGTATCAGTTAATACTTGGTGTAGTAATTCCAGTGTGATAGTTAATCATCTCAGATAACAATTAGAGTCCCATAAATTTAACATATTTAATAGTGTATAACAGAGTGATTCCAAATATAGTCAAACGATGTTCCAAAGAATAATTACAGATATATTAACTTATTAAAATCTTGAATGCAAATTGTTCAGTGTATTTGACTCGTTGTATTCTGGAAAAACACACCTTTCTCCAACGAAGAACAATTATAATCTCATTAAACCTATCCAAGAGTTATCATGTTCTATAAACCTAACACTTTTACTATCGCAGTATGCACAATTACACCTGCTTCAACTAGGGAACAATTATACTCCCATTAATTTTTTTTAAATGAAATGTACTTTCATCATATCATTTTTCCCATGAAATTGGAGAAATCTTTTGGATAATCATGAAGATGGTATTGAAGATGAAAATGGGCTGGAATTTCTTTGCTATTTTGGTAATCCAAAAAAACATTTAACAAAGTTTAGAATCACAAAGGCCATACCAATTCCAAAATTTGATACTGTAAATTGCAAGTCTTTATAATTTATAATATTCAACCATTCAAATTAACCAAATAACCAAATCTAATTGTGTTTAATGTGATTTTTTGAAAAGTTTTTTGTATTTATTTTTCTCTCCATCTAATTTGCCTAATGACAAAAATTCATTGAAATCACAAGTTTCGATGGATAAATCCTAATTAAACTTTGCACAATAGAAGTGCTCCAAAAATATTTTTCAGAAAGCTAAAACCATATATGCAATTAAAAAAACCCAATCAAGATTTCACCTCAAAATTTTCAGCAAAATTTCAAACTAGAAAATCCACCAAAATCTCAAAAAAATCACATTAAAAACAACTCCCAATCAAAACTCATACTTACTATAAATATATTTGGAAACAGTACATATTTCATTAAATCTCATATTTTACCACAAACATATCCAAAAACAACTCTACTCTCGTTGAACCTATTGTTTGAGATAATACCTCATTTTAATATGCATACTACAAATTAGGGATTGGTTTGGTGTGTTTGGAGGATGTTGAGAGATTCACTCAACTTCTCCTCCAAGAGTGGAATTAGTTGGATCTCAAAGAAGACTATAAATATTGTAATGTATTCCCGTGATTTGATATATAGTAATTATTTTTGTGTGTGAATTTTGTTCAATGGATGCTCTCTTCAATTTCAATATGGTATCAAAGAGCTGCCTAGCTTAATCCCCTGCACGTAGTGCTCGTAAAGATGAAGAGAAAATTGTGATAATTGATTCTATAGAAATAGGATTTGTGTAGATTATCGTAGTGAACGTTTGAGTGTTAATTTCACCATATCGAAGAGAATCGCCATATGTTGATTAGTCATTTGAAAAACTGCATCGTATTCTCAGTAGTCACTGTAACGATCTGTGAGAAGATAAGAAGTTTCCGTTGAGGCTAAAAACAAGAGGAATCAAATTTCGTACTAGAAAATCGTGCTAAGGAACTGCGCCATATTGAATTGCATCTTTAGAGGGGATTTGACCTTCTCGATAAAGAATCGTAAAGTCCTCGCACAACGATCAGGATAGAGAATGATGCAAAATAAGAAGGGGAGACCGAGAGTCCGGCATCAACGCGTTAACATCGAAATCGTAGAACACCTATCTGTGTCCGCTAGAACCGAGCTTCCAAATCTTCCGAGCAATTTTTTATGCATCTTGTGTCCTGCAGCTGATATCATTATTGTTTTTCCTACGCATTCACCGTTCAAATACGTCGCCGGGAGATCTCCGAGTATATATCGTCGCATTTTATTCCCTTCTCGAATGTAGCCTCCCGAGGTCATTGTCGTTGTTTCCTCCATCTTAATTTCTCTTTTCCCATTAAACAAAACAAAAACCATGGCTTCCATCTCCATTGTTTTCCTTTTGGCTTTGGCTCTCAGATCAGCATTGCTATTTTTTCTCACGCCGACTCTAATCCAAGAAGTCTGCTTTGATAATGGTTTGGGTAGACACCTCCCTACGGGGTGAACTCCCCGGGAACCATTTTTCTTTGGTGGATATCAATGAGACAATAATCAAGGAAATCGCCGATGCGCCGATCTCAACTCGAAAGGTTTCAATGAACTTGGATATAAATATGTTAATTTAGATGATTGTTGGGGGGGGAACTCAAGTAGCTAAAGATGGAAAATTAGTTGCAAATTCTACAAAGCATTCCCATTCTGCGTACAAAAGCTCCTCGTCGTACTATGTACACAAAGAAAGGTCTCAAGCTTGGCATATACTCGTACGTGTGATATTTCACCGTGCAAAAAGACAACCGGGCTTTTTTGGGGATCGGAGTGAACAAAATGAAGTCGCAATATTCACTAATTTAGCACTGCAAAAACGTAGTGAAAGTCGATGCCTATTTTATTAATTATTTGAATGATGTTTGATACTTCTACAAATTTGTCACGGAGATTTGTAGTGCAGCATCTCAACTATGAACAATTTTCGCATAATTCTAAATTAGTTGTTCTCGACATGTCTTCTTTGCTCTAGAGAACAATTGGCTAATTTGACTGTAGGAATTTGTTACATGTCGATGGATCTTCACGTTTTTGGGCTTCTTTAAGAGCATCTCCACATAAAAGTTATACAATGAGATCCTTTGTAAAGGTCACTTCTTGTAGGATTAATCACCGGTCATATTCTATATCCGTAATATTTTCCTACAGACTATTGAAATTCTATTTCTTCGTTATTTCTACAGATGGAAATATTTCCATAGGATAGTTCAAATGTCGTAGACTCTTCTTCTGGGTGTCAAGAATCTTTGATCTTACAAATTCAAGATTGTCAGTCAAAAAACAAATGTATTTTAAATGGATTGAATGGCAGTCTCGAAAAATGGTGGAGAAAAGAGCATTGTCTATGAGATCTCGTAGTGGTACAAATGTTAATGAAGACCATACAGTACAAATGTTTGTAGCTAAATTAGTGTGTTCTCCATTTTTCTAATGTAGGCATTAAGGGGGGTGTTTGAGATAATGCCTCTATTTAATATGCATACTACAAATTAGGGATTGGTTTGGTGTGTTGGAGGATGTTGAGAGATTCTACACTAACTTCTCCTCTCAAGAGTGGAATTAGTTGATCTCTAAGTAAAGACTATAAATATTGTAATGTATTCATATGATTTGATATAGAAATTAATTATTTTGTGTGTGAATCTTGTTCAATGGATGCTTCTTCAATTTCTAATACCTATTCCCGTACTCACTTGCAATGCTATTACATCCATAGAAGTGACTAAGATATTTTTTTTATTACTTGTCTTATTTATTTTCTCTCACACAGTACTTGTACATTATTTATTTACTATCTCTATTTATTTGTCACTTACAAATAAACTCACTCACAGAGATTTCTATAGTAGATTTTTTTTTTAAGTGCTACTTTTTGAAGTTTTAGGTGGATTTTTGGGCCGAATCCCACAGAAACATTTTTGGTGAAATCTTGTTTTGTGTTATTTAAATTGGTTTTTAGACAAATTAGATCAGAAAATAACCCTGAAAACTTTTCAAAAAGTCACATTTAAAGACAACTTGAAATGAAAATAGGTCATTTTAGAATTTTAATTTAATTACGAGTAATTATTAAGAGCATAATAGGTGGTATTGAGAATCTATGGTATTGGCCCATAGTATTGTAACAGAAACTAATATTTATGATAACTGGGGTGAATCTCTGCGGGTAAAAATATTATTTAACTCATATGTTGATTATTTTTATAGTTAATAATAATAGTAGTAGTAAGACTATAATTTAGTTATTTTTTTATGTATCATGGACTGACAAGGTGGCCGAAAATTTACATTTACCAATCTATTTACTTTTTCATGAATTGATGCTCATTTGGTTTTTACCAACCATTTAATTTATATCACAATGCTAGTTAATATTATAAATAAAATTTTGCCTTTTTTTATTTTATTTTTTATAAACAATGGAAAAATCTATAAGAATTTAGTTATCAAATCAGTAGTGGAAACAAGTATCATTGGCTCCTATTAGTGAACGTACGTTACGACTCATCATTATTATTAATGGAAAAACCACACCATTTTAAAATTACCAATAGTAATTAGATGGTCAGTGAAAGCCCATCAACATATTTTCTTATATTTTTAAAAAAGTTATAGATTGTAAAGTGCCTATGCATATATATATATATATATATATATATATATATATATATTATTTATTTTTTAACACCAAATTCTAATTTAGTAAAATCACAATTCTTCTTTATTTAATTTATATTTTTAAATCTAAAAATAAATTCAATGTTTTAAAATTAGCTATGTGAAAAATATGATCATTCTAATTAAGATTTAAAATTCAAAAACTCAATTTCTAATTTATGATCATTCTAATTAAGATTTAAGATTCACACTCAATTTCTAATTTTTTTTCTTCTTCGGAAAAAGAAAGAAAAAATTATTTTGATTAAACTACACTCTTTTTTTGGTTTATTATTATTTTAATTATTTTTTTTGTTTGTTTGGTAATGTGCGTCCTTACACGACTTCAATCCAAATCTAGAAAGAAATAAAGTATTTTTCATGTTCACGAGGCTAAAAATAGCCTATAGGACAGATTGCTTCTCCAATGATATGAGAAACCCACAGTAAAGGACATCTAAGCCGTCAAAGTCATCATTATCATGACTGAATTTTTTTTTGCCCTTAAAGAAATTGGAACATGTAACATGTGACCTTTTCATGACTAGTGTCCTAACAGCAACCCAAACCTCTTATTAAAATTGCTCATATTTTCATTTTTTTATTTAATAAACTTCACTTACATTTTCATGAATTTACTCTTGATGAATACCTCAGGGCTGACACATTAATTGGTATGGAGTAATACATTAATATCAATTTATCCATGGCTGCTTTCTCCATCACATTGGTTTAAGATTGAATGTAGCGAAGCTTATTTTCCAGTGCAGAGGCTCTATAAATGCGAGGCAGGAAATGTCCACCACAAGATTTTGTACCTACTTTAATCCTACTGTGAGCATTTCTGTGCCGGCAGATGGCCTAGAAAAATAAGCTTCGCCACTGAACAGAGGTTTAGACAGAGGTTTTGTCTTTTGTTCTGTACAAACCTGAAAGTCCATGTCAAAAATATATATATATATAGTGGATCTTGAGTGAGGAAAAGGTTCTACAGTTTCCCATACTGCTGTTCTTTTATTCAAATTCGAAGTTCTCAGAATCTCCGGATTCTGTTTGCTTGATTGTACACCATTAATTTTTTGAACATAGAGTCATCTTTTGACATGGATTGACGTGAAGTTAATCAGACTGGGTGGGTGATTCCTTAAACTAATAAGGTGAAATCAGGGCGTTCATGATGTGTATTGACAAATATATAAAGCGAGCGATTGGTAAAGTGGTCAGAGGATGAATTAAATTTTGTTGGTATTGGAGAGGCTCAACATGGCAGTCAATAAATGAATTTGTACTACGTGTATTGGAAGGGGCACTGGGCAGGTAATGAAATGCGTAGTTAATAATGGTGGCAAAAGTAATAATGAGGAGAGAAAGTGGTCAGTGGGTGTTGCATTAATTGCTCTCTTAACATTGGTGGATTGTCTGTTCTGTAGCTCTATTGCTTTATATAGCTTAGCAAGTTTTTGGGGAGTTGTATAGTTTGGTAGAAAATTGTCTGAATCTGGTCAACTAAAATTCAAAAAATCAAGTGCTTGGAGTGTTTGGAATATCAAAAATGGATTCAGCACTATCAAAAACCCTTACAGCACTCAAAATACAAAAGTTTAACAAGGGTAAACAAAATTCTGGACAAATCTTTGCTAGATTTTTTGAAAATCATTACCGAATTCTAAACGAAAACGCAACCTTTTTAAACTACGCGGTTTTTTGGGGAGAAAATTCGAGGCGTCCAGGGGAAACTCTGAGGTAAAGCCCATGATCTTTAAAGTTTACGTAGTACGTCCCCCCACAAGAATATCCGGCCACTTGCCAGGCTGTCATGGTCATTAAAGGCGAAGCTTATTTCCACTGTTATCGACCTATTAATGCGGTGGCAGATAAGCTGTCCACCATTAGATTTAAACAATTTAAAAATCTAACGGTAGATATGTATCTGCCACTAAGTATTAATGGGCAACCTTTCAAGCTGTAACAGTCATTAAAACTCAAAAGACGTCTATTTTCTCTGAGATTGTCCGAACCGTTCCAGGCTTTTGTGGTCTCGGTAGATGCTTTCTTTTTTTGTCAGGCAGCCAAAAATGCCCGTGATCGTTTTGACTTCCAGTAAACGAGGTCGTGGCTATGGAGATGTATAGCTAATAAGCAAATAGAAGCCTCGTACGAATATCCTACTAAATATAATCACTATATTTATATAAATTAAATAGTTAATAAATGTATTCAGGATGGTTATATAAATGCGATGGTCGTAATTTACATAAAAATAAAATATTTTTATCGTATAACATTTATGTTATGAAAATTAAGAGAAACAAAAAAATTAAAATTTTATTTTATTTTAAATTATGGTGATGTTTATTAATAATTTTCATTTGTAAATAAAGTTTTAATAATGGTTTTTTTTTTAAAGTTTGAAGGATTATATTTTCATCACATTCAATATATCATTCCGAAGGGGTAGGAAATTGAATAGGTTAGTTCACATTAAGAAATGCATCAAAACTCAATAGATAAAATTTTTATAATGTTTATTAAAGTTAAAACACATATATATTCAGCTAAATATTTTGAAATTTTGAAATTGATTTTTTATTTTTGAAAAATATAAATTCATATTTATTGGTTAGTTAAAGGATTGATAAGACTATTTTTTATCTATAACTCTCAAATATAAAATATAAAATAAAAAATGATAAAATATAAGTCTACCACGTTTTTGGACACATATGGTGATCTCGATATTGTGTGTTTCTACTTTTTTTGTTCATAAATTGCTCTAATATATGATAGATAAATTCATATACCAAATTGGTGTATGTGACCTCTTTGTTTGTGGGACAATCGTAAGTTTGGGAAGGAATACCTACTTTACTCTCCTCTAGTTTTGAACATGCGACCTTTTAGGAGGAAACACATGCTCTTAACCATTAGACCCATATAGAAACATGTGAAATGTTAAATATCGAAAGAAAATATATTCACTCCTTTACTCCTATTTACTTTTAGTAAATTATCATTAACCTATCCAAATGTGAGAAAAGGGTTGAGGAAATTACACACATTAAACTCTATCATAATTAAGTATTGAAAAGTATTGGTATAATTTATCACATTTGTACTTAAAGATGTAAAAATACACTAAAAAAAATAGAAGGGCAGAAAATTAGGTGTATGGAAATATGGTTATGAAGATTACTATCTCCTCAAATCATAACTTTGATGACATTTTAGTTTTCAATTATTTTTATTTAACATTAAAATCATACTTTTGATTATTTTATTAAATAACTTTTGCTATTAGAAAGTTAAAAATTCAATTGAGGACCAAAAAGAGCCTGAAGATTGGTTGGAGTGAGGTCCATCGAGAAACACTGTGAATATTAACTTTTTCATCAAAATGAGTAAAAAAGTAATAGTAATTTTTTATAAAAATAATCAATTTTATAAAACATTGTGTTTGAACTTTATATTTCATCAAGCTACGATATTTTATTTTTTAGTTTTTATATTTTCAATAAATATGATTTACAATAAAAAGGAAATAAATTCAATAACTCTTTGTCAAAAAGGTAGATCCAATGAAGATTTATCTTATAATTTCAATTTAAATATATATAATTGACAAATTTTAATTTTATAAGTTCAAGATTAATTTTAACATTAATAAATATAATTATTAAGAATATATGTTTAATAGTTAAATGGATTTAATAATTAAATATGTTAACATTTTCATTAGAAAACTATATATTTAAATAAAAATATGTACAATTTATAATTGAAAATAAAAAAACAAAATAAAATATTGTATCATGATAAAATCTTCATATTAATCGAAATTAACAAAGACAATAATACAAAATTAATGACCTGAATACATAATTAAGATGGAGAAATTTTTTCACAGGGATTATAGGGCATAATTAAAAGAAGAGTGTAATATGATCAAGATGGAAATTTGATGTCTCAAACCCTTGCAATATGATCCATGATAGTCTCAACAATATTATTGACTCCCTAAGCATACCAATGTTGTTTTCCGTGATTCTCTCTTATTTTCAACCTCTCGGGATCTCTTCCATTATCTACTCCATGGCAACCACATCTAGGACCTCCACTTCATTCAGATCTCACCTGCAACCGGGTCGTCAACAATGTTTTTCACACTGAATCGAGATGCAAAGTGATCCCACCTTTCACGCAAAGCTTCCCATGCCTACTCCGTCAAGAAATTCCATTCAAAGGGATGATCGAGCTCAAAAGTCATTTGAGGTACTAAAGGACACCTTGCCTTCTCCACCCCTCGATCACCCCACCCAATTACGACAAATACTATACCTTATATCTATATGCTTCAGTACACAACCATAAGTCGGGGTGTTAGTACAAGACTGTACTCAGATAATAAAGAGCACACAATTTATTACGTCAACAACAACCTAGTTGGTCATGCTTTAAGGTACGATCCAGAAGGGAAAACTACCCTAACCCTAGTAGACAAGTCTGTACAAAAGCTTCAACATTACATCATCCTAAGGATTACAACAATCATAGCAACTATTAGCCCCATGTGATATCTCGCTAACCCTACTGTATGATGAACCATAAGTACACTTGATGGATATTTATACCACATGAATTCGACCTATAATTCAGATCTCCCCAAGAGCAAGAAAGAATTAATCCTAACCAAATTCATCAATGATCTCCCCAAGTATGACACAATGATCCTCAAGCTAATGACTCACTACCAGATGAACATTTATCGTTAGTGACAACCAAGGACCCATGCGTACGACGACATCTTTCTATTATTGCAAACCCAAAAGTTCAAAACCACAACCCTCTTATGACGACCTAAGGTGCATATGACATCAAACCCCCTAATACCTTCCCTATGGGGGGATATCCTTTATCGAAGAGGCGTTGACACTATTTTATGTCAATGCCTCACATACAGACTTCAAGTTGAGCAATCCCCTAAATGATTGCCATAGTGGGGTCTTGCGGCGGACCACCTCGTCGAGGATGGCGACCTACCCAAAAAATTATTGTGGGATGTTATTTTTGGCACACACTATTCAACGATTGCATTCAAGCGATCAAAAGGTGTGAGCGATGCCAACACTTCACCCATAAGGCAAGAGCACCTCCTCGCTCCTCTACACTCGGTCATCGTAGCAAGTCCCTTTTGTAAATGGGACATCAACTTTATGAATTGGAACCCTTACATCATCCGGAAAACCATAAATACATCATAGTAGTCTTCTGACTATTTCATCAAATGAGCAAAAATTCATGCCCACATACGATAAATACGACGGAAACCGCATACTGCTTTTCTCTTCAACCATGTCATCTCACGATTCTGATGTTCCTGAGGAGTTAGTCTCCCGACCATGGAAAGCATTTCGAGAATGAAACATTCCAGGAGCTATCCCATCATCTAGGGTTCACGCACGAGTTTTCATCACCATACTACCCCTAGTCCAACGATGATGTAGAAGTTGTTAACAAAGTACTCAAAACGATGTTACAACGTATGGTAAACAACCATAAAACTAATTGTCACCATATGTTATATTTTAGCCTTATGGGCATATCGCACAATAGTCAAATCCTCAATGGGTTCACCCCTTTCTAGTTGGTATATGGAGTGGAGGTCATGCTTCCCATTGAATGCAAGATCCCCAACTTACATGCAACTATCGAACTCCTCATTGATACCCAACCTTTAGAGCAACGATTGGTACAATTAGAGGTCGTCGACGAAAGTAGACAAGAGTCTCTCCAACATAATGAGGCTCACAAGAAAAGTGAGTAAAAGCGTTCTTTTCGATCCCAACATCAACCCTCTGCTCATTTTCTAAGGGGGAGATAGTCCTCGACTACGTACGTTGCAAAAGAAGCCTTAAGACCTCAGGAAGTTTGAAACATTATGGAAGGGTCCTTACATCATCAAACATTATCTCCTCCAGGGAGCATACTCATCCGAGTGCCCGACGACATGCCTAGCTAATTTCAGTCAATGGGACTCTACCTCAAAATATTCCACCCATAGGGCATGAAGTATTAGCCTTAGAGATAAAATGAATGTAACATAATTTTTTATGATGATCGACAATCATCGTAGACATGTATAAAAACAATGCTATTGTATCACAAATGGATCGTCCTACCGTCCCGACTATTTGGATTTAAGTTGATGGAACCTCTCGATGGTCACAAAATATGCAGTAGCCGCCTAGGCCATACACTCACATGCCACCGATCACCATTCCTCACCAATGAGTATGTATCGGATCAACTACAAATAATCAAGCAGACATATGATGCAAGTGATCACGATGTTGAGGGATGCCTCCAACCAAGGCATTAGCCATCTACATGTCTTTCTTCATTCCCCAGTTAGTGGTATTGCAGTTAAACCAAGCTTTTCAAGTACGAGATTCGCACATATTTAGGAGATACTTGCATGCGCAATAGTTAAGTCGTCACTTTGATCACATTACATTTACACACATAGAAAGAAATCAAAATCAAGTAGTCGATCGCATAGTTAACCATATCCTAGACTGGAATGCATCTCGTATAAACCATCATCCATGAAAAACAAAATCATAAAGCATAACATCCATCATAGGTACATAACATCCATCTTAAACATATACAACATAACAAAATAATAATAACCATAGACAAATATTAAGAGCCACCAAAAAATACATCTCACATAGATACATCAAAAAATATGTGTTCCAGTATACAAAACAGGTCACTAACCATCACGTTAATAAAAAATATACATATCATCAACGTGAGGAAGCACCCATCATAATGGGTGCTTTCCCTAGACCATACAAAATATCTTGGGTTGAGCCTCATCGTGGGTCCTCCCGACCCACGTGAGTACCCTATGGCTAGTATAGGAGCAACAACCACGACAACGAGTGCTTTTGCGTAAATTCTGGGTGATGCGCCCTCTCCCGCACCATCCCCGTCTCCTCACCATATGTCGTCTCAGGTTGTCAAACCCCTAGTCAGCGAAGCCTCGAGTTAGCCTCTCCAACCCAACTCCACGCATATGCTAGATTTACAAAGCACGATCATCAACCGCCTCGACTCAAGCATCTATTACTAGCACTCAAATATTTGCACCAATTCAACAACTCCTCGATCGCCACCACCCGTAACTCGAGTGACCTCGACATGTGCAAGAAGAGTAGCATCCCTACGGCAATTGTAATTTTGTTACCTCGCTCGAGGGACCCCTTACACCAACCTATCCCCAAATCGTCCGTCGACCCGCCCCCAAAGCAAGTCCTTCCTCCTCGATTTGTGGCCTACCAAACCAAAGAATAGGAATTCCTACCAAACCCACATCCGTAAGAGAAAACGCGAAAAACAATATCAAGATGTCACCATCATATATATATATATATATATATATATATATATATATATATATATATATATATATATATATATATATATATATATATATATATATATATACACAATAATAATCCCTCAAAACGCGTAAAAACAACAAAGGTCATACCTGCTAGACGACATGCATAGCCGGTGGAGGGGAGGCCCATGTTTGGGTCCACCTAGAAATTCATCCCTCGAATACGGGAACTCAAGGAACACTCGCGGGTTTGACTCGAACCACGCCCATCGTCGTAACCTAGTAATGACTTGCTTCTTCCCCACCACCACCCGGGCATCACAGTGCCCTATCGGGGCGCATCCGATGATCCCTCGGAGGACCTAGAGGCACACGCAACATAGAAAGAAAGGGTCAAAGAATCACAACTCCTCTCATACATAATGCTACAAAGGATTCTCGCACAAGTAAAGGTACTTAATGGCACCCTTTTCTAGGCCTTTTCCAGCTGAGTGATCATGCCCTAGTAGATGAAAGTGGGCCTAATCAAAAAATTGATCGGCCCGAAGTCGCTACAAAAACCACAATTCGCAGACTCCGACACTCGATGGGTCTTTGTCGACCCAGACAGTGAACTATCATCACTAAAGCAGCCCCTCTCGACCAAGTTCGTGATAGAACTCGATACGTGATACAACCCTAGGTGATCAAGTTAGGACCCGTAATATCTCTTCTCCTTGGCCCAACGATGGATTCGACTTCTCCCAAGGGGGAGTGGATAAGAAAGTGCCTCCCCCTAAGGCAAGATACATATCACAAAAATAAACGCTCGATCCACCGGTGGATCATGACATCTCTATGGTACAAGACCATAATGCATCGTCTCTTATTCTAGCATCGGACCCGGAGCGCAGAACCCATCCTAGGGACTTTAGTATGTTGTTCTCTAATAAATTCAATAAACCATACCGAGATAAGATTTCCCGAAAAACGAGGGTCTCTGAGCCACTATAGTGGAGAGATCGGGTCGCTCCTTCTATCGCCACGACATCCCGCCATCGGGAAAAAACACGAAAAACAAAGTGTTTCGATCAAAAAATGAATAATTTTGTTTTTTTTAAACTAGGCCTCCCTCAATGCCCTCGTAAAAAAATCTATGCACATGAACTGTGCACTTGTAACAAATACAAGTGCATGGATTAGTGTGCATAAGATTCCCAATTGCTAGGCCACAAAACTTAGCTTTTGCGCGAGGACCCGCGCGAGCCATCCTTGATCGCCCGTGTAGGTCCTTCTCAAAAATGGGCATAGAATATGTACAAATTTGCATTTGTATGGACCACCCACTCATGAAAATGACATAAATAAAAGGTAGGCTGTTTAAGGTCTCACCGACACTCGACGAGTCATGAATCTCGGGTACTCAGCCGATCGCAATGGCAAGAGAATCTCAGGAAGGTAGCTCTTCTCTGAACTCAGACTTTCAAAAGACACAAATGATTTGAAAATAAACCATATTGGCTTATATATTCTCCTTTTTTCATTTTTCAATAGACCATAACTGGAGCTCAAAGTACCTAATCACAAAACCACGAGAAACACAATGATCGACACTTCATCATGTTCAAATGAGGCCCCATAGATCCATGTTTAAGAAAAAGTCATTTTCGCACAACGCCCACCATACATCGCTCATGTACGTCCCCTCTTATTACTTAGAAATTCAAGTTATTTAAAATTTATTTGTATAAAAATATGCTTTTACTTAGGGGTATTGGTCCCAAGTAATACAGTGCATGCCAAGCCACCATATACCCGTACAACAAAGGCATAGGATAGGTATCATTATACCCTCAAGCATGATAGATTCCCTTAAAAAATATTTGCATATCGTGACATCGTTTCTTAAAAATAATAATCCATAGGTTTCATTCACCCAACCATGTTTGTCATCACCCCACCTTGCACATGATAAGCATACTTACAAGTCGGTAGAGCCTCACCTTCCATGGAATCCATCACTCATGTAGAACATACATCAATATTTGGAGCCATGGCTATAAACTTCATCCCAGGAACCAATTCATGTTCATACATCCATCATCAAACATCAAGTCAAGTTTTACTCATTGCATGTCAAAGCCTTGTTCTTAGGCCACCATTCTCTACAAGTGGATCAACAAAAATGCACCACAAGATGTTTCACATTTGGCTTACCACACCCCCCATAAGAATAGCCCATCCGCAATGTTTCATCCACCTCGTCACCCTTGCACCGAGAGAAACTAATGGGGCCCCCACCATCCACAAAATACACCTCATCTTGATTGTGCAACATCATCCATGTTTATGGGGCACCTCCTGTCTTTCGTGCTTGTACATACCAAACCACTTTCATATTCTTTTGGAAAGTGTGACAAAGATTCATTTTTTAGGAGAGGACTCCCACCCATCCATTTACAATTCTTTCCCAGTAGCATTGCATAATCACCCTTGGTAGGAGTTGTGCATTCTTTACCTCACTCGACCATGTCAAAACATACACCCACCCCGAATGTCCTACCGACCTCGGGGATTTCCTCATCATAAATTTGTTATGATTTCCACCAATTTCATTTATAGCTTTCGACTTCGTGCCACTTAACTATCGTCACTAGTTATAACCATTTCTCGTCATCATACCTAGTTTACCCATCATAATATGCCCCTACTACATCAAAAAACCATGGTCCTTTGCATCAATACTCATTCGATAGGTTGATGTTTCTTCTTTTTGACTTTAACAAACACTTTCCAAGAAGGGAGGAAGTACCTTGGATGCCTCCTCACCCCAATAGGGGGCATCCTCGGATGGCACGATGGGAATCATCATTTCTCATTGATGTCATTGATCATCTTCACATTCAACATCAACATAAGTTTTCATTTCCAAGATGGTATCGTACTTCATAACAGTTTCAATCTATCAGAATCGTCAAAAACCCATGAATCAATAGGCATCTCTTTCAACAATGCTTACACGGGAAGGTCCCCAATGGTAAAAAACACATGCACACAATGAAAACCTTCTCTAAACATTACATATGAATATTATGCATGTGGGTGCCACATTCAACCTTTTTTAAAATAAAAAATGTCCCCTAGGGGCTGCCAACAATCGTCAGTCATCAACCAACGGTAGGTCACTACGAAAAGTGTGACATGAACGTAACCACATATGTCGGATTAGCTTAATTAGTCAAATGTTCGGAGCATGGGACATGCCCGCCTCGTAGTAGTCATTGCTGTGATCCCTTGCAAGTGTTTCCTACAGAGAATTGTGTCTTTTTTTTCTTAAGACAAGGGGGTCTCCCAACTCAGTTCCCAAAGCAAAGTTACCTCTCTCTCTCTCTCTCTCAAAAGGATCATACGATAAAATAAATCATACGTATTTTCAGATATACAACTCTTCCTAACTCTCATACATTAGGGAAACTCGTTAACACCAGTAAAATTATACAGAAAAAAGACATATAAAAATGTCAAGAATAAGGTACGGATGAAGATTTTCGTGAGAAGGAATACATTAGATAAAACTAAAAATTGATTTTTTCCTAAGGTTCAAAAGGTAATTGAATGACAATGCACCTACACCAGAGGAATTTTTACACACAACGCCCTATTCCTTCGATAGCGTGCGATCCTCGAAGATGGCAAAAATGTCACCTATTCGAGACCACTTGGCACACTTGGTTAAGATGATTCTCCTCGCTAGTACTATCAAGTACAACCGGATTTGAGCCACCTTGAGGAGTAAATGCAACCCACAAAGGAATCCCTCCTCCACTCTTGTGTCACTATCCATCTCTGGGGCTAAGAGAATAGGGACGAATTCAAAAATGGTCTATATAAGCCAACCTTGGGAAGAAGAATTGGAGACACATTGTTATGTTGGACAAATTTCTTCATATCAAACCACTTGCATAGTCCAAGAACAGTAGGGATTGAAGGACTCATATGTTGGCTAACCAACATCTCACTCAAGAGAGAGAGGTTCACCACTTGATCTTGATATACCATCCTTTCGAGAGAGGGGAAGAGATGCGTTACAGGAACTCGAGGGAAGGAGACCTCTTTATTCTAGGGTATTTGAGTTCCATAGCTCAAAGGACCTTGTTCAAGTGTTTAGCATTGTATCTCTTTACTCACCGCACTCCAATAAAGGGAGAACTCCACTCTCGTTATTAGGTTGTTTTCTCCATCAAGATTTTGCATTTTGTATCTTGTGTTTTGTTTTTTGTTCTCGTTGTTGTATGCTTAGTTTTCCCTCAAGTTTAGTTTACATTGTGTTGAAATATGTTCCACTAACAGTATACAATCATTTTTCTCTCGTGACCTTGTGCAGGTAGCGACTACCACTAAAGAAGTGTATTTCGTACACCCCTCACACCTAATACACTACCACACTCATACCTTCACATACATCTATGGTAACCACATTTATTCAATATTGCATGTGAGCTCGCTAATTAGGGGGCATACGACAGTCTACACTGGCATTTGGCATACTCACATTAAGTGAGGGGAATAGGTCCCATGCTTGGGAACCCACTATGGGGGGCATAATCCTAGTCTATTATTTCCTAACATATTTATCTTAAAGAGGTTGGGATGCCTTCATTCTAGCTTCGACCCTAGGTATCAACTTTAAAGTGTAGTCCTTTCGTTAGCCCATTTTTTCTGCTAATTCAATTTTGTTTCCCCTAACATCAAAGAGAATGGTAGAAATAACTCTATCCAAAAGTGTCTCTACTATTGTTAAGTCTAGTTTTCGAGTCTTCATTTGATGGAGACTTTAGAAGGGTGGGAGCCATATTGGATTTTTTTTAATCATCTAAAATATTGATTTTGAGTCCCTTTATATTAACAATTTTCAAAAAAATTTCTTCTTTCAAAGCAATGAGTAATCCCTACTATGAATCAAATAATTCAACAACATTTCTATTTTCTATCTCAATATCTCCCCGAATATATATGAGTTATCGACCTTGAATCATCATTAAAAGACCCCCCTAAGTTGCAGGGATCATGTATTAACTTTTGAGGACCCATCAAATTTTAATTTTAGAAAACCAATTAGAAAAGGGGACTAGTAGTTGGGGCATGAGGAGCTGGATAGAGACAAATGAACTTCTTGACTTCATAATATTGAAGTAACTAGATTCCAAATTATTTGAAATTTTTAAAAATCATTTTATTGCTTTTTTGTTTGCTAAGTAATGTGAGTCATGAGATGACTTCCATGCCTAACTTATGGCTTGAGTAACCATGGCCTAGGGACATCTAAGATGTCAAAATCATGTGAGGACCACATCTGAGTATTTCCCCATAGACTACCTTAATAAAACACCTTGTCACCATCTACTATATGCCTTGTGCGCTAAAAATCATTTTAATGCGATTAATAATATAAACAATCCATTCTATTATTATTATACAAACTTTTTGATAACTTCATTTATCTTAATAAATTTTATATTATTTACTATTTATTTCAATATTTAAATTATTCAAAAAATATACATAATTTATAAACCACTAACTTAGTATAGTTTATTTTGTTATAATAATTATTTTAATTGTACAAAACTTTTTCTTCCATTTTCGAAGCAATTTTCGTGGAGGTAAATTGACTAAAGTGATATACCTATTTTCTAGTTTAAGTTAGGCTTTTATAATTATTTTAAATATATAAATATTTTATCTATTTATATAAATAAAGGATGACACAAGGATGCTCACCCTTGACTTCACCATTGGAAGATTACTGAGGAGATCATCTTAGAGAATAATGATTTTACTAAAAATACTATTAATTCCAAATTTAAGGATAGCTTATGAGATGATAAAGAGATAGAGAACAAAATGAAGCTAAGGTAGTATAACCAGGTGATCAATCCAACTCTTGCTAACCAAAATTCTATTTTTGTCTTGACCAATGCTAAGAAGAAAATGAATTTCCTATGTTAAACACACACATAGGAAAGATAAGCGTGAGTTGTATTTTATTAACCATAGATGTGTATTTATATTACATTGGCATGATTGGATTCCACATTCCAAGGTCACTTGACTCCCTCTTTGATTTGTTCGGCTTCCACACCTACCCATAAAGGATTAGGTGTCTCAAACGCTCCCCCCTTAACTGCGAAGGGGTATGTGTGAGTCCAAGAAGAGAGTTGTAATACAAAAAATGGAAAAGTATGCATGGAAGCACTTAGGGTTGAATGATCTCTATGAAATTTTGGCATAAAGAGGTGGTTTAAGGATGACCACTCAACACCGGAACGCTTAGTGCAGCTTCCCAAAACTCTTCCAAATCAAAAGAACTCCGAGGTCTTCTACTAAAGGAAGTGCTCCTCATATTTTGAAGAGGGAGACCTTCAACCCTAGAAGAAGGGAGGTCTACAACCCGCGATGGTTTAAGGATCGACCACCAACTCGGAATTCTTGATGCATTTCATGGAACTCTTCCAAAACGCGGCAAGAAGTCGAAGTCTTCTCGGGATACAACTATGAATATGGAATGACATGCATTGTGGCCTCGTGCTCGCTTGAATCGTTGTGTCTTCTGGCTACAACTCGAATCCGAAATGACAAAGTTGTGGCTCGTGCTCGCTTGATGTGGCTTTGAAGCTTGTAGATGATCACTACCCTTCGTGCGGTGTACAAGGTGAGATGATGGTGAAAACTCAACCGCAAGATTGTTCAATACTCTAGAACAAGTTCGACATATGGCTTAAACATCTTCTTGGTTTTTGATGCCCATTTCCAAGAAGGGATCCATCCAAGATGAATCTTTGTTCTCGCAAGAGGCTTGTTTCCGAAGCATCTATGTGAAGAATGGGTGTGTCGACCATAGTTCTTGCATGGGTGAAGATCGAAACAATGATCTTTCATATGGCCAACTCGATCACAGTGTTGGAATTTTACAATATGTTATTGTTGTTATGGAAGAGAAGCAGGATTTGGAACAAATTTTTCGAAGGTGAATTGTCATGAAGAAATCCAACACTCTACATTTTGATGGGCTTGGAGGAGTCCCTAATATGAAAGGACACCTCCTTGGTCATATCCAAGACCTATTTTGTGCTTGTTATGGATAAGCTCTTCCTAAGGTTTGATGATGGGCTTGAGAAGTGCGAGATTGGATGTTTCTTCTGTATGCAAATTTTCTCTTGTATCGGGCTCAGTGATCCGAATAGTTTCTTTGTTTGTTGATGGGAGTTTGTCTCAATATTTTGAACAAAAAAAAAGTTCGTAATGACAAATCTTTTTGTTGAAGCTCTATCTCACCATAGTTGTGACTCAAGTCGTAAAAATTCTATATATTCTTGTATATTTTGCAAAGAAGTTTGAATATATATGAAAGTGTCTTGTCGACCTTAACCGTGCTTTTCGTTAATTGAAAAAAATTAAAGTTCTTAATAACTCTAATAAATTGTCAATTTCCGACTATTTTTTCAACAATTGATATGATAATGAAAAATATACCTACTTGGCATTTTTGCCAAGATGAGTTGCGATGAAAAGAGATTCTGCAAGCCTAAAACTTTTCATGTAAAAATTACGATCCCGTCTGTACAGGCCTATTGCTTTATCGGAAGCGTTGCGACTTTTTTAAACCTTAATTATTAACGGGATCTTCATTTGAATCGAATATCAATAAAGTATTTTAGTTTAAATCACCCATGCAATATTACAAAAATCCGTGCTTCGACCCACAAGAAACCAGACAACACGCAAATATATGTATTTTAAATATCATACAAATCGACGCCACAACATCAAGTATTGCACGTTTAAACGCCAAACGTGTTAAGAGTTATGGCCTCCGTATCCCATTAATTTTAATCCCGAGATCCTCCGATCGTCTTATCGCGACACCATCACATTTTGATCCGATTCACCATCAAATGACGAAAATGCTTCCCCAGTAAACCCGCCTTTCTAATTGAACAAATTAAACGCATTTATTATTTTTCAACAAATTTACACAAAAATAGTCGATGTACACACTCTCGTTGTCGTATTTACTTTCAATATAATCAACGATGATCCTCCAACGATGTGCATAAATTTATTCGTAGAGCAACAATTTAAGTTCTTGCTTTTGAGAAATCTCGTTTCGTTAAACAGCATTACCCGTATACAATAATTAAACAAAGATTTTAGATTGCCATCGATCCTTTAAGGACCCATATTTAATGCTTCACAATAAGGTGATTTAATCATTCATAAACACACGATTTATATTATTTTTGAACCCGTATTGCTAAACACGTTTCTATGAGCGAAATGTTTCGGCAACAGACATACCGCATCTAGCCCTCTACGGTAACGGCACGAAGACCAGTTTATAAGAATGGAGGAAAATAGATTGATCATTCCGTATCCGCTATTCATTCAAGATCCTAACCACTCAACTTATGTCACAACAAATCATTATTAATAATATGAAGGTAACGAAATATAGTTTTTGTAGCTACGTCAATTTTCCATGCATGAAAATCAATTTGATTGCTGATGCTTCCGCACGATTTCCTAGGTATGTACTTATGACCTCTTGGCTGTATGTTTTCCTGTCCTTAGCAATTCTACCCAATGTATTTCTTCAATGTGAACTTCCGTTCATGATCTTCTGGAGCCGTAATCAACCTCTCATAGCAGTTGGGCTTCTTCTATTACACGATACTCGCTCAAGCCCTCCGCACTGTCTTTTGGCATCTTCCGGTTTCTCTAGAACCACCGAGCACACCTTGCCTAGGTTGCCGAAATCTTCTCACCTTTTCGTCGTCGCTATCCGCACGACAAGAAGACCATAAAATTTTAATGCGAATACAACCTACTCTTTTCCGTCGTCAGCATTTTTTCTTCTTCTCGCAGGAATCATTTCTGCTCGATACTACTTGATGAAAAGAGATCTTGGGGGCCCAAAATCCCTTTTCATGTAAAAATCTCATCCTGGGCCTCCGGGGTTATGTGGCCCATTAAGTTTTACCTAAGTATTTTCATGCATTTTTAAATTAATTATTAACGGGATCTTTGCCTGAATTTAACATCACGTTATTTTAGTTAAATTACCATAATATTACAAAATCCGTGCTTTCGACCTACAAAAAGAAACTATAATACAACACGTAAATATATGTATTTTAAATATCATACAACCGACGCCACAACATCACGATCGTACTGCTAAAACGCTCAAACGTGTTAAGAGTTGCGCTCCGTATCCAATTAATTTCCAACCTAGGATCCTCCCGATCCGTTCCTACCGCGACACCATCAGTCACATTTCGATCCCATTCACTATCAAAATGTATTTAAAATGCTCGCAACCCGCTCTTAATTGAATACCCAACGACGATTATTTTTTCCTGAACAAATCGACACAAAAATAGCTTTATGCACACATAATTTCGCTACGTATTTACCATTATAATCAACGATGATCCTCTTCCAACGATGTGCAGCAAACTTATCTTCACAATAGATAACAATTTAAGTTCTTGGTTTTCGAGAAATCTCTGCTTCGGGTAAAATAACACCTGACACAATAATTAAACAAGATTAGATCGCTATCGATCTCTATGATCGTATGTCACCGAACAAGTTCACACATGATTTAAATTCCATTCATAAACACACGATTTATATTATTTCCGAATTCAGACATAAATACGTTTCTATGAGCTAAAGTTGTTTTGGAAGGTCAGATATACCTCGCTCATTTCTACGAATGCACGAAGACCAGTTTATAAGAATGAGGAAAATAGATCGTATCATTCGGTATCCGCTATTCATTCGTAAGATCCCTAAATTACCCAACTTATGTCACAATAAACGTTTAATAATATGAAGGTAACGGCAATATAGTTTTTGTAGCCACGCTACTGAAGGTACAGAAAATCAATTTGATTTAATGTTGAGTTTCCGCATCGTACCTTTATATAAAAACTTATGACTCTTGGTCATATAAGCTTCTTTGTCCTTAGGCAATTCTACCCACCGTATTTTCAATGGAACTGCCTTTCATGATCTTTCTCGTGAGTCAGCATCAACCTCTGCAGCATGTCAGCTTCTTCTCACATACGATACTCACCAAGCCCTCCGCACTTTGGCCTTTTGGCATCCTTCTCGTTCTCTTCAGAACCACTGAGCACACTCTGCTCTAGGTTACGAAATCTTTCACCTTTTGTTGTCGCTGCATCTCGTACGATAAGACCATAAAATTCTCCAGCCTTAACACAACCTATTTCTTCTTCGTTGTATTCTTCTTCCTTCGGCAGTGAATCATTTCCTCGCTTCCGATACTACTTGATGAAAAGAGATCTTAAAAGCCCAAAACTTTTCATGTAAAAATCCCATCCTCGGGGCTCGGGCGAGGCTTATTGCCTTTATCGGAAGCGTTTACACTTTTAAACTTTAATTTTATTAACGTGGATTTTCATTTTCAACGAATATCACGTTATCGTAGTTTAAATTACCATGCAATATTACAAAACTGGTATTTTACCCTCTTAAGGAAGAAACTTGGGATAATACAACACGCAAATATATGTATTTTAAATATCATACAACCGATGCCACAACATCGGCGATTGCATCGTTTAACGCCAAACGTGTTAAGAGTTGGCAGCTCCGCATCCGATTAATTTGACCCGAGATCCTCCGATCCGTTCCCATCGCGACACCACTTGTCACATTTCGATCCGACTCACCATCAAACATTTAAAAATGCTCGTAATCCGCTTCTAATTGAACAACCAACGCATTTACTATTTGCTCAACAAATCGACATAAAACAGTTTATGCATACATAATTTCCACAATATCGGCTATTATAATCAACGATGATCCTCCAACGATGTGCATAAATCGATCTCGCAGATAACAATTTAAGTTCTTGGTTTCGAGAAATCTTCAAGTCAAACAACACTCATGACAATAATTAAACAGTATTTTAGATTGCTATCGTATCTCTTTAAGCATCGGCGGTCGATCAATGCTTCAATACAAGGTGATTTAAATCATTCATAAACACACGATTTATATTATTTTTGAATTCAGATTACAAATACGTTTCTAAGGAGTCAGTTGCCTTGCGCGCTAGACAGGCCCGCATCTAGCCCCTACGAATGCACGAAGACTAGTTTATAAGAATGGAGGAAAAGAGATTGATCATTCTGCATCCGCTATTCATTCGTAAGATCCCAATTCACCAACTTATCACAACAAACGCTATTAATAATATGAAGGTACTAAATATAGTTTTTGTAGTAATAACTGGAAGGTATGAAAATAATTTGATTTCCACAAGGATGCTCTTATTTGTACCTAGGTATAAAAATTTGCGACCTCTTGGCTATATGTTTCTCTCTGTCCTTAGTAATTTACCATCGCATTTTTCTGTCGGAATCGCTCATGATCTTCTTGAGCCGTAATCAACCTTCGTTAGTCAGCTTCTTCTCTATTACACGACATTTCACCAAGCTCTCCGCACTTGGGTTTTTTGGCATCTCTTCTCGTTTCTTCTCTAGGTCCACCGATATTTCGTTTCTAGGTTGCTTAAATTTTCTCACTATTGCCGCTATCCGTACGCGTAATACTCACAAATTCTCTGTACCATTAAATCGTACTCTTCTTTCTTCGCTATATTTTTTCCCCCGCAGAATTGTCGTTCGACACACGGATGAAAAGAGACCTTGGGGTAAGCCTGCAACTTTTTCATGTAAAATTTATCCCGGGCTCGTGTTATGGCCTATTAAGTTTTATTTAAGTATTTCATACTTTAAACTTAATTATTAACGGGATCATTTAATCGAACATCACGTTATCGTAGCGTTTAAATCACTACAATATTACAAAATCATGGTTTTAATTAACAAAAGAAACTATAATACAACACGCAAATATATGTATTTAACATTATACAACCGACGCTACAACACTTCCGCGATTGCATCGTTTATAATGCAACGAAGTTAAGAGTTGGTGCCCGATTCAATTAATTTAATTTAGATCCTCCGATTCGTTCTTTATCACATACCACTTGTCATATTTCGATCCGATCTACTATCAAATGATTTAAAATGCTCGCAACCCGCCTTCTAACCGAACACCAACGCATTTACTATTTTTCAACAAATCAATAAAAGAACATGCACACATACTCGTTGCCGTATTTACTATTATAATCAACGATGATCCTCCAACGTATGCATAAATTCAATTAAGAGATAACAATTTAAGTTTGGTTTCTTGAGAAATCTCGAAGTTTTAAACAATAATACCGTATACAATAATTGTACCGTATTTTTAGATCGCTATCGTATCCTTTAAGGATTTATGGTTTATCAACAAGCTCACACAATGTGATTTAAATTTGGTCTACAAACACACGATTTATATTATTTTAACCCATTACAACACGTTTATGAGCCAAAGCTGTTCATGTCACTGACATACTCGCGTCTAGCCCTCACGAATGCACGAAGACCAGCTTTATAAGAATGGAGGAAAATAGATCGGATCATTCCGCATCCGTTTATTCATTCGTAAGATCCTAAATTCACTCAACCGAGTCACAACAAACGCTATTAATAATATGAAGGTAATGCAAAGTTACAGTTTTTGTAGCCACGTCAACTGGAAGGCATGAAAAATCAATTTGATTTCCACGTTGACGTTCGTACTCTACCCTAGGCACAAAAATTTATGACCTCTTGGCTACATGTTTTCCTTGTCTTAGCACCCTAATGCATCGCATTTTTCAATGGAAATCGCTCATGATCTTCTCGTGAGTCAATTTAACCTCTCAGTATTACCACATACGACACTCACCAAGCTCGCACTCGCTCATATCCTTCGGTTCTTCTCTAGAACCACCCGAGCACACCGGTTTCTAGGTTGTCACAAATCTTTCTCACCTTTTGTCGCCGCTATCCGTACTTACAAGAAGACCACAAAATTCTGCCTTAACAATAAATCGTACCTTCTTTCCTTCGCTGTATTCTTCTTCCTTCTCGGCAGAATCATTTTCCTCGCTCGACATTACTTGATGAAAAGAGATTCTGCAAGCTCAAAATCTTTTTCATGTAAAAAAATCTCTTATCCTAGGTTTCGGGGTTACGGCCTATTAAGCCTTATTCTAAGCGTTTTCACACTTTAAACCTTTAATTTTATTAACGGGATCATTTGAATTTAAATATCACGTTACTTGCGCTAAATTACCACAATATAAAATCCGTAAGCCACCTACAGTAAAACTACATAAACACGCAAATATATGTATTTTTTAATATTACACAACCGGGCGTTACAACATCGGCGATTGCACTGCGTAACGCCAAACGTGTTAAGAGTTGGCGCCCGATCCGATTAATCGGAATCGGAGATCCTCCTATCCTGTTCTACTGCGACACCACTTGGTCACATTTCGATCCGATTCACCATCAAACAGACGAAATGCTCGCAACTCGCCTTCTAATTGAACAATCCAACGTATTTACTATTTGCTCAACAACCTATAAAGAACATGCATACACACTCACATGTATTTACCATTATAATCAACGATGATCCTCCAACGATGTACAAATCGTATCCCGCAGACAATAACTTAAGTTCTTGTTTCTTGAGAAAATCTTCGTCATAAACAGCAATACCCGTATACAATACCAGCGTATTTTAGATCGCCATTTATCCTTGTTGACTTGAAGTGGCCCATCAACAAGCTCTGCTACGAAGCCAGGATTTGAACTCTGGCCTTACAAATTGGCTACCATTTATATTATTTCCTAATCCAGATTACAACACGTTTAAGGAGCTTAAAGTGTTCTTTAAGAAATACCGGATATACCGCGTCTAGTTCTACGAATGGCCCAAGACTAAGCTTATAAGAATGGAGGAAAAGGACTGGATTGGCTCCGTATCCGCTATTCATTCGTAGATCCCTAAATTCACTCAACCGAGTCACAACAAACACTATTAATAATATGAAGGAATGAAAATATTGTTTTTGTAGCCACGGCCAACTTCTAGAAGGCATGAAAAATCAATTTTGATTTCCACAAGTTGACGTTCCCGCATCAATAAGAGTAGAAAAAATTCCTTCGTATGCAATAAGTGAAAGTAAAAAGCCTCGTCTCAACAAGAGAAAATGACACCCGAAACGAGTTTCAACTCAACGCAAACTTGAGAGGAATATAATGCATTTAAGTGTATTTCCCTCATAATGAACATACCTTTATTAAGACAAACTAAACTCACAACTCACATAGCGAATTTTCTAAGAAAATACCCACCTTTGATTCGATACTATGTTGTGAAATAGTTTACTACCGAACTTCTTCGAACTTCTTAATGGATAGAGTTGATCTCTTATATCTAACTAGAGCATCAAATATGTGGTTTTAGAAACGCATTGAATCATCGAGGGCGACATGGAACACCATCTCCATGACTCTCCTATAATGTTGTAAACAACCATATTCGAAACATTGTCTTTGCCTCACATATCCATGGAAAAATTAATTACCGAGTGACAACCATAAGTGAGTGGTCACGTATGATAATGCATGTGTTGTGTATAAGTTAAGCTACTATTTTAACATTCCATTGTGTTGCCCAATAGTGCATGATATTGCTAAACCATAATATTTTGTATTTTTTTCATATCATCATTAAAACAATTTAAGAAATAACTCGTAAAACACAACTCAACAATTACAACGAATCGTAGTGAGAGCCACCAAAAGAAACTTCTATCAACGAACTCTAAGCTTGCTTTTTCATCCATGAGTTATGTAATAGTGGTAGTTACAAGAAAAATTTTTGTGGTGGCCTTAGAACAAGAAGTAAATCCCTCCTCAGTAGCATCTTAGGAGGTTGTGCAAAGAGGGAGACCGATGCATGGGATCGTTATATAATCGTCATAGGGCACAAAGATGTGGGAACTCACTTAGTGCTTGGCCTTGTGCAGGGGAAGATTCTACATTGTAGGCTCTTGCTTTGTGCTTGGTGTTGTCTTAAAGAGGAGAGAGCCATGAAGTCTTTTATTCATGTGGTGGAGTTTGGGGCCGATGGTGTAAGAAGAGACAGAGGTGTGAAGGGAGCTTTCGGTGTTGAGGGAGACCTGTGGGAGTCGGCGGGAGTGGAGAGCCAAGGCTGTGGTGAGGGAGATGGGAAAGAATTGGAGTGGAGGTCGACTGTGGGAGTAGTATGCACACCACACGGACAATGGTATATGGGAGTGTTGAAAATGGAGCTGCAAATAGTGATATACCACTATGGAGGGCCGACTGTATGAGCATAGGAGCAGTAACTTGGTGATGAATATGTAGGTGTATGACTAGAGAGCCGAGGAGGAGTCGGGGATCCGAGTAAACACTGAATCCAAGTATCGTAAAATCGGAGAGGCTAACTATAAACGCTAAGGGCCGATCGAGGTGTAGGAGGTGTATTGCCGAGTACTAAGGAGCCACCCGATGAACGAGAGTCACCGTGCATAGGAGTCAACTCAATACAATCCACCGTGATTGAATAACTATTATACACCCCCGGGCCTTCAACATTGGAAATGAGCAACATCTTTACCATTCGAAGAAGCTACAAAGCCTATGCAATACCCATGGAGGAAAAACCGAAAGAGGTGTTTTTGGATTCCGCAAGAGGAGGGCGTTGGAGTGGTGTGGTGTATGTAGGTTCCGGATGGAGCATTACACAGATTTCTCCACCTTGGTTACAATGAGCATTAGCATAGTAGAGAACCGACCGCAAGATCGTAGGGTACTCTATCGCAAAAACACAAAAACGCTTGAGCATGTATCACTAAAAAAACTGCTTAAACCATAATAAAAAAAATCATAGAGGCAGGGATAAACGTATGGGAGTGCATATTATGCAGCAGTTAGCGTTGTGGAGCAAATAACTGCGACGGTTTTTCAAGAAAGACCGCAGCTATTCAAGGCGCGAAGAGCGCAACCCCATGTTTCACAATGAGGAAGAAAAAGGCCACTCATCATGGCTTTCGATACCATTTTAAACAATGCTATGTCAAACACACGTGATAGGAAAGATAAGCGTGAGTTGTATTTTTATTAACCATAGATGTGTATTTATATTACATATGAGTGTGACTCTTGGATTCCACATTCCAAGGGTCACTTGGACTCTCTTTGACATTTCGGCTTCCACACCTACCCATAGAGGATTAGGTGTCCAACAATTACAAAGATAAGAATTAATTTTCACAATCTCCTAAGTGAAATGAATATTGCAAAGATAAGAACTAATTCTCATGAGCTTCGAAGTGAAACGGAGAGCATTGGGTATATTCCCAAAACACCTTGGGATAAAATAAATTGTGGTCTTTGTGATACTATGAGGGTTGAAGATGAAAAACACTTTCTTTTCCATAACATTTTTCACATTGTCAAGCTATATTCCCAAAACACATTGGCATAAAAAAAATCTGTGGCCTTTGTGATACTATGAGTATTAAAAATGAAAAGCATGTTCTTTTCCATAACATTTGTGACAATGTAAAGCTTATTTATTTGCTAAGTCAGTGAAACTATAGTGACATAGCAACGCTTCTTTCCCTTCATAAAGAGTCTCAATTAATCTCTTATTGAAGGTTTGATAGATGACTTTAGTTTTTGTGATCGTTAATCATCATCATCGACAACATTATAAATTATACAAATTATTTCATTAGTTAAAAATTTCAGTAAATATTTTTTATAAAAAAACTTTTAATGATAATTTATTTCCATTATATTTTATAAAGTTGAATACTTAATTATAATGTAAAATCTTTAGTAAAATTTTTATCATTTTTAGAAATAGTTTATTTATATTTTATTGGTTAATATGTG
This sequence comes from Pinus albicaulis, assembly GCA_034641835.2. Lineage (NCBI taxonomy): Eukaryota > Viridiplantae > Streptophyta > Pinopsida > Pinales > Pinaceae > Pinus > Pinus albicaulis. The sequence continues at coordinate 416,071,121 of CM076584.1, forward strand.
GGAATAATTTTTCCCATCAACATCCACTTTAATCCACTTTAAATAACTTTAATCCACTTTACATACTTGATAATATAACATAAGGCATATATTTATTACTTTCATTTTTTCTTATATATAAGATTATTGTTTCTCAAATTTCTTATCTTACATAATATGGGTCATTTTACATTTTCATAAATACTTTAAATCTATTTGTATGTAAGCGGTCACATTCACATAGATATAATATTTAATCTTTACATGGGAATGCTTTCATTTTTTCTTATCTATAACATTATTGTTTCTCAAATTTCTTATCTTACATAATATGGGTCATTTACATTTTCATAAATACTTTAAATCTATTGGTATGTAAGCGGTCACATTCTTACCACATGGATATAATCTTTCATCTTTACATGGGAATGCTTAATTTTCTAGAGGTTGTAATATTTTTACTTAATTTTTATATCAATTTATTTATATGGTGTTTATGTGAAGTGGATTGAGCATGTAAAGTGTTATAACAATATAAGTTTTCATTTACTGCAATAACTTCTAATTATCTAAAAGTAATTATAGTGAATTATAACTTATATTTATTGAAAATAGTTATGATGCATTTATAATTAATTATTATATATTATAGTTAATTATAATTAATTATAGTTAAATGTATATAATCATGGTATTAACTATATAATGATCATAAATGTTGTTCAAACATAACTTAAGAGCATATTTAGTCACAATCGATTACAATTAACTATAATCTAAGTCATCCCAAAACATCTCTACATTTAAGGAGCACAACCACTCCACAATAATAAAAGTGGTCGATATAGATGTTATCAGCATATTTTTTAAAAGATAAAAAATGGCCTATCAATATATGTCAGCCCTATCAGTCACATTGTGTAACATAATTATGGTAGGTAGTTTTGTTAATAAAAGACAAATTAACATAATTATGGATTAATGCATGGATTAATGGAAAGGCGTGTAATTGTAAGTGTGATGGAAAAAAAACGAACATGAAGACGAGGCTCATTGTAACAGTGATGAGCATCGCAATTGAGACGAAGACACGACCAGATAATGCCGCATGTGTGGCATTAAAAGCTAAAATATTTTTATCTCTATGCATTTTATTTTTGAGGGGGATGTTGGACGAATCACCACATCTCCATGGAAACCGTAATTTCCACCCTCGTGATCTTAATCTCTTCATGGTATCAGAACTTGAACCCACGAGACCTTTATGGAATCCATTCCACCTTCCGGATCCTAATGGAAAACCTATGTTGGAGGAATCACCACACCTTTATGGAATCCCTAATTTTACCTGGTCTAGACTTCTATGGATCCCGTTCTAATCAACACACACACCTCTATGGATCCGTAATTTCACCGAGTCCAAACCTCCATGGAACCCATTCGCAACCCATACTTTCACCATGTCTCAGACCTCTATGGATCGTGTTCCACCCAAGGGATAATAACGAGAAACATGTGTTGGAGAAATCACCACACATCTATGGAATATGTATCTGTTCCACCCTTGGGATCCTAACAACAACCTTAGTGATCCTAACGACAAACCTATGTTGGAGGAATCAGCACACCTTTATGGAATTGGTAATTTCCACCCTCGTGATCCTAATGGCAAACCTCCTCATGCTATCGTAAAGTTGACCCACCACACTCTATGGGAATCTGCTCCACCTCGGGGGATCCTAAGAACAAACCTCTTCACGATATCAAAGCTTTTGACGAAAAGTTCTATTCCCCAAGCTAATCACTACACTTCTATAAACTCTGTAATTCCCACCCTAAAAATCCTAGTTTCCTAGCTAAGAAAATTTTGATATCATGCAAACCTCTTCAATTTCATACAATTTACACATTATTTTTGTGATTATAAGTTATGATAAAAAAGTAAACTGGAACACTGAAAAATATTAAGCTTCATGGAATTGTGAGTTACTTGTTGGTTGATTACTTTCAAATTTTCTTATTTTAATCTTATTTTCTAAATGAGAATAATATGATACCTAACAAAGATTTCTTATTAGTTTAGTTGGATGAGAAAAATATAATATTTATGTCTAAATAAAAAAAAAGAAAATAGACTATTAATAAAATGAAAAAAATTGTTTAATATTCCTCATTAACCATATATATATATATATATATAATCATTGAAATTTGCGGATTATGGAAATATTTTAGAATTTGATTAATAAAAATGAGTTTGAAAAAATAGCCTCACTCCTATTTATTTATCAAATTCCAGAATCAATCAATGGAAAATGTTATGAAACAATAGTAACAAATTTGCAGATTATGAAAATATTTTAGAATTTGATTAATAAAAATGAGTTTGAAAAAATAGCTTCACTTTTATTTATTTATCAAATTCTAGAATCAATCAATGGAAAGCGCTATGAAACAATAGTAACAAATTTGCGGATTATGGAAATACTTTAGAATTTGATTAATAAAAATGAGTTTGAAGATATAGATTCACTCCTATTTATTTATCAAATTCCAGAATCAATCAATGGAAAGTGCTATGAAACAATAATAACAAATTTGCAAATTATGGAAATATTTTAGAATTTGATAGATAAAAATGAGTTTGAAAAAATAGCCTCACTCTTATTTATTTATCAAATTCCAGAATCAAACAATGAAAAATGCTATGAAACAATAGTAAACAAAATTTTGAAAGATTATGGAAATATTTTAGGATTTGATTAATAAAAATAAGTTTGAAAAGATAGCTTCACTCTTATTTATTTATCAAATTCCGTGAATCAATCAATGGAAAGTGCTATGAAACAATAGTAAGAAATTTGCAGATTATGGAAATATTTTAGAATTTGATTAATAAAAATAAGTTTGAAAAAATAGCCTTAGTCTTATTTATTTATTAAATTCCAGAATCAATCAATGGATATTGTTATGAAACAAGTGTAACAAATTTACAGATTATGGAAATATTTTAAAATTTGATTAATAAAAATGAGTTTGAAAAAATAGTTTCACTCTTATTTATTTATCAACTTCAATAATCAATCATTGGAAAGTTCTATGAAACCATAGTAATAAATTTACAGATTATAGGAATATTTTAGAATTTGATTAATAAAAATAAGTTTGAAAAATAACCTCACTCTTATTTATTTATCAAATTTCAGAATCAATCAATAAAATACTATATTATGAAACAATAGTAACAAATTTACAAATTATGGAAATATTTTAGAATTTGATTCATATAAAAATGAGTTTGAAAAAATAGCTTCACTCCTATTTATATATCAAATTCTAGAATGAATCAATGGAAAGTCCTATGAAATGATATTAACTACGAAGGAAAAGCCAAATGCCAAGATTAGGGCTTGCAGAAATCTATGATCATTATCAATGTGATGAACATCTGCAATTGCTCGCTATAAATACGAGATGAATACCATGCTTTCAAGTATATAGCTTTAACCACTAAAAATTTTGTAACTATTTGCATTTTATCTCGATCTGCTTATGTGTGTGGACATGGCCACCGAGCACCTCATGGTGACATTGTCGTGTTTAAATAGACCTACAGCAGTTGAGAGTGAGTGAGTGGAAGAGCTCGCTTTCTCCCGCAATACAGAGGGTGTCACGAGCCCCGAAATGAAGAGCCGAAAGGTGACAGCCTACGGGTCAACGTCGCAGCAGTGTGGCGCACGGATCCCGTTGGGGTTGCGAGCACGGAGCCCCTGCGCGAGAGAAGTCAAAGCATTGTTGAATGTGGCACATAGTCGTGGCCTTTCAGCGGTGCGCGGTGCGCTTGTTTCATATTGGAAGTAAATGTCTCACGCTCCGGCATCTACGCAAACGCGATTGCAGCCGTTTGGGGCATTTTTTATTGGACTAAGCTAACCATTCGATGGAATGGCCTTCGGGTTTTGTGCCCCCCGGGCAGACCGCCGAATCCCTCCGACAAACGCGGGCCCCACGCCTCTCGTACGTCTTTCGTCTTCATCCCCACGATGTTACCGCGTTACCCTTCCCCACCGCCCGTCCCGTCTCCGTTTTCCCGTCCCACGAAACATCATCGTTTTCCTCCTACCCACCTACGCACCATCGGAGTGCCATGAATAACACGAATGCAAATTTCTCACGCGCTCTGCGAACAAAGCCTGGCAAACCAAAGTCGAGGGAAGACGGGGAGAGGCGTGGAATCAACCAAAAATCAAGAGGTAGAGTTGCTTAAATGTTATCGAAATCTTACCGAAAAATTGAGAGGGAGAGTCGCCGGATGGAATCAGGATCGACTGATTGAACAAAACAACTACCGAAAACCAGCTAGTCTGTTTTTTAATTCGATGTCCGTGTTTTTTTTTAAGGAGAATAGCCACTGCGCCCACTCCTCCGCTGCAACTTGCGGGACCACTACCGAAACTGCATCGACTCGCGGGACCACTACCGAAAACTAGTCTACCGAAAACCGTGCTTTCGTTTTGTTTAGTGAAACATTGTTTTTTAATTCGATGTCTCGAGTATTTTTAAGTGAGAATCCCCTTTGCGCCCACTCCACCGTTGCGGCAACTCGCTTAAATAGATACTCGCTTAAAAAATGGTGAAGCAAGTGAAATGGGAATCAATAATTGCTCCTTCCAGGGCAAAACTCTAAAGAAAAGCAAAAATTTTCTAGGTCGGATTTAGATTGGTCTCTTGTACAAGGAAAACACATGGACTCCTTAGATCGGATTGCAAAAATTCCTTCATCTAGAGTTGAAGACTTTATTAAAGGAGAGGAAATGAACCCAAATGCTCCACGTTCTTTCACCCATGTACAAAGCAAATGCCCAGGCTTAAGGCCTACTACTTCCTTGGTATATGAAGTGTAAGTTTTTTTATAAATCCTATGTATATATGTTGGTATGAATAGTGCTCAAACTGCTAATATGCAGAAGAAAAGTGCCCAAACATTTTTCAATATGTTGGTATCATATGTATTGAGTTTCCAAAATTTTTTATGCAGCTATGCTTGTTCATATGGCCTCGATGACATGTAAGGGGAAAAGATGAAGTGAAGCGAAAATACTCATTTGTGAAAAAAGAGGGGATCCTAAATTCCATTTTCATTGTAAAAATTATGGTTCAAATCCTTGAGGTTGCGATAATAACATATAACATGTATGAGCATGTAGATAGCCAAGGATTGCCTTTTCATGGCTAACATGACACCTCTGGTCATGCTAGGGCGTTGCATAAACCAAAGTTATCAAGGGACATGGTTTCCTATGCAGAGAGTTGTTTCTTTTTGGATGTGTTAGTTGACTCTGTTAATCGTCTAATGAAAGGAAATTATCAGTTGCATCAGAAGGATGAAATGAGTGTGAACCTTTGGTATAGGAAACACCAAAATGATTTTTTCTTTTATCAAAAGCCCAATGGTGGAGACGTCCCTTTTATAATTGGAGTCTCATATAAAGTGGATGTTGGAGACCATGGTCAAGCTATCTAACAATAGCCTAATAGCCATGGATTCGACATTCAGCACGAATAAGTATGGGGTGAGTGTATTAAGAATGATTGATCTCAAAGTACAATAACTTGATTAATAATGATTGATGATCTCGAAGTTGATGATCTATGTATTTTGAATGTGATAGTATCAATTGTACACACTGTCAGTGGTTTTCGATCACCAACAAAGTGGGGTGCCCATTGCATGGGTGGTGTCATCACGTAATACATCACAAGACATTTCTCTATGGTTGGAGTAGCTCACGCATAGGTGTCACTCAAGTTGATCATAGTTGGAAAGTTAATGCTTTCATGGTTGATCGATGCATTGGCTGAAATTGGTGCTTTAAGGTAACTTCAATATTCTTATTTCACAAGTACAACTTGTATTTATTACAAAAAAATAACATGCTTGAAATGAATTGAATGTAGTGGAGAATCACAAGGTGCAATATTATCTTGTGTGTTTGGCACGTACGTCGAGCATGGCTAAAAAAATGTGAATTGATTGGCCGAGTAATCCCGAAATAGCAAAAGAAATGTTTAGTGATTTGGGTTTAATTATGAATTATTGTTCCAATGTTGAAGTCAACACCTGCAATTAATGCTTTCTTCAACAAATTTGCTACGATCAGAAAAGTTCCTAGACTATTTCAAGAAGAATTGAATGCAGTGACAAGATTTGTAAGTTGAAAAACTGCGAAGTTACATTTCTCTTTTTGGTTTGAAATATGGATGAAATATCTTCATTAACCCAAATTTTATGCAATTAGGGATGTGGGTCAAAGGTTGTCGGGATTTTCTCCCCATGCAAATCGAGAGACAAACAATGTCATGGAATCATATCATTGTTACCTAAAGACAAAACTTTCTATCTAATAGAAGAAAGAAATGTTATCGTAGGATGGACTAGTTGATATATGTTCTTCTAAAAAATGTTGAACCCTGTTATCTGCTTAAGGAAATTCTAAAAAAGGAAGGATTTTTAAATAATTACAAGAAAGAGAAACAGATTTGGAATCATCAATGGAAAAAATCAAAAGGATACCGAGATAGTGATTGCGACCCCTCATTCGCAAATGTCTTATGCTTTTTGGGTGAGGAGTCAATCTAAAGTTAATAAGAAATATCTTGTCACTTTTCATCATACAAATTTCATAACTTGTGATTGTCTCCATGGTCTATTCGTGGCAACATATGCAAGCATGCCATAAAGGTGGGTTGGTTGTGTTTGTCTCAATGGCTTCAAACCAATTACAAAATCATCAAAGCACAATCAGGCCATACAATGACCCTCCTAAGATAAGTATAGAGGCTATATCCGATCTTCTTGAAGATGTCATGGATAGTCGCAATGTTGATGTAAATGTTGAAGAAATTGAGATTTGCCAAGGAAGAGTTATTTGGCTACTTAGACTGCGGTTCGAAACAAGACTTCCAGATTACTTTGACAAAGATTGAATAAATTTGATTTATTTAGTTAAAAAAATTGTTGGATGACGCCAACAATCTTCATATTATGGATTATGAATTCAAGTGTGGATTGGGTGCTTTTTGAGTTGTCTTTCAAGAGGAAGAAGAGTTTCCTAAGCCTCCATAAAGAGAATAAAAACAAGGCAACATAGTGTGAAGATTCGAAAATTGACTTGAATATCCTGGCAGTGAAGATGAATCATTTTTTAGTTTGAAGAACTCAACTAGCCCAGGGATGCCCCCATGCCAATAATGAATGTTTTTCCGTGCTTTCTTGTGCACGATTTTGTTTTCAATTTGATATTAATATTTATTCCCTCGTATTAGCTATATTTGATGTATTAATGTGTTGTTGACTATGTCCATGTATGTTTGATAGGTGGTGAGGATATGGTTGGATATTTCTCTAATTTGATGGAATTTTCATTTAAGGTGATTAAATAACTCCATGCATTTACACTCATTCTTTTAATACATTGATTGTTTTGTGAGTCATGGAAGATAGCTTTCAAGTGGTTTTTGCATTCTTGCATAGTTGCATATATTGGTGTGCAAACAATCATCCGATATATAAATTCGAATAAAAACAATGGAAATGTAACAAAATTATTAGAGGAACCTAATGAAATTGTAACTAAACATGTCAAACACAATTTTCACCTGGTTTTTTATAACTAACAAAAGCAAATCGAGAGTTATATATTACAACATCAAATATAATGCCTTTACTCAGTCTATGAGTTATAGCAATGGTGAGCCAATGTTAGCAGTAATGGTGAGTTAGTGTTACAGAATTCTAACTCAGAGGTGTCAGCAACATGCGAGCAAGTAATGTCAAGAATCTGGGAGCCAGTTTGCATAGTTCGCATATATTGGTGTGCAAACAATAACTATCAGTATAAATTCGAATAAAAACAATGAAAATGTAACAAAATTATTAGAGGAACTGCATTGAAATTGTAACTAAAACATGTCAAATATTAATTTTATCCCAGCTTTTTATAACTAACAAAAAAACTCGAGAGTTATATATTACAACATCAAATATAATGCCTTTTACTCTGTTTATGATTTGTTGCAACTGAGTTAGAATTGCAACAATGGTGAGCCGTTGTTGCAACAATGGTGAGCCAATGTGTCAAAGAATTATGAGCTTGTTGTTTCGAAAGAACTGTGAACTCAGTGTTGCAGGTAATGAGTAACTCAAAGATATGTCGTGAATCGCGGACTCGAAAGCGTGTCGACGAATGGTGACCAGTCCCATTAATCAATCAGGGAATGAAGGGGGGACATTCATGAAGATTGCCGTATAATAATCACTATTTCTCGGGTTCATCGTGATGAAGATACCCTCATGTCTCCATAATTACATTCCAAAGCAATCAAATTCTTCTTTTCTTTTTTGTCGCACATGATATTTGTTTTTATATACCCTCATGGGAAGCTAGATCATTGGATACCGAAATTTAAAGACCTATCCAAATGATTCCTACACTATCCCATAGCAATAATATATCGAGCAACCCTTGTCAAGGCTATCTTTAAGTTGAGTTAGTTAAATGGATCTTTATTTAGGGGGTTGTTTTCCCATGTCTATCCCACCTCGCCTTACATCCTCCCCCGTGCCTTAGTTTCCACACTGAATCTGGTCTCGATAATATGCAATGGTCATCTCTTATTCTCTGGAGATAACCTCTACTACTTCCGGAGAGTTGATGTATTTTTTATGTTCTTTTATCACCTCCACGGGTTTGGGATGTTCTCTACTAACCCATAGAAGGCTCTCGGAATTTTGAAAATAAATGCTCGTATCATCCAACAAATCGGCCCGATTTCTCAAATACGATACAAATGCCCTCAATTGGACATCCCCCGTAACATACGCGGGATTCCATTTTGTATTATAAGGTACCAAAAAAATTATGTTGGTACAGTTCACGTGAGCAAGTATTTCTCTTGATTACAAATTGACATATATGCCTCCTCGAAACAATAACTTTTTTTCAACCCGGAGAGGGATATTTTGGGATTATAGCATTTCTTTTTAAATATCATGAATTTTTCGACCAAGTACACGTTGTAATTGGTTGAAGGAGTCACGCAAGCGAGCACACCATCCATTAGTCCGTCCGAGATCTTGCTTATCCTTCTCTAACTTGGTCACTCTCTCTTTCCATCTTAGCCACCCGTTTTTTTATGTCTTTGTGAAATTTTGCTTTTGATATTCTTCAAATATCTCTGGCAAGGTTAGGAAGTGATTTGTGTACAATGTAAGGTTCCTCATAATCTTTTTGCACACCAATGTCTTTGGTTAGTTTGATCTTCCGCTCCTCATCCTTCGTTAGTTCGCTACGGCTGTTGTTCATCCGTGTCTATACCCATTTATTTTGTATATTTGATATGTAATTCCGTTCCTCCGTATGGACAGTACCGTGATTTTGGTATGGGACTCTGTAACTTCAATGTCATCGTATGTTTTTTTTCCAAGGGGTATATCTTGTTGGACCCTCGAGAAGGAATACCTATGTCATCAATGGGTATGGACTTTGCAACTTCAATGTCAATAGATGTTTTTTTTCCAAGGGGTATATCTTGTTGGGCTCTGGAGAAGGAATACCCTATGTCATTAGTGGGTATGGACTCCGCAACTTGGGCCAAGCAATCTAATATATGAAAAGTTTGTTTTTTGTCCCGAGCTCAATTACATAGGGGTTTTTTACTTTGATCTATAGTTGTTTGTTTTTCATCTCGAGAGTCCTATTATTCCTTAACAATGAAATACACAAGAGGAAGATGTTTACAGAGTACTTACTTTTGGAATGCGCTTGTTTCTCAATTCGTCGTGCATTTGATTGGTCCTCCCGATCATCCCCAAAAAAATTTGGGTTGTGCAAGTTAGTTGGGCCGAGCACTTTTTCCCTCCTCAATTGTTGGTACTCGCTCTTCATCCGCATAAAACATTTGGATTGAGATAAGGTCGTCTAAGGGGTACCATTCGCTTAGACCCGCTATGTATTCATTGCCGCGAATCGGAGAGGGAAGCTTATCAACTTGTTCATTTGTGCCTAGCTGCCTAATCCTGCTTCCATACATCCTTGTTGCATGCATCCTTTGTCCATGACACCTTCAATTAATACATCATGTGGATACTCTTACTCTTGCTCTTTCTTTTCTTCTACTCCTATCTCTTCTAGGAGGTTTTCTGTAACAACGAGGAGGGTTTGAGGAACTGGAGCACAACGACCTCTCTTTCCCTTGTTCTTCTAGGTTTTTGGCACTACCACTGGGTGTTTCCTATATCCTCTAAATATTTTGGTCGCAAGTTTACTCACCAATATTTGTACTTCATCATCATCATCTTGGCCATCTCCTTTATGTGCGCTTGTGCAGCAAAACTGCCGCTAAGGGGTCACTTTCCCGTGGACCTCTCTTTCCCTTGTTCTTCGCTTTTGGCAACCGTCGCTAGGCGTTTCCGTATCCTCTAAATCTTCTCGGTCGCAGGGTTTACTCACCAATATTTTGTACTTCATCATCATCATCTTGGCCATCTCCTTTAGTGTAGCTTTAGCAGAGCAGTACAGTTGCCGCTTAGGGGTCACTTCTCGGGGTGGAGTTGCCGCGAGAGGGTCTCATGGGGGTGGAGTTGTCGCTAAGAGGGCATGGGGTGGAGTTCTTTCGCCGAAGAGGGGCATGGGGTGTAGTTGCCGCCGAGAGGGCATGGGGTGCGCTTGCCGCCGAGAGGGCATGGGGTGGAGTTGCGCACCGAGAGGGCATGGCGCGGAGTTGCAACTTGAGGTCACGGGGTGGAATCGCAACTTCAACATGCAATTCTTCTAAATAGTTCATCCCGAAGTTCTCCCCTCCCGTTTGCGGTGCGGCAACCACCAAAATTTTTAACAAGGCATTGGTGGGAAAGGATTTCTCAGTGGCCTCTTTGATTTACAGCACACTTCGGGCCATTTGGTCTAGGATTTTTGCAAGAAAGAAAGGCATGTAAAGCAGCACCCCTGCCATGACGCAGTGGTCCAACAAGGAGGTGCTCATAATAAATAACCACATACCTTCCTTCACAAGTGAAAAATCTTTTGGACAAGGTATGCAAGACATCGACTGTGGTTGTGGTAATGAATTCCTCTCCATATCCTGAGCCACTCTTGATCATTCATTCACCTACCTCAAGGAAATTCCTCACAATATCAAAGTTGGGGTTTTCGGGGTGCAAACCACTTTTCTCCTCGTCCTGGAGTAACTGCGACACTTCAACAATTGCCTCTTCTGTCAGCAGCACCACTATCCTCGCTACCTCGATCTACCCTCCCGTAGATGCATGGTGAATTCTAGTTATGAAATTGTCATGCCCTCGAAACTCGCGAATATATCCTATCCACTCGACTTGTTCAAATAATTGTTTAATGGGTGGAAATGCGTCTAACAATTCTTCGTAACTTTCATGGCATGTTCTTGCACCTCCCATCCCTAGCCGCAGTTCGCAGCGCACTGGTTGTGTTAGCTGTTTACAAGAATTCGAATGTGGCGCAATGGAAGAGTTAGGGTAATGGGTATAGTAATAAATAAATAATGGGGATGGGTTATTTAGGGCAGTTCCCATATGCAGAAACATGTTGCCGCAAGGGGTCGGGAAATAGATATTCAAGCTTTTTAAAACATATCTTGGAAATAGGAGATTGAAGCTACTTTAATTTAAAAAGATTAAAATTACAATATATAAATATGTATCAATATGCTTGGTAAGATGTGAAAATAAAGAGTTCATGTTGTAACAATTCATTCCATTATGAAATTGTTGACCTAGGGTGAAAATATGAAGTTGGGAAACACTTTTTGCCCTTTTTTGACGTTGAAAATTGTAATTTTCTATGTTTTTTCAACTTCAACTGCACTATACTCATATTTTTAATGAAAATTATGCTTTGACATAAAAACAAGAATTGTAGAGAATTGTCTTACCTCCATACCCATATTATTATTATTTTTTTAAATATTGACACATAGAGGGGTAAATTTGTTGTTTACTAACCCAGACATACTTTGAAATTTTCGATGCAAACATAAATAGTCACTTTATGAACCCTAAACTTTTTTTAGGGAAGGTTATTAATTTTTTGGAAAAAAACCATATCATCATAATCGTACTATATTGCACTAGTGCATAGACTATTTTTCGTAATTTTTAGATTAAATCATTATTTTTTATTATTTTTTGAAATGGACGAAGACAAAAAAACAGTGATGTTTCAGTACATTTTATGAGCCCTAGATTTTATTTTCAATGTGATCGTTAATAAGAAAAATGAGAGTACCCTTTTCAAGTAGACGGGAGAGGAAATGCAATATGATTTTTTCTGAATTTTTTTGGTGTCGATCATTTGAAAGTTATTGAATTTTCATTCATGCAATTTTTCGAACAATGAAATTCCATAAAGTGACACAGTTTATAAAAAAATTAATAAAAAATTTGAATTTTTTATATGAAACTCCACAAATCTCACATCATCGTAAACTAGATTCAGCAGATGAATCTAATGGTACATCTTCCGACATATAACAATTTTGTTTTTGTAGCGTGTTTCTGTCCCTCCAAAGTTGTAGGTTCCCTCGAAACCGACAGACTCGGTTTTTTCGTTGACCAGAAACTCTCGGCCGAGATAATGTCTCGGACGAGAAATTTATAAAACTCTCGACCGAGAAATTTAAAACTCTCGATTAAGGGTTTAACCCACCTAATGTTACATTTAACCACGCGGCCAAACTCTCAGCCGAGAGTTGGCGCCTGAGAGTTTACCCAATCAAACTCTCAGCCGAGAGTTTTATTAAATGTTTTAATCAAAAGTTTTATAAAATGTTTTAATCAAAAGCTTACCTAGGGCGCTCTCCCCGGGATAGCAATGCCCTCACGCCCGACCGAGACGAACGCACAAGGAGAAAAACGAAACGGCTCGCATGAACGTGCACTAGGGAGGCATCTGTGCCGACACAACTTAGAAAACCTTATACGGGTGCCCTAAAACGAAACAACTCGACCCGAAATCGTTTCATCGGGCGCCCTCCCAAGGCGCGATGCTCTCTGCCCAACCGAATGAACACACAAGGGAAAAAATGGGAAACGGCTCGCACGAATGTGCACAAGGCACCCGTGAGGTCACAACTTAGCAAACCTTATATGGGCGCCCTCAAATGAAACGACCTGACCTGAACTCGTTTCATCGGGCGCCCTCCTAAGGTGCGACGCCCTCCGCCCGACCGAACGAATGCACAAGGGAAAAAACAGGAAACGGCTTGCACGAACGTGCACAAGGAACCAGTGGAGACACAACTTACAAACCTTATACGGGTGCCCTAAAACGAAATGACCCGACCCGAACTCGTTTCATCAGGCGCCCTCCCAAAGCGCGACACCCTTCGCCAGACCGAACGAACACACAAGGGAAAAAACGGGAAAAGGCTCGCACGAACGTGCACAAGGCACCTGTGCAGACACAACTTAGCAAACCTTATACGGGCGCCCTAAAACGAAACGACCGGACCCGAACTCGTTTCATCGGGCGCCCTCCCAAGGCGCAACGCCCCATCTCACTCAAACAACGCAAACAAAAGGGAAAAAAATGAAAAAAGGCTCGTACGAACGTGCATAAGGCACCCGTGCGGTCACAACTTAGAAAACGCTTACACGAGTGCTCTCAAACGAAACAACCCGACCCGAACTCGTTTATCGAGGGTGCGCTCCCATATGCACGCTTCCGCCGCAAATCGAACGAACGCACAAGGGAAAAAAATGGGAAACGACTCGCACGTATCAGTGACAAGGCGCTCATGCAGTACACAAATTAGCAAACTCTTATATGACGCTCTAAACGAAACAACCCGACCCGAACTCATTTTCTATCTCAGTGCCCTCCCCAAGGTGCGACACCTTCCGCTCACTCGAACGAACGCACAAGGGAAAAACGGAACGCGTCACGCATGAACGTGCACAATGCTGTGGCAACTAAACTTAGCAAACCTTATACAAGCGCCCTCAAACAAAACAACTCGACCCGAACTCGTTTCATCGGGCACCCTCCCAAGGCTCGATGCCCTCCGCCCGACTGAACGAATGCACAAGGGAAAAAATGGGAAACGGCTCGCACGAACGTGCACAAGGCACCTGTGCGGAAACAACTTAGAAAACCTTATACGGGTGCCCTCAACCGAAACAACCCGACCCGAACTCGTTTACCCGGCGCTCCCGGGCGCGACGTCCTCCACAACCAAACGAACGCACAAGGGAAAAAAACGGGAAACGGCTTGCACGAATGTGCACAAGGCACATGTACCCGACACAACTTAGCAAACCTTATATGGGTGCCCTCAAACGAAATGATCCGACCCGAACTCGTTTCATCGAGCACCCTCCCAAGGCGCAATGCCCTCCGCCCACCAAACAAACGCACAAAGGGAAAAAAACGGGGAAACGGCTCGCACGAACGTGCACAAGGCACCGTGCGGTCAGCAACTTAGCAAACCCTTATACGAGCGCCCTCGAAACAAAAATGACCCGACCCGAACTCGTTTCACCCGAGCACCCTCCCAAGGCGTAATGCCCTCCGCCCGATCGAACGAACGCTACAAGGGAAAAAATGGGGAAACGGCTCGCACGAACATGCACAAGGGCACTGTGCGGACACAACTTAGCAAACCTTATACGCGCGCTCAAACGAAATGACCCAACCCGAAACTCGTTTCACCCGAGCGCCCTCCCCAGCGCGACGCCGCACCGACCGAATGAACGCACAAGGGAAAAAACGAGAAATGGCTCACACGAACGTGCACAAGGCACCCATGTAGTCACAACTTAGCAAACCTTATACACAGCGCTTTCAAAAATGAAACGACCCGACCCGAACTCGTTTCACCGTGCACCCTCCCAAGGTGCGACACGCTCCGCCCGACCAAACGAACGCACAAGGGAAAAAAATGGGAAATGACTCGCACGAACGTGCACAAGCGCACCCGTGTGGTCACAACTTAGCAAACCTTATACGGTGCCCTCCCAGTGCAACGCCTCTCCGCCCGACCGAACGAACGCATAAGTGAAAAAACGGGAAACGACTTGCACAAACACGCACAAGGCACCCTATGCGGACACAACTTAGCAAACCCTTATATGGGCGCTCAAACGAAACGACCGACTCGAACTCGTTTACCCGTGCCCTCCCAAGGCGCGACACCCTCCGCCCCACGACAAACGAACGTACAAGGCAAAAAAAACGGGAAATGGCTCGCACGAACGTACATAAGGCACCCGTGCGGTCACAAACTTAGCAAACCTTATACGGCGCCCTCATGAAAATGACCCAAATCGAACTCGTTTACCCGGGCACCCTCCCAATGCGCGATGCCTCCCGCCCAACTAAACGAACGCACAAGGGAAAAAAAACGGGAAATGGCTCGCACGAACGTGCACAAGGCACCTCATGTAGTCACAACTTAGCAAACCTTATACGGGTGCGCTCAAATGAAACAACTCGACTCGAAACTCGTTTCACTCTGACACCCGCCCAAGCGCGACGCCCTCCTCCCAACCGAACGAACGCACAAGGGAAAAAAATGGCAAATCGGGCTTGCACGAACGTGCACAAGGGCACCTATGTGGGACACAACTTAGCAAACTTTATACGGTGCAGTCCCTAAAAACAAATCGGCACCTCGACCCTAACCTCAAATTCCTCGCATGCATGATCTATTTTTGGTTGATTGATCGCTAGCTCGATGATCCTTAAGTGGGTTAGCAGTTAAGTATTTTAGGGGTTAAGGGTCATTAGGGGTTGATAGGGTTAGGGTTTAAGGCGTTAAATCGGTTAGGGGGTTAATGGATTAGGGGTTGGGAATTAAGGTTTAAGTGGTAAGGGTTAGAGGTTTAGGTTTTGGGGGGTTAAATGGGTTAGGGGTTTAAAGGTTTAGTGGGTTATTGGATTTATCAATTAATAATTTAGGGGTTAGGGGTTAGGTGTTAAGGGGTTAAGGGGTTAGATGCTTAGGGTTTAGGGGGTTAAATGGGCTAGGGGATTAGAGGTTTAGGGGTTAGGGGATTTAGAAGTTAAGGATTTTAGGGGTTCGGGGTTAGGTGTTAACGAAGGGTTAGGGTTTAGCGGGTTAAATGGGTGAGGGGTTGGCATCACCATTAAGAGTGTTAGGGGGGTTAAGGGTTTAGAGGTTTAAGGTTTATGGGGTTAAATGGGTTAGGGGTTTAGGGGTTTAGGGGGTTAAATGTAGTTAGGGTTTAAGGGTTTAGGGTTTAAATGTGTTAGGGTTTAGAGGTTTATGGTTTAGTGGGTTAAATGGGTTATGGGTTTAGGGGTATAGGGGGTTAAATGGGTTAGGGGTTGGGAATTAGGGCTTAAGGTGTTAGGGTTAAGGGGTTAGGGGTTTAGGGTTTAGGGGGTTAAATGGGTTAGGGGTTTAGAGGTTTAGGGGATTTAACAGTTAAGGATTTTAGGGGTTAGGGATTAATGGGGTTAGGATTTAGGGGGTTGAATGGATTAGGGTTTTAGGGGTTTAGGGCGTTAAATGTGATAGGGTCGGGAATTAGGGTTTAAGGGGTTAGGGGTTAGGGGTTTATATGTTTAGGGTTTAGGGGGTCAAATGGGTTAGGGGTTTTGGGGTTTAGGGGCTTAAATGGGTTAGGGGTTAACGGGTTAGGGGTAGGGGTTAAGGGTTTAAAGGTTTAGGGTTTAGGGGTTAAATGGGTTAGGGGTTTAGAGGTTTAGTGGGGGTCAATGGGTTAGGGGTTAAGGGTTTAGAGGTTTAGGGTTTAGGAGGTTAAATGAGTTACGGGTTAGGAATTAGGGTTTAAGGGGTCGGCTTAAGGGGTTGGAGGTTTAGGTGTTTAAGGGGTTAAATGGGTTATGGGTTGGGAATTAGGGTTTAAGGGGTTATAGGTTTAGGGTTTAGGGGGTTAAATGGGTTAGGGTTGGTTTAGAGGTTTAGGGGGTTAGGGGATTTAGCAGTTAAGGATTTTAGGGGTTAGAAGTTAGGGGTTAATGGGGTTAAATGGGTTAGGCTTTTATGGGTTTAGGGTGTTGAATTGGTTAGGGGTTGGGAACTAGGGTTTAAGGGGTTAGGGGTTAAGGGTTTAGAGGTTTAGTGTTTAGGGGGTTAAATGGGTTACAGGTTTAGAGGTTTAGGGGGTTAGGGGATTTAGCAGTGAAGGATTTTAGGGGTTAGGGGTTAGGGTTTTGGGGGTTAAATGGAATCCACGCTTATAGGAATTTTCTCTCCTCCCCATCTAACACTCTAAAGACATTACCAAAAATACAATCCACGCTTATACACTTATTTTTCTTCAATAACATAATTCTCCAATCCCATACACTTCTGCTTGGAATGTCACACTTAACATTCCTTTCCTTTTCGGATAATATTATTTATCCCCAAATTAAATTAAATTAAATTAAATTAAAGTTTAATTATTTTCATTTTTGGCAAAACACTTACAATGGCGGGAACACAATTACAATGTCAGCAACACACACAGTGGAGGAAACACACACAGTGGCAGCAACAACGAGTTTCTGCCACTGTAAGAGTGTGTTGCCGTCGCTGTAAATTTTAATTTTGCGCAGTGGCGGCAACTCGTTGTTACAGTGGAGGCAACTCGATGTTGCCACCACTGTAACAAGTTGTTGCCACTGTAAATTTTAATTTTGCGCAGTGGTGACAACTCGTTGTTACTTTAGTAATTCAACCTATTAATATCGAAGAGAAAGAGAGAAAATATATGATTTTTAATACAATAGTTCCAGAAAAATATTTAAATGGTTTATGATTTCAATTGTGCTTTTCATATAATCGATATGAAAAGATGACAAAACTAACAAAGGTGACAATAAGAATAGTAGAAGAAAATAATTTGAGATTGATTACAATGAAGAATATTTGTAATTGAGTGCATTCTTATTATTCACATTTTCTATCATTCAACAGTATTACATTGTCACTTTGCATTCAAAATTATTATTTCATCATTTTTCATCATTAAATTTATTAACAATATTTATCTCAACAAACTTAGGTAACAAAGAAAATTTTAAAATTAAAATGACCAGTTATCAGACATATTTAGCATATATAAAATTATTATATTTATATTATATGTATTTACATATTATTCATAAAATTAATCATATGTTCTATATATTTTCCTTGGCTTCACACGACTGGAACCAGCCTAGATCCATCTAACTCCGAATCTATCATGCGCCGAGAGGAATCAAATCTCTTGAGGTGCAAACATTTCCTCAAGTTTTGCACTCAAAAAATAGGTTTGCACCTCGAGAGATTTGATCCCTCTCGGCGCATGATAGATCCAGAGTTAGATGGATCTAGGCTGGTCCTAAGTTGAAGTGGTGAAATTATTATGATGCAACTTTGCCTTTAAACTTCACTTTTATTGGTTATGTTGATGTATTTTGAGTATACCTTGTCCCCTTGTCATATTAACTTTAACTTACATAATAATTCCCTGTAGAATAACTTTTTCCTATATTATATAATTCCATTTTATAAAATAACCCAAAAAACCCATTAATATAACTTTAGCTAAAGTTATTTATCCCCACATGATTAAATAAAAACCCATATTATACCCCCTTTGGCTAAGTATATCATTATTTAAATATCCTACCCCCTATGGTGGTTAAATCAAATTGATTTAATTAACTGTATAATAAAAATACATGGAAAAAGATTAAACATGTTTTAATATGTGTTTAAAACAAAAAACCCAAAGTTTCATTTAAACTAAACTTCAAAGAAAAAACCATCCCTTTGTTTATTTCTCGACTCCTTTTACCCAAGGTTAAGACTATAACCTAACCCTTTCCCCCCGATACATATCCCATACCAAAGTATTAACCTTGGTTAAAAAAATCCTTTGATACCCCGCCCATTCATTCGATTTATGTATAAAATCTGTTTTATATATTAATCTTTTCAAAATCCCTTTACCCCATCGCATGGAACTATAACCGTCCGATCACCCCAATTAAATCCAACTGTTCTTCTTTTAGCGTGATAGTTTTATTTCATAAACTTACCCTTCCCATCATGTTAATTATCAACCGTTCAATCTCCATCAACTTCAAGATCTGACGATCCACATTGCACCCGATAACTCTAGTCTCCGTCCCCAGCATAACCCATCATGTTAAGCGATCACCGCTGATTTTCCATGTGTGAGATCTACGGTCAATAATTGATACCCTGGTCCCACTATACTTTTGTCGCAAGTCTCTTTTTATTCCCGACCGTTCTCTTTTTGAAGTCTGATCTAACGACCCTAACCCTATATCCCGCAAATAAAGTGCTCGACTCATGTTTTATAAAAATTACGCGATATGGGTTGTTTTCCCAAACCTCCCTTTGCCAACGTGTCCTAATACAATTGGATTGCGTGCAAAAGGTCAATTTCCGCTTACCACTTTAGAGTCGCGTGAAAACCATCCAAGCCCAATCCAAAAACCGCTTCCGCCATATCTGCAATAAATTCAATTAAACTGTGATTCGACTTATGGTTTAATACATTTAAACTTATGGTTTTCCATTACATTTCACATATTTACGCCATTTAACTTGTGAAAACCTTTGCAGAGCCTCCCTTGTCTATTTGCGAAGCTGTTTTCTGAACCAGTTACCATTTGAACGACCATTCTTCTCTGAAATTCACTCACAGAGAATTCCATAACCTCTAACAACCTCATTTACCTGAATTGAAGATTGTGAACGCAACTACAACTACTTCGACCGTAATATAGCTTTTAAAGGTATTTTTTTGTCAATCCTATCTAAAATACTTCAATTTCAAAGGAGAAATCATCATTTTATCATCCATTTCCTTTAATTCAGTTGAATTATCCATACAAGAAGTCTAAAAACCTCCAAAATATAGGGGAAACCCTGTCAAATTTTCTCCAGGATCCGCATTTTCATTTTACCATATTTTTAGTCACTCCCTGATCATTTTCACTGCTGAGCTTAATCAAAGCCATCTTCTGTGCATTAAAAACCCTTTTTATATTCCAGAACCCTGCTCAAAGTCTGAATTTCCCCGTGAAACCCTTCAATTTCCCCTTGTTTCTAAAGAAGAACTTAGCAAATTGTTTAAACTTGCTCTGTTCATCCAAAATGACAAAGAAACAAGTAACTCCTAAGTCTAGAGGCCCAAAATCCCAGAGAAATGTTTCAAGCAAGTTACCACAAGCTGAGCCATCCAAACTCAATAAGCCCACTCCTGCACTTACTGCTGAGACAACAGAAGTAGTCAGACATGTTCAAGTTCCTATAACTTCCCAAGAAAGTAGCCCATTACTTGATCTTGATTATAGAATTTTTGATCCTTCAATTGAATTCAACCTACTAGAAGTCCACAATTAGTGTTTTGGAAAATATGTAGAAAAATCCAAAGGTGACGTACCCATTTGGGAGTCCAATCTGCCAAGATATGTTGTTCCTTTTACTTATCAAGCACCTAATTTTGTCAGACTGTGTCAATTATATTATCTTCCAGATTAGATATGTATTGTCAACAAGGATAGAGAAGTCATGTTCTATATCAATACTGAGTCCATTAATTCCATGCTGCAAATGAACCATGATCCTAATTCAATTTCACTGTCAATAGAGGATTTGACCCAGCTATACTTAGACTTAGACATTTCTGCCAAGTTCAATATATTTCAAACTTTTTGGCCTACACATGTTAATGTCCCTAAAGTAAATCCTCCCTTTGATACATTTGATTTTCCAGAGGAAATAAGGCAGATTGTCTCCATGCTATCATTTATACTGGGATATAGCAATGATGCATTCATTGACGCTTCCATCTTGGGTTTTTTGTCAACCTTGACTCCTGGCCAGCCTCCATCCATTATATACAATTTTTCCAAGTTTATCACAGAAAACATGCACTATCAATTTTCCAGATTGCCAGAAGGAGTTTTTAGATATACTTCATATCTGCTTCGTCTTTTATTGTATCACCAAACAGAAAAATTTCCCATTGAGTTGCAGAAATTGGATGTAGAAGGGAACCTCCTGTCAGTTGTGTTTTGGACATCTATTTTGAGAAAAGAGAACAAGGAATATACATATGCAGATTTCAATGACTTATTCATAATCCTAGCTATGGATTTGTTGACTAGGGAAGAAACTCCCAGAATTAATGAAGAAACTAAGAGAACCTTACAGTTGTCTGATAAATGTAAGACTGGGGATTGGTACTTATACAGGAATCACACAGAGATTAGAGTGTATGGTGCACTCTTGGCTCCATACAAACTTCCAAGGTTTGTAACTACAATAATTTTTGCTTTAGAATATTTAAGGAAAATATTGAATGCAGATGAAGTAAATTTTATGGCCTTTAGGAAAAAGACCCAATTTAAACTCAAAAATTAGATTGGGTCATTCATTGTCAACAATAGAGAAGCTGCAAATGAGATTAATATCAAGTTGAAATAATACAAGTTCCCATACAGCTTTATGTGGAATTATGACCCTCAAGGTGTCTTGAGCACTATCAGAATAAAATGCAAGTTGTCTCCTTTCTTGCATGATTCCAAGCCACAAATTGGGAAATTTGCCAATCAGAAAGAATGGGAGCCAAATACTTTGATAGATGATGATACACAGGGTATGCATGCAGGTAATGTACATGGAACACAAGTGAATCAAGCACAGGTGACTACAATTGATAAAGAGGTTGAAGTTTCTCATAAAAGAAGTGGAGAAGATGTCAATTATATTGCAGAAACCATTTTAGGTAGGAAATTTAAAACCTCCTATAACAAGAGAACTAAAATGACTATTGAGGAAAAAGATAAAGCAATGGAAATTGATGATCATGAAACTGAGGATGAGGCAACAGTGATAGTAACTGAAACACTCAGAGAACTTCAAAAGATCCAATTTGAGACACTGGATAAAGATACAGTGATGGTTGAGAAGCAAACTAAGGTTGAAATTCCTTCTTCTTCCAAGGAATCTGAGAACACAGAGTCAGACATCCAGATTAAATTCGGACAAATTAGAGAGAAGAATGAAGAAATAAAAAATGAAGTATATTCAAAGTTTCTCAAAGAAAAACCTGGAAATAAAGATAGAATTCTCTCTGCTTTTGATTATTCTTTTAACAAATTAGTAATTTCATTTTTGAAGCCTACAGTGGCTGATCCAAAGTCAGTGGCAGACTACTCAAAGATAGATTTGGAAGTAGATGCAGATGCTATCCATGAATTAGATCAAATAGAATTTCACAGGAGCAATACAGAGATGCTATATTCAAAGATAGTCAACAAAAAATGAGCTCTGTTAAACTTCAGAAGACAATGACAAATCTGCAAAATCAAATGAAGTTGGACAAAGCATCATTGCATGCTAATGGATTGAGAATCAAAGCATTAGAAGACTTGGTGATTGAAGCAGGAGCTGATCCAGCTAACATTGAAGTTGTAAAAGCTTTAATCAAATAGAAAAATGAAGACATAGCTGCACTAAGGAAGCAACTGAAACTGCCTCAAAGTGAACATCCCCAAGCAAAGGAGATCCTTCAACAAAAGACAAAGAATGATAAATTAAATCAATTGCTTCTAAAGATGACAGCCCAAATAAAGGAAATGGAAAACCAAATAGAAATTTTGATGCAAGAAAATGAAAATTTGAAAAAATCTCATCAAATTCCTATAGTTATTCCAACTGTAAGCACAACTATCCCCTCAACATTGGTAGAACATTTGGCACTGCAAGGAGTATTGGCAACTGCAGTGTCAATTACTTCTAAAGACATTTCTGCCACATCTTCATCAACATCATAGGTAAATACAGCAGGGGAAACAGCTGCCATAATCAAAGCTATAGAAGATATGTCCATAAAAGATAAAGAGATAATTAGTTTAAAAGACACCATCAAAAATTTGGAAACTTCCAACAGAGATACCTTAATCACTTCCAAAGGACATGAACAGAGGGCTAACAGATTACAGGAACAGATTAAGATTCTTCAACAACAAGTAAATCTCACAGACCAAGTTGCCTACATCAAAAATTATTTGTGGGCAAAAATCACTGAAGGCATTCACTCACAATGGTCTTCTATTCAGATAATATATGAGCAAAAAGATCTGCTACAAGCCGCCTTAGCAAAAATTGATAAAACAAAGAAGGAACGTGGCAACAAACCACCACAAGCAATTCAACTCATATCATTTTTTAATAGTAAAAACAGGGAAGAATTAGAAGAATTGAAAATTCTCGACAGGACAGAGGCTATCCTTGAAATCAGAAAGGTCCTAACAAAGAGAAACATTATAAATAATCTAGAAGAGAAGTGTGATAATATGAACATATCAATCACTAAATTCAAGACCAAATATGACTTGCTGCTAGAAGCAAGAATTCTAGATATTCACGCATTGAATGAAAAATTAATGCCACAAAAGGACTATGACCAGAAAATTAGAGCCTATGCTAAGGAGCAAGCTAAAAAACCTTTTCCTCAAGGGTCTCCAAGTGGTAAAGTGATACTTCAATATTTTGAGAATTTGTTCTTATTAGAAAATGAAATTAAACACATGTTCATAGTAAAGCCAAATTTTTCTAAGTACACAGAAGTTGATGAAAGCTATAGAAAATTGAAGAATATAAAGATCCCCACAGCTCAACAGTGGCAAGAATTCACAGATCTGATGTGAATTTGACAGGTAAAAGAGCAGGAAAATCACATAAAAATTCATATTTTACTGTTACCTTAGGGTGAAGATTCAGGGTCAAAGTGTATCAAATGTCAAAGTGTATCGGTAAAAGCCAATTGTTACTGCTGGTTATTTTTCAATTACACCAGTAAAACATTGAAAAGCAGAGATAAAGAGTATCAGAACAGAAGGTGAAAAGAAGGAGTATTCTACAAGTCATCTTCCATGAGTCATTGAAGGAGCTGAATTGATTCATGATGAATTTGTATAAATGTAAGCCTCAAAGGCATTAAACAAGAGGGCTGGAGAGCTGGAGAGATAGAGTAGTGAGGTAGAAGGCCATCGAATTGAAGATCTGGCCAAACAAGAAGTTTTGTGAGTGGATCTCATTTATATATTATGAAATAATTTGTCTCAGCATTTCATGAATATTATTCGACTTAATTTTGTGTGAATGGGCTTGAATTTCCATAAACAATTATATGAACAATGTGGGGTACAATCTCTATAATTTGGGTTTTAATGTACTCTGTGTGTCATTGAAGAAATAGACACTCATGTCGATGTTCTGATGTGAAACTTGATCGAGTGTGAAATCTTGCATTTACATTTATATAATTATGAGCACCACTTAAAACTTATTAAATTACATACAATCCCAAATTAATTTTACTATATATAAACTGAAAATAAATTAAACAATGATTTTCATAAATACAGAAAATAAAAGCATCCATTACATATAAAACCAGAAAATAGTGAGGTCTTCTATTAAAAACAGTTCATACAAAAATGATGGAGATCATGCTCCAATCTATCTCAAAAAAGATGAGTATAATAATATTACTCCCCCCATAATAACCCCAAGCCCAATCACAACAACAATCCATTCATTAATAGGCAATCTATAACGATGTCTATCAATAAAAATTGGAGCACATGTTGGCTCCACAAATCTACCACATCCACGTCCTTTGTATGCTGTTTCAGAAAGTATTGCATCACAGACCCTTTGGACATCAGATTGGTACATAATCTCAAAGCTGTGGAATTGTGCAGCAATGGATTTTGCTTGCTGGTGAAGCGGCTTTAGGTTAGGTCTTCTAACTTGGTAGATGCCATTCATCTGGTTGATGATTAGCTCCGAGTTAGTGTAAGCCACAATGTCATTTGCACCATAGTTCCGTGCAGTCGTGAGGCCCTCTATCAAAGCATGATAGTATGCCTCATTATTCGTTGTAATCCCAGGTATTTCTCTACTATTTTGATATACCTGGCTAAGTGATTCATTGTGAAGCGCAAATCTTATCCGTGCATTCCCTGGGTTCGGATGGCACCATATCTGGATAGCTAGCACCCATTTTGCAACCATCTGCAAAACAAGAAAATACGAAATAAATACAGCTCTCTGTACAAAATAAATACAAAATGAATTTTGCAATATAAATAAAAATTTAATTATTTTCATTTGCGGCAACACACTTGCAATGGCAGCAACACAATTACAATGTCAGCAACACACACAGTGGTGGCAACTCGCTGTTGCCGCCACTATAAGAGTGTGTTGCCGCCGCTGTAAATTTTTCTGCCACTGTAACAGCGAGTTGTCGCCACTGTGAAAAATTAAAATTTACAGCGGTGGCAACACAGTCTTACAGTGGCGGCAACTCCCTGTTACAGTGGCGGCAACTTGTTGTTGCCGCCACTGTAACAGCGAGTTGCCACCACTGTAAGATTGTGTTGCCACCGCTGTAAATTTTAATTTTGTGCAGTGGTAGCAACTTGCTGTTACAGTCGCTGTTTCCGCCACTATAACAGCGAGTTGACGCCACTGTAAGACTGTGTTGCCACCGCTGTAAATTTTAATTTTACGCAGTGGCAACAACTCGCTGTTACAGTGGCGGAAATAGCGAGTTGCAACCACTGTAACAGTGTGTTGCCGCCGCTGTAAATATTAATTTTGCGCAATGGGAGCAACAACTAACCATTCCTTTTTTTATTGGAGTAAGCTAACCATTCGACTAAATGCCCTTCGGGTTTTGTTATTTATTTCGTAGAGAGCGTCAATTCGCTATTGCAGTAGCGACAACATCGAGTTGCCGTGACTGTAAATTTAAATTTTGAGCAGTGGCAGAAACATCGAGTTGCCGCCACTGTAACAGTGTGTTGCCATCGCTGTAAATTTACAGCGGCGACAACACACTGTTACAGTGGCAGCAACTCGCTACTGCGACAACGAGTTTCCGCTCTCTACGAAATAAATAACAAAACCCGAAGGCGTTTCAGTCGAATGGTTAGCTTACTCCAATAATAAAGGAATGGTTAGCTTACTCCATAAATAAACAGAAATAAACACTGGAATTTACAGCAGTTGCTTGCGGCAATGCATTGAAGAAAATTTACTGACCTTGCTCTGCTCTATTGATAAGGAAGGGAGGAAGAACCAGGGGCTCTGTTCTGCTCTGCTCCAATTGCTGGTTCTCCTCTATTCTGCTGCTATTACTCTGATCTGCTCTGCTCTCGACCGAATGGAGAAACGACTCGATCGAATGGAGAAACACACTCGAATGAATGACTCGATGAAACGTTTTGGTCGACGGAATGAATAAGTAGAGGGTGTGGGATTTCTGCATAAATTTGAAATGGGTTTGCGTGGAAGCTTTGGTAGATAGCAGCCATAATGGCCAAGCTAGTAGATAGCAGCCGTAAAGGTCGAATGAGTAATTCAGTTCAAAATGGAGAAAATTTCAATTAGGCCCTGAAGTGGCTGCGTGAGCCCACATGACGGCTCGTGTGAGCGTATGCAAGGATGGCTCGAAACGGTGAGAGTTAGCCTGTTATGGGACTGTTGACGGGGAACGGTAACGGTAACATCGCGGGGATGGACGTAGACGAAGACTGTGAGGGGCGTGGGGCCCACGTTTTCCGAATGTATTCGGCGGTCTACCAAGGGCACAAAACTCAAGGCCATTCCGTCGAACGGTTAGCCCACTCCTTTTCGATTTGGCTTCTCGACTCGGGATGCCCAAACTTAGTATTATTAATATCGGCGGCGGTTTCACTGCAGGACAACAATTTGCGGATGCCGTGGGTACCGTTTGAACGACCTTGAAAACATACTTTCCCGATGAAACAACGATTTTCGTTATGGCTGAACCGGGTCGATATTTGGCCGCGAGTTCCTTCTGCTTGGCTTACTGTGTAATCGGCAAACGGGTAAGAGGAGAAATAAGGGATATTGGATTAACGATGGCATCCATGGCTCCATGAGTTATCTTATACATGACAAAGCCATAATCACTACACTGCCTCTGGCCTGCAAATCCCACCGCTCGAATTCCTCCTGCACCGGGCAGCCCATGTATCCATCTACCGTGTTTGGACCCACATGCGACGCTTCCGATATCGTCCTCATGGATTACTTGCTTCCGGAGCTGGTGGTGGGTGACTGGCTTGTTTTTCCCAACATGGGCGCTTATGCTGCTGCCATCGGCACTAATTTTAATGGCTTCTCCATTTCTGCCATTCCAACCTACTGTGATGCCTCCTTGCCTCCCTAGACATCTCACATCATTCTATGATGTATCGAGATTATAACAATTCCAGAAAGTAAATCCAGTAGGCTGTTATATCGACAATGCTAAATATGATCCCCTAAACTATTGTATTTGTAATCTTGATTTTGATTAATTATTGAGCCGGAGGCTCATTTTACAGTCCACCAGCAGTAAAGTCCACTGTAGCTCAGTGTGTACAGTCCAGTGTAGCTTAGTGTGAATGAATGTTATGTATAAAATTTTGTTTTCTTAAAATAAAAATAAAATGTTCTTTAAATAGAAAAATAATATTAAGTATATTTAATTAGATATTTATACTAACTAAAAATAACATGTTTATATATATATATATATATATATATATATATATATATATATGAAAATATTCAATGTAAATTATGAATAAAATATTGACTCTTATATTAATAATAATAAAAAACAGTTTAATAAAATATTTGTTATATAATTTCTATAACATTTATAAATATAATTTAATTAATAATAATATATATATTAATTTTTATAGATAAATGTTTTTAGGATTAATTATATTATTAAGATTTGGTTTAAGTTTTAAACTATAATGTAGTTTATCGTCAGAATTTTAATTAAAAATAAAATTGATCTCATTGAATAAATAATCCATTAATAAATATAATAACTCTTAAAACTAATCATTAAAAACTAACTTGTTATTGACAATTTTTAAACATCTCTACTCATATCTACACTCATATTAAACCTGTGATAAAATAAATCTATACTAATTATATTATATATTTAATATAATCACTAATCCAAAATATGATCGACTGAAAGCTTACTGACATAGATAGCGATCTACCAATAAAGCTTACTGACATAGAAAGCGATCTACCAATGGCGAGCCTTATTTCAGCTGCCACAGGCCCATTAATGCGCCTAGGCAGGAAATGTCGGCCGCACGATGATCTACGGTTTTAATCGGACGACGAGCATTTCCTGCCTAGGCGCATTAATGGGCCTATGGCAGCTGAAATAAGGCTCGCCATCTACCAATAGACAAACAGTTGTACTGTCGTATTGTAATTAAAGCATAGGCATACTAAATCTGGAATTTTTTATCCATGTGTGTTGCTACATCAAGACGCTATAAATACATGCATTCATCCGAAAGATAAGATAGTTAGAAAACCAAAAGTATAATAGAATTTAAAATATTTTGAAATGGGCATATGACTTATTTATAATAGCATTTAAAAAAAATTATTTAAAAAGGAATTTATGGATTGTTTAAATTAATAATTATGCAACTTTTGAACATTAGAAATTTACAGAATAGTTAGTAATGTCATGAATATGGGCTAGGTCAATAATTTTACTTGGCCATTATTGATTTTGTTTATATCTTAGAGAAATATTTAGGAAATCATATATGTTTTATATGGATAGATTTCTCTATTTTCAAGTAAGATTTTCAAAATTTAAATTTAATTATCAATAATTATTAGGTGGATGATAAGAATTTAACCTTCACACAATATTTTATAGACAAATTAAAGATTGAAACTTCTCAATTATGCTTTCTTAAAAGTTCTAATTAAATTGACTAATTAAATAAAATATTAATTCTTTTTATTATAATAATAATTTAATATAAAATTGTAATTTAAATAATTATAAAAAATTATGAGAAATTAGTGAGTTAGTACTATCTCTTATGGAATTGGTCATAGATGAATGACTTACTTAATGCACATGAATCCCAAAAAAATGATATCTAAAATTGAGTATGTTAGATGTACTATGAGCTTTGAGTATTTTGATGGCTATTAGTGCTTCTAAGCCATTTAATTTATATAGTTGTGATAATTTGGAAATATTCTTAATCATATGCACAATCTAACCAATGAAATCAAGGGTTTCCCAACAATTTTCCAGTGCTTGCGATTTCTTCCTATCTTTTATACACTTATGACTACATAAATGGATACAACACCTAGAAAAACCCCTAAATCACTCAATCTATAAATAGATGCATTACATTGAAAAACTCCTCAAGCATTCAATATTTGCAAATTAAACTACTTAAACTTAAATTTTTAAAATAATGTATCCAATTTTGAACAAAATTAACAGGAAAAAAAAAGTTCAAAAAAGATCATTTGGTATATTAAAACATAATTCAAAATCGTGTAAATCTAACAGTAAACATATACAATCCAACAATCCAACAACATTAATGACTCTTACAAATATATATTGCTGATGAAAACAGGAATAGGGATTATATGCTTTTCACTCAGATCCCACGGCTGCCGATGTCGTCCTTTGGGATGTACAACTCCTCTTTCATCGACTGTCTCCTTCGTAAATCACATGCATACTTGAGATTCTGTACAGTACATTGCAGTATGTTATATTACAGAACTGTTGTCCAGGCTATTCTGTTGGCTGGGTAGACAACTCCTTTTAAGAATGTCGTAGTCTAAAAAACCCATAGAATAACCCAGAATCCGGCAAAGATTTATCGGAATCTTGTTTACAGTTGCTAAACTTCAGTAGTTTGGGTGCCCTAAAGGTTTTTGGTAGTGCTGAATCCATTTCCACTATAAAAAAATGCAATTCAAACACTCCAACTACCTTATTTTTTGAATTTTTTTTACCGGATTCCGGCAAAAAACTGTCGTTCGGGCTATTCTGTTGGTTGGGTAGACAACTCTTTTTAAGAATGTCATACTCTAAAAACCCATAGAATAACCTAGAATCCAGCAAAGATTTATTAGAATCTTGTATATAGTTATTAAACTTCAGTATTTTGGGTGCCCTAAGGGATTTTTATAGTGTTGAATCCATTTTCCCTATCAAAAATACAATTCAAACACTCCTACCTGATTTTTTGAATTTTTTTTCAGGATTCCGGCATAAAACTGTTGTCCGGGATATTCTGTTGGCTGGGTAGACAACTCCTTTTAAGAATGTCGTAGTCTAAAAAACCCACAGAATAACCTAGAATCCGGCAAAGATTTTGACAAATTTTGGCAAAAATTTATCATAATCTTGTTTACAATTGTTAAACTTCAGTATTTTGGGTGCCCTAACGGTTTTTGATAGTGCTGAATCCATTTCCACTATAAAAAATGCAATTCAAACACTCCAACTACCTGATTTTTTTAATTTTTTTAAATCGGATTCCAGCAAAAAACTGTCGTCTGGGCTATTCTATTGGCTGGGTAGACAACTCCTTTTAAGAATGTCGTAGTCTAAAAAACCCAGAGAATAACCCAGAATCCGGCAAAGATTTTGACAAATTTCGGCAAAGATTTATCATAATCTTGTTTACAGTTGTTAAATTTCAGTATTTTGGGTGCCCCAACGGTTTTTGATAGTGCTGAATCCATTTCCACTATCAAAAATGCAATTCAAACACTCTAGCTACCTGATTTTTTGAATTTTTTTTAATCGGATTCTAGCAAAAAACTGTCATATGGGCTATTCTATTGGCTGGGTAGACAACTCCTTTTAAGAATGTCGTAGTCTAAAAAACCCAGAGAATAACCCAGAATCCAACAAAGATTTTGACAAATTTCGACAAAGATTTATCATAATCTTGTTTACAGTTGTTAAACTTTAGTATTTTTGGTGCCCCAAGGGTCTTTGATAGTGCTAAATCCATTTCCTCTGTAAAAAATGCAATTCAAACACTCCAACTACCTGATTTTTTGAAAAAAAAATTTACGAGATTTCGGCAAAAAACTGCCGTCCGGGTTATTCTGTTGGCTGGGTAGACAACTCCTTTTACGAACGTCGTAGTCTAAAAAACCCATAGAATTAACCTAGAATCCGGCAAAGATTTTGACAAATTCCGGCAAAGATTTATCAGAATCTTGTTTACAGTTGTTAAACTTCAGTATTTTCGGTGTCCTAAGGGTTTTTGATAGTGTTGAATCCATTTCCACTATCAAAAATGAAATTCAAACACTCCAACTACCTAATTTTTTGAATTTTTTTTACCGGATTCCGGCAAAAACCTGTCATCCAGGCTATTCTATTGGCTGGGTAGACAACTCCTTTTAAGAATGTCGTAGTCTAAACAACCCATAGAATAACCCGGAATCCGGCAAAGATTTGGACAAATTCCAGCAAAAATTTATCATAATCTTGTTTACAATTGTTAAACTTCAGTATTTTGGGTGCCCTAAAGGTTTTTGATAGCGCTGAATCCATTTCCACTATACAAAATGCAATTCAAACACTCCAACTACCTGTTTTTTTTAATCTTTTTTTACCGAATTTCGGCAAAAAACTGACGTTTGGGCTATTCTATTGGTTGGGTAGACAACTCCTTTTAAGAATCTCGTAGTCTAAAACCCCACAAGATAACCCAGAATCTTGCAAAGATTTTGACAAGTTGCAGCAAAGATTTATCAGAATCTTGTTTACAATTGTTGAACTTGAATATTTTGGGTGTCCTAAAGGTTTTTGATAGTGCTAAATCCATTTCCACTATCAAAAATGCAATTCAAACATTCCAACTACCTGATTTTTAAATTTTTTTTTACTGGATTACGGCAAAAAAACTGACGTCTGAGCTATTTTATTGACTAGATAAACAACTCTTTTTAAAAATAAAATAAACGTGTTGTAAATTTCAAGTGGGTGAGAGTGTATATCTTCCTCTTCATTGTTTGGGCGAGCCTTATATCCCAGTCTATCGGCCCATAAATGCACCGAGAGAGAAAATGGCCACCGTCAGATTAAAGCAATAAATGATCCTACGGTGGCCATTTCGTCTCTCGGTGCATTTATGGGCCGATAGACTGGGATATAAGGCTTGCCCGTTGGTTGTATCCCTTAGAAATCACATCCATACCTGAAATGAGTTACATAAAGTTTCCACTAGTATTTCAGGAATAAGATAGGACGTACAACTCCAAATCACAAGCGTACCGAAAATGCTTTACATAAAATTTCCGCTAGTATTTTAAGAATAACATAATCACGTTGTAAATATGTATGAGGTGGACAATATCCAAATTGTTGGGCAGCATTTAATGCTTGAAGGCTTGGTAGATATATTCCAAACAATGAGAAAACAATCAAAATTTAATAGTCTATATTAAACACAATTAGGATATAAACATTTACATATCATATGTTATATAGTAAAATAATATCCAGTTGTTTTTAGTGAGATTTTTTAGAAGTTTGGTGAGAGTGTTGAATCTATATATAGTTAAAAAAATCATTTTAAATAACACAAATCAAAATTTCACAATTCCAAAAATTGACACTAAAAGCAACTCATAACTTGGATTTTTATTTTTTTTTCAAACTATTACATTTAAAGAAAAAATGTTCATTTATTTGAATTTTAAAATATCAAGTTTAAATTAATGAAATTGCTTGAATAATGTCCATAGAAATATGGCATATCATATTAAGAAGCTTTGAAATGTTAATATGCTATCCCTATACATAATATAACTTAAGAGGAATTTGTTTTTGGTTTTTGAATTTATTTTAATTTTAAAATTTCAATTTAATCCATATCATATTAAATATAGTGGTGCGATGTTAATAGGCTCTTTTTAAAGATATATTTTTGGTTTTTGAATTTATTTTAATTTTAAAATTTCAAATTTAGATTAATTAAATTTTTGAAATAATAATGTTGATAGGAAGTCTTCAAAAATTAATTTAATAAAAATAATATTTTTAGTGGTAAAATAGAAAAATTTTATTACTGTAAAAATAATAGTTAAATATAGATTCTTTCTTATCATGTTTTTAGGGCCTCTTATAGTTATAAGGTCTCATGTGAATACATTACGATCTCTCCAAGGGTAGCGTCGATCTAGTATACTTAGGCATGGAAAATATGGGTATCTAGGAGTGTACCGAAGGGCCTAATTTAAAAAAATGACAATAATTAGTTAGTTTAGTAAATAAATCTAGTAAGTGGCTATCGACATTAATGATGATTGCAAGTAATTAACCCTCATTATAAAAAGACCACAATTAGTTAGCTTTATTAAGGATAATGAATAAGCGTGTCATAGCTAATAAATATAGTGGTTAACCTGCGTTATTGTTTTTATTGACTAGAGTATGGCTTATGGAGTGTTTTTCTTCCTTAAGAGTTGTATGTTGTTACCCTACCTCAAGGGTTGGATATGAATACAAAGAAACGTTTTATCTTATTCTTGTATTCACTCTTGGATTTATTCTATGAGAGATTTTAATATATTTGCAATACAAGTGGTATTAGACCTCTTTTCTTTGCAAAGTGTGTTTTATTTTTGGAAAAATAGTGGGTGACCAGTTTGTAGATCAAATATAGAAATTTGTATGCAAAATTATTTAAAAAAAAAGTACATATTGAGTTCCTCTTGGAAAACACCCAAATTCAAATTTTTTTATTTTTTATTTTTATTTTATTTTATTTATTTATTTATTTATAATCTAAATTGGAGCCCAGATGGAGAAGATCTCGCTGATTTAAAATCAGTATTTTTTTTCATAAGTTCTTTTCACAGAAAATCATAGGCAGCAATTTTCAGGTCAATTTCTGAAAAATTGGGTGTAGAATTTTCAGAAACAAATTGCATATCTGAATTCCACACGAAAAAATAACTAAATTAAAGAAAAAAAATCATTTGACTCAGAGTCTAGATGGAAGAGATATCGTTGATTTAAAATGAGCTATATTTTCAAAAGAAAATTATAACAACAAGAAACATGCAACAGATATTTGAGCTCAGAGAGTGCCCATATTATGATTCTAGTCACATGGGAAGATGCAAAACAATTGTTCCATTTCCAAAACAAGTTATATTAAGAATTCAAAGTTATATTGGCTGAGTTGTGACCATTGCAAATTTTCGACCCAAAATTAAGTGATTTTTTAAAAACCCTCATTCTATTTTAGGAGTTGTTGCAAGATGGATTTTACAGGAAAGAATGATGGTATTATTATTGAATTATTCATAAAAAATAACAAGTCAAAAAGCCAAAATACTTGGATATTTACAATATGTCTATCTTTTTCTTTCTTTTTTTTGAAATGAGGTTGACATATGATGGCAATCACTTGACCATACTCAAATAATCACACTTTTTGATAAAGAATTGAAAAAATTCCTTTTGGACAAATGGTGTCATGATAGAAGGAAGGCTCACGAGATCCATAAAAGATTATTTTCGCCTGATACCTTCATATTACAGGTTCAGGGATATATTCATAATGAGAAGATCATTATTTCTATCAACCCTAGCTACAAGCATAATCTCAACAATATCAAATTGGCCAAATGATTGCGAGTTCCTCCACAACATAATGAAATCACAGAAGTTGATGGGGCACATATTCAAATATTTAAGGACTTGAAGGTTACCATGGATAAATATGTGTTACATTTATACTTTTATGCTTTGGATATGGAGGGGCAGGCTGTTGTTTTGGGATATCCTTAGATGGATTCAGTGGGTATATTTAATGTGAATGTACAAGGGAATTTTCTGAAATTATGGTATAAACGGATTAAAATTATCTTATGGGATATTTCCTCTAGTAAACATGTAGAGACCGAGGAGGCACAAGCTGAAAGCTCTACAGTAATTTACACATCAAATGATGAGTCATTGGTGAAAGCAATAATGGAATACAAGCTAGCACATACACAAAAGGAGGCACCACAAAAAGAACCAGAAACCGCTCTTACACCATTAGTTGAGGACTTGAAGAAGGACACACCCTTAGTTAATGCTTCTTCATATCACCTATTGCACCACCCAAGAAGACTCCAATCAACAAGACAATAACCAACAAGGATTGAGGCACCTAGAAGACACAAAGAGAGGGAGGTCGATCCCTGCACAACACATCAACAAAGAGGAACCGCTAGACCCAATTTCCATCTCAAGTAAGCAAGGTAGCTGCGAGACTGAGTTGTCACCTTTATCTTGAATGGATAGATGCATGTGCATGGTACCAATGGACTACTCTTTTGATTAGATATTATTATTTGTGTTCTCATGTTTAAGGGATGAAACATGCTTAAAGGGAATGGAATGTAGAATACCTATGGATGGATAATATGGGGTACCTAGGGGTGTACCCAAGGGTAGAATTTAAAAAAGAGGACCAAAATTAGTTAGTTTAGTTAAGGATAATGAATAAACGAGCCATAGCTAATATATAAAGTGGATAACCCACATTACGGAAAGGATCGCAATTAGTTAGCAAACAATATGATGTATATGAAATAAGCCCATGGTATTGGATGTATCATATTGAGAGCTTATGGTATAGCCATGGTTTTATATGTATGAATCCTATATAGAAGCTAGAGACTCTCCACTGGAGATATGTCGAGTATTGTTTGTATTAACAAGCACATGGCTTGTGCAGTGTTTTCATACCTTAAGGAGTAGTTGTATGGTGTTACCCTAACGCAAGGGTTAGATATGAATAAAGAGAATAATTTTATCTTATTCTTTTATTGGCTCTTGGATTTATTCTATAAGTGATTTTAACATATTTGCAATTATACTACAACTGTCATGTTTCACGGATGCCTAGTATAGTGTAGTGTTAATCCACCCAAACCCCGCCTCACAATATAATAATCATATCAATCTCTATATTTTATTAAGGTGCAAAATTTCATCAATATCGAGTAGTTATAATATTTCCACTTCTACTTCAGTTATCTTAATCCATTAACAAAACATTAGAATTATATGTGAGACATTAAAAGAAAAATAACATCATCATGTTAGCATTATGGTTAATTTGTTGTCCTTCATGTCAACCTAGATGCCAACTTTCTATCATGGTTTTATCACACACTTGTCACATATCATCATATTATTGTCACAATATGCCATCGATGTGCCTAGATTGGTCCTGGATGGAGGATGTCTCTTAATGATTGGAAAGGTTATTATAGGAGTTTTGGTGATTACAGAGTAAGTTTAAAAGATTGTACAAGTGTTGCAGAAGATGAGGAAGTGCGCCTCAAAGTTCTGGACCCAGAGGAGAAGGTTTCTTCCTAAACTAAGCTACAATCGTTGGTATTTAGACATTCACAGTGCATATATAAGCTCTAATTCATTGCAAATCCAATATAAATACAGAGGCTATAGTATTTGGGATATAGTTATCATCTCATTGATGTGCGTGTAGGTGATGAAAATTAAAAACCATGAGAAAAAAGATGTCTTGCCCATGGAATTTGTGTGCGCAACGTTCGATTGATGTGGTCAATGACACCATTAGCAAAATCCAATGGAATTATCGATGGTGTTCATGAGATAAATTGGCTATAAAAGGAGAAGCGAGCTAGATCAACTAGTGTGCATTCGGTGAGATTGCTTTTGTGATCTAATCTGGAACAAGTGTGCACCATGGCATAAGGATATCTAAGATATTTGAAGTAGCATTAGAGAGTTAATGAATATAATTGGTTCATTTTATTGTTGCAGGTGTAATGACGAATGAATGGGTGTACTTGTGCTATTTAGCTAGACATTCTAACAAATAATTAGTAGATTGATTATCGAGATCTGAGTTTTATTTTATGAAGAGTGATTGCATAGATTTGATATATTAAGAGCAATGGTTGTATGAAACAAATTTTTTGGTCTCTTATTTGTTTTTTTTGCATAGAGGGATTTGCAGAGAATATCAATGTGTATGTAGAGATGACTATGATATTTTGAATGTATTTGCGGAGATCATTGTATGCACCAGTCACTCTATTGCCTTTATAACATATGTAGAGTTTATTTGATAGTATATATGGAGGAATAACTGTGTTTGAAATGGAAAATTGCTCCGATATTGCAAATATAGCTTATGAATTTATCCTCAGTATTTTGCAGTAACTATAGAAAGGGTTTTACAAAGAATATCTTTATGAACTTATCTTGTTGTTGTTATAGATATATACACAGAGTATATATTGAATTGATTTGTTGCAATGAGAATGATCTACATGTTGGAACTATACTTGTTTTCTTGATAGTGACTTGAATAGAAAGGGTTTTACAAAGAATATATTTATGAACTTATCTTGTTATTGTTATAGATATATATGCCGAGTATTTATTGAATTGATTTGTTTCAATGTCAATAATCTACATGTTGGAACTATACTTGTTTGCTTGATAGTGACTTGAATAGAAAGGGTTTTACAAAGAATATCTTTATGAACTTATCTTGTTGTTGTTATAGATATATATGCATAGTATATAATGAATTGATTTGTTGCAATGGCAATGATCTACATGTTGGAACTATACTTGTTTGCTTGATAGTGACTTGAATGATGCTTGTTGAATTGAGATCAATGTGTTTCCTAGTTAACAAAGTATATGACATAGGCTTATGATCAATGTTATAATTGTTCTTGTGATGTCTTCTTATTTATTATACACTTCTGACTCCATAAATGGATACAACACCTAGAAAAAACTAGCAATCTCTCAATCTATAACTAAATACAACACATTGAAAAACTCCTCAAGCATTCAATATTTGCAAATTAAACTACCTAAACTTAGATTTTTAAAATTATGTATCAAATTTTGAGCAAAATTAACATAGAAAAAAGCTAAAAAAACCATTTCAAATTATGTATCAAATTTTGAGCAAAATTAACATAGAAAAAAACTCAAGAAAAACCATTTCATCCATTAAAACATATTTCAAAATCAATTATCAACAATACTCTCTTCACAATATATAAAGGAGAGCGTATAACATAAACTGGTGCTCATTTCCCAACTGTAATTTAAATTACAATAGATTCAATCACATTTTTCAACTTCAGTCACAAACTCAATTCAATTGGGAAAGGCTGATAACATGTGAAGAGCTGATATCATGATAAAATTTCAAGGAGAAATAAAATATGAGATAAAGTAAGATGCTCTCATTCATTTAATCAAAGTTTAGTACATATAAACTCATATATTAACTTGATACTCATATATTAACTTGATAGTTGGTTTAAATCATTCTCTAAATAATACGATCTTGTACTTGAATAAAAAATCTCAATCCTAATAACAAATAACCAAATACATTAATATAGAAAAGACTAAATTTCTCCTTATCTTATTGCAAACCTAATATTTTTTTGGTTTTTTCTTTTTCTTATTAAACATTTCTCTTTATATTATTTTTTTTCCTTTTTCTTAGTCACTATCATCGAATACAAAATCCAACTAAAAATATGGGACGTGTCTACCGAGCCCGCGTTTTGGCCCGGACGGCAGAAATCCGCCGGAATCCGGTCAACTAAATTTGCAAAAATCAGGTAGTTGCAGTGCTTGGAATCCATTTTTGACAGTGGAAATGGATTCAGCACTATCAAAAACCCCTGGGGCACTCAAAATAATAATGTTTAACAACTATAAACAAGTTTCTGGGCAAATCTTTGCCGAATTTTCTGAAAATCGTTCCCGGATTTTGGGTCAAAACGCGAGCTCTTTAGACTACGGTAAAAATATGTCTTACCACCCGATAATATAATTTTTTAAATTAACCGTAAACATATAGAATACCAGATAACAGTAAGAATATACAATAACATTGGACACATGTCATATACAGCAAAAGCCTTATTTTCTATGCTATTCATCCATTAATGATGGCTCCACATCAATACCATGCTCCATGGTGATGTGCCAAAACTTCCAACTGTTCAGTACGAATGACTCTCAAGTCTCGAGGCACTGACGTCCAATCGGAAGATAGGAGATTCACTTCCAAGTTCTCGTGGGTGACGGTGAAGGATTTGAAAGCGAAATAAATAAATGATCGTGGATCTTGGTTTCCGTATTTGAGGCGGTAAATGGTGAACTGAAGGAAGTGAAACATTGGAATGCAATTAAGGCGGATTGAATTAAAAGAGCTTGACAGAAATTTAAATGAATGGATAGGAATTTTATTCTCAGATCACAGCCTGGTTTCTCGTTGAAT
Source organism: Pinus albicaulis (assembly GCA_034641835.2). Lineage (NCBI taxonomy): Eukaryota > Viridiplantae > Streptophyta > Pinopsida > Pinales > Pinaceae > Pinus > Pinus albicaulis. The sequence continues at coordinate 416,110,372 of CM076584.1, forward strand.
TGGAGAGAATATCAAATAAAGGAGTTGTTTAGGGAGGTAGAGGAATTGTGGTTGAAGTTTCGATTAAAAAAATTGAAAGAGTTTATGGAGGGGGAGGGAGGAATTCACTGGAAGGTGGTTGAAATTTTTGTAAAAAAATTTAAGAAATCTTTCAATATGAGTGTTTGAATCATGTTTTTTACAGTGGAAATGGATTTAACACCATAAAAAACCTCTAGACACTCCCAAATATTGAAGTTTGATAACTATAACCTGGATTTACAAAAATCACTGCTAGATTTTTTTATTTTGGGAATATTTTATATATTTTTAAAAAGATTTTGAAATAAAATAAATAGGAGTTGGTTTTTATATTTTTAAAGTTTATATTTAATTAAGTCAAAATAGAAAAATATAATTTATTTTTTTAATAGTGGGAAAATCTATCATAACTCACTTGTCAAAACAATAGTGAAGAGAGTCATCTCTCACTTGTCAAACCAGTAGTGATCATAACCTTGGGTGTTTGCTATCCACTAATGTATTTTGACTCATTCTTATTATTAGTAAATCAGTTGAGAGTCATCTCTCACTTGTCATTGTGATCATAACCATGGGTTGTTATCCACTAATGTAATTTGACTCATTTTATGGAGTTTTAAAATAAATTATCAAATATAAAATAAGTGTAATATGTAAAAATAAATTTATAATAAAATAATTTCATAAAAATAATTATAGAGTAGTATAATATAAATTATTATATTAAAAAAATAGAATATTTAATTAATTAAAATGGTCATTTACATGTTCATGGGTGTAGAATAGATAGTGCCAAGGTATCTAGTTAAGACACTCTATGGTGAAAAAGTTACCAGTTTGAACTCTATGGATACAAATACAGTCATGTTAAGGGTTCATGTGGTTCAAGCCAATTATGATCTTAGGTGATTTTGAAGGCTTAAAATTTCCTTAATATTGGTTACTCAAGTAATAGGATAGACTTACGAGTGCTCCTAAGACACACAATACCTAACAAAGAATTATAAAATATTAATATAAAAAATGTGATTAAGTCTTTTTGAACGGAAAATAAGCAATCATATATAGTAAGTAAATTAAATCACTTCTGATATGAAAGAATAATAAATGCTAAACATAGCAGATTTTCATTTATGAAAGAGGTTTTATGAATTAATTGAGTATGAAGAAGGTTAGGTTGCATACTTTTGAAAAATTCTTCATAAGTTATCAATCAAGAATATAAATGATAAAATATCTAAATAGAGATACTAAAATATTCAAAGTTGGGCACAATATGCACCTCACCCAACTAATACCACCATCTATGTTTAAACGTTTAGAAGTAATAATCAAATGTTTACATGAAAAACAATGTAATGGAAATAACTTCAAGGGTTCCACTAATGGTGGCATCTCTTGACTTATGCTCACTAGTTTGTGGGGCATCTCATGTCTAGGGTTTTGAGTGTGGGTAGTAAGCAACAATGTTGCATATTACACTTGTTTTATAATTATTTTAGGTAGGGTTTGTATATAATACTGCAATGTGAAAAAATATATAGCAGATTTATAATATATGGTTATTACAATGTACAAATTTTATAATTTATATTTCTTTTTAGAATTAATTAACTTCTATTGTTTATATTTAATTTATATATCTCAAGGACATTATAATTTATCGATATTTTAATGCCAATGAAGGGTAAGATAATATGACACATGTAATAGCAAACAAAAATAAAAATATAATTCTTGAGGTGTTATTTAGTAAATTTAGATCTATTTTCATTTTTAAGGGTTTTACAAAAATATATATACAATGCATGTTAAATTGTTCTTGGAACATTGATTTTGCAACATCTTTAACAATAACTACTATATATTCAAAGATTGGTACGAAGTGGAATAGATGACGAAGTTACAACATTTTTAGACACTGGTTATTAAAATTAAATAGAGTTTGACCAAATCACATGTCTTTATAGCATTGTACACTAAATTATCCATTAATTATATGTGTGATGTTTGTTAAAATTTAGATTAATTGAGAAGTGTCAAGTTTGAATATATATGAGGCTATGAGAATCATGTCACATTCTAACTTTGAAAAAAAATGTTTCTAAATTTTTATTATTACTTAAACATGTTTTAAATGTCAAGTAAGTTGTTTTAAATGTCAAGTAAGTTATTTCATCATCTATATGTTTCTTTCTTTATGTCCTTTACTGAAAGTTTCTTGTAGTCATGTGCTTACACATGAATCTAGTCAATGATTTGAAACTTTATTGTAACATGCATCATCACCAAAATTTTAAAAAATATTATTAACTGTAACACAAATTGATAAGACAAAGGATAAGTACTATATTAAAAACTTTTGATTACGTATCACATATTTAATTTTTCATATAATCCATATGTGAAGGTGTTGAAAATGTTGTCATTGATGGAAAAGAGAGCAGCATAGAAGCAGAGAGAGGCAAAGAGAACAACATAGAAGCAGAGAGAGGTAAAGAGAGCAGCATAGAAGCAGAGAAAGGCAAAGAGAGATAGAAAAAGAGGTAGCAAAGATGTAGAGAGACCAGAAGAGCGACAGATGGTCGAGTAGCTGTAAAAAGGGTCATTTGAAGAAGTAGCTCAGCAGAGACAGGGCCAATTGAAGAAGAAGGGAAGTAAAAAAAAGTAGCCTAGGCTGCAGAATACAGAGAATACGGAGAATACAGAGAAACAGGGAAACATTCATGCACTGACATGCACAGTCATGCACTGCCAGTGCACTGTCATGTACAGGAATTGAACACTACGGATCTTTGCAGAACAAGATTTTAGAAGCAAAGGTGAAAGGGTCTATATGATGGAAGGGTTTATATGCGATGGTGAAAGGTGAAAGTTACAAAGAAATGTATCCGAGGTTAAAACAAAGGAAGGAACCTTAAATAAAGGCATGAAGCCGTTAATAAATCAAATGTGAAATGAAAACCGAAGATGTGGAAACATGTAGAAAGGGCGGAACTGAAAGGCAAAAGAAGAGTGGGGTTATATATATATGGTCGAAAGAATTTGATAAATATATAATCTAGTTATAATGCAGGGTTAATGCACAAACTGTGTATTTAAAAAAAGAATGGAGGACAAATAAACATTGAAGCGGAATTATAAGAACCGAAACCCTGAGTTAATAAGTGGAACCTTGATTAAGGAACAGTAAACGTGGTTTCAACCCATGAAAACCAGTGGGTTCGCACTTTTTGAAAATGGTAAATGGTTTGTTGAAAAATAACGCGATATCGGTTATTGATTGCCACATGTCCTAAAGTGGTTTTCGATTATAACTTTTTTCACGTAATTTTCATGTGTTAACCCTCGTGTTGTTTGATTACGCGATATTTAGTTCTAGTCGTTGGATCACAGAAGCGAACGCGATATCTCCCCAGCCGTCGGATGAGAAGGGTGCGTTAAGGACTGGGACCCAGTTCATCGCGTAGAGTTTGAGGAATAACCGTCACGCATCTTAGGAGCGTGATTACTGTCAGATGCGTGCATATTGTGCTTTGGAAGCGCGAGAGCAGGTTGTTCGTTGGATTATATTTCAAGGTGCGGGGTCAATAATGCAAAGGTATGTTGTGAAGTATTGTGGGACCCAAACGGATAACAATGTTGCTGGGTTCTTAAGGTAAGGTCCAAGGTTTATTATAATGTTACTACGGAGGCTGTAATATATGGTGATATATTATAGTTGGTGTGCGATGTATAAAGATATGTTATAATGCACTGTGGGCCCGAGTGTTAATGGAAGTTCGGGGGTTTACATCTGAGGTAACAGAAATTCGAATATTAATTTAATTTATTTAATGAAGGGTTAAAAAGCCATGGTTCATTATATAAAAAGGCGCTACCTGTTAATATGTTGAAGACCATTGTATAATGGGGTATTTCAAAATTTTATAACCATGGTTTAATTCGTCGCATTGACAGATACAAAGAGTTCGATACTGCGGACCTGATATGTTATGAACTGTGGTTTTTTGTGTGTTTGAGTTCTGGCTTTAAGGGCAACAGAGTGGGCCAACGTTCGTTTGATTAAAAGTTGATGTGCATATGAATATGCGTAATTAAACTTATAAGCAAAGGTTGGGACCTCGTTAGCCCTTGCTTCGTATATATGCACCATTGTGTAATATTTACATTATTGATGTTGATATATTTCATATATGAATGGTATGATTGAAAATGTAGCAGTAGACATGATTTATGTTTATTTGTTTACAAAGGATATGGTGGTGTATTGAGAAATGAATACAACGCTGAGAGGAAATTAATTCAAAGGGTCTGTGGTAAGCCTATTAAAAAGATTCATCTCATTTTGAAATATATTAAGGGTGAAGACTTAGGAATATGTGGGTCCCGATATATATGGTTCTATAACCTTTAATTGTAGAAAAATTCCGCACATGAGGCTTATTGTATGTTTTTTCAAAAACAAAGATGTTAACCTTGGATGGAAAAGCTACCGTATACATTTATTCAAATTTCCAGCGCAGGGAAAATGAATGGAAATGAATTTTTATATACACAATAAACTTGGAGAACGTGGGTTTGACAGGTGTACAAGCATAGAAAGCATGAGAGAGTACAGAAACTGAAAAAGGCAGTGAACAACAAAGGTATGCAGAACAGTTATATGACAGCAGCAGAAAATACAAAACCAGCAAGCCAAGGGCCAGAGAAATGGCTGAGTGAAATTGATGAATGTAACTGAAAATGTGAATGTAAATGTTTAATTGATTTTATATTTTTTGTGATGCATTGGCAAGTCTCCGGTAGGAAAAAAAAAATCCCACTGTAATATTGAAATTAGTACATATTGTTATATTTTTCTAAATGAGCTGGTAAAATAAATGAGAAGGCAGAAGGCAAAGAGGCATGGCTGTCCATTTTGAATTCCTTGAGGAATGCTAACATTCATAGGGAAATTTCTATAAATAATATCTCATAGATATGCATAGGATGTTGAGAGAGGTTAGAGAATGCAGAATTGAGGCAGAGAAGATAAGAAGGAGGAGCAGATAGAGATGCTGTGAAGAGTCAGAGATGAGATAAGACAGATATGAAGGCTAGTGTACAGCAGTGAAGATGATACAGAACAGAGCTGATATCCAAGGTAAATCAGCAAGTGTTTTCTTTTGAAAGAGTAAGGAATTTGGAGCTTCCCTATCAAGTTGTAGCTTGATAGATGTCAGTTGTAGCTGACTGAGGTTGAAGCCTCCTGTAGGTTGGTGCCTGCAGAAAATTGATGGGAGTTGGAGCTTCCTTGCAAGTTGTAGCTTGTAGAATTGAGGTAGGAGGCTCATGTAGGTTGGTGCCTACAGAAAATCAGTGGAGAGAGGGAGTTGGAGCTTGCCTTTACATCACAACAATAATAAGATGTGGTTTTCTCCCTTTATGGGTTTCCACTTATATCTGATGTCTCTGTGTGTGATGTCTATGTGTTGATATGGTTTATCCAATCTGCTTAATACTTGCTACTCTCACATTAAGTCTGATGGCACATTATCTTAATACTTGCTGTTCACATATTAATATTTCTCACATATAATGTTGATCATGAAATTAAGTTGTAAATAAGAATAAAGGTCAGTTTAAAAGTCCATGAATGTGTTAAACTGATTCACCCCCCCACCCCCCCCCCCCTCTCATTTTAACTAAGGGTTCAACAACTGGTATTAGAGTAGGTTCCTTCTGTATCAACTTAACAACTGAAAGGATATCCTAGGTCCCCAGGATGGCTAGTCAAGAAGGTTGCTCAACCAAGAAAGCCCCTTTTTTCTCCGGCGCAAATTATGCCTTCCAGAAAATCAGAATGAGGACATACATAATGTCTCTAGGAATAGAAGTTTGGGCTGCTGTGGAATTTGGATATGCCCCAAAGGCGACTGACTCAGAGAAATAAGCCAAACAAGATTTTGTAGCTAATGCAAAGGCCATGAATGCAATCTTAAATGGACTGTGTGAGGTAGAATTTATCAAAGTAATGCACAAAAATACTGCCAAAGAAATGTGGGATACACTAGAAAACATCCATGAGGGAGACAAAAAGGTGAAGACAGCCAAACTTCAAGTCTATAGAGCCCAGTTTGAAAATATAAAAATGAATGGTGATGAAGACATTACTAGATTCTTTTTAAGGGTTGCAGAAATAGTGAATAACATGAAAGCTGTTGGAGAAACCATACAAGAAACTGTAATTGTTTAAAAGATTCTAAGATCTCTTCCATCCAGCTTAAACCCCAAGGTTTCTGCCATAGAAGAAACAACTGATTGGGAAACCTTGACCATGAACCAATTACTTGGAAATCTAACAGCCTATGAGATGAGACTGCCACAGAGGAAGTCAAATGTGAGGGAGGCAGCCTTTAAGACAGAGAAGAAGAAAGAAGAAAAGGAAGATACATGCTCTTGCTATGATGAAGAAGAGGCCAAATTTGTTAGGAAAGTGGATAGAGGCTCAGGTAAATATAAAGGAAAAATTCCATTTAAATGCATTAATTGTGGAAGAGTTGGATACTATGCTACTAAGTGGCCTAAGAAAACAAAGAATCAGACTCAAGAATCAGAAAAAACCATATCAAAGAACTGGCAGAAAGGGAAGAGATTCAATAGAAAGTATTTCTATGCTCAACAAGACAGCAGTGCATCTGAAGACTCATATGAACCCTCAAGTGAAGAAGGAACCTCTGAATTTATATTGATGGCTATAGAAGAGCTTGAAGGATTCCTTCTAGAAGATGAGGAAGAAGGTGAAGTTGATCTTGAGGGGGAGATAAGAAGTGCCCTGGATGAAATTGACAGACTCAAACTGAAGTGCAGAAAACAAAAAGACATTCTCCTCAAATATGTAAGAGAAGAACAAAATTCAGAAGTCTTCATTCAATTGAAAGTAGAGCTTGAAGAAGCCAAGAAGGTAGAAGACATTTTACTTAAGAAAATTAAGGATAAAATTCAGGAACAAGAGAAATTGGAAGAAGAAGTAGTATGCTTGAGGAAGAAAATAGAAAACGCCCAAAGGAGAGTGTCAATAAATACTCCTCAAATGACAAGCTCTGATAAGTTGAATGAAATTCTAGATGCTGAAAGATCTCCTCTGATAAAAACTGGGATAGGCTATGAAGGAGAATCAAGCAAAGGCAAAGAAAAGGAAAACATAAATATATTTTTTATAAAAGCAGATAAGGATAATAAAGCAGCTCAGAAGGTTCCTATAGAAGAAGAAACCTGCAATGAAGTAAACAGAAACCAGAAGGAACCTCAAATGACAAAGAATGAAATAAATAACCAGTCAACTGAAAAAGGCTCATATACTCCTGAATATGCCAAATTTGGAAGCCATCAAAGAAGATTCTTCACTCTTATGAAAAATGCATGTCAAATTTGGAAGCCATCAAAGAATATTCTTCACTCTTATGAAAAATGCCACCTGTTATGCCTGCCACAAACTGGGACATATTTCTGCATATTGTCATACAAGGAGAATCGATTCAAACCAGCAAAGGATGCACACAGTGAAAATACTTCCTCAAGCAAACAAATGGAGAAGACAACCCTTCATCAGGTATGCAAATTTTTTTACGGATACTGTTTTTATTGTAAGGAATTTGGCCATAAAATCATAGAATGCAGAACATATGGACAAAGACTGATGTTCAAAACCTCAAGGAGGTTTATGAATCATGGAGAATTTACTCGTACTCATAATCCTGCTAAAATTATGATCAAATGTTGTGTATGCCATAAAATTGGACATATGTCTTCCAAATGTCCTCTCAGAGAATGTGGCCCTTCATCTCAGAAAAGGTAGTAAACAAAAGGATGCATGCAATGGAAAAAGAAGGTGAATAAATGTGACCTGGCTCTAATAGCTCAAGCCCTGAAAATCCAATGGTATTTGGACAATGGTTGCTCAAAGCATATGACTGGAGATAGAAGCAAGTTTATAACCTTTGATGAAAAGAAATATGGAAATGTTACTTTTGGCAATGATAAAGCAGGGAAAATCAAAGGAAAAGGCTTGGTCAGTTTGGAGAATGGCAGAGGAAAGGTCCAAGATGTACTATTTGTGGATGGGCTGAAAGAAAATTTGCTGAGTGTCAGTCAAATGTGTGATAAAGGCTGTGAAGTTCTTTTTAGAGCACAAGACTGTGAAGTAAGATCAAGTACCACAGGAAAGACCCTGATCAAATGTGTTCGAATAGGAAGTAATGTCTACATAGTGAAAGAAGAGAATGAAGCATGCCACCTTAGCAAACTTGAGCATTCATGGTTATGGCATAGAAGATTGGGACACCTTAACTTCGACCATATCATTAGTCTGAGCAAAAAGAAAGCAGTCAGAGATATGCCAGCAATAAAGAAGCCTTCAAATACCATATGTAAATCTTGCCAATTGGGCAAACAGACCTACACATCCTTTAAGACCAAAGATGAGCTATCAACAAGTAGGCCACTTCAGTTTGTACACATGGACCTGTGTGGACCTTCAAGAACTAAAACACCAAGTGGAGAATCCTATTTCATGCTGATAATAGATGATTTTTCCAGAATGACATGGGTTGGATTTCTCAAATATAAATCGGAAGCACTTGAGAAATTCAAGATATTCAAGGAATTGGGAGAAAATCAAACAGGATGCAAGCTAAAGTGCATCAGATCAGACAGAGGAGGTGAATTCATAGACTATGATTTTGCAGATCTATGCAATGAGCATGGGATAAAACAATAATTTACAATTGCAGATACACCTCAACGAAATGGAGTGGCAGAGAGACAAAACATGTTTGTACAACAGATTTCGAGAGCCATGATGCAAGAAAGTAACATTCCCCAAACCTTCTGGGAAGAAGCAGTACACACAGCTGTGCATATTCTTAACAAAGCTCATTTAAGACCAAACAATGACAAGACTTCTTATGAACTATGGCATGGTAAACTAGCATCAATCAAGCACTTTAGAGTCTTTGGAAGCAAGTGTTTCATAAAAAATAATGATGAAAATCTGGGAAAGTTTGATGCAAGAGCAGATGAAGGAATATTTGTAGGATATGCATCCAAGAGTAAGGGTTACAGGTGCTACAACAAAACACTTCACAAAATTGTGGAAAGCATTGATGTAAGATTTGATGAATAACTACCAAACAAGACAAGAAGTACAGGTTGCAGCAATCCTCCAGAAGATCATGAAGAAGAGAACCAAGATGATGATGAACTAAGCAAGACAACAGAAGATACTGAGTTAAACTCAAAATTTCCCTCAAGATACACTCAAAAGAACCATCCAAAAGATCAAATCATTGGGGACAAGAGTGTAGGAGTCCAGACGAGGAGAGAACTAGCTGAACAGACAGAAGAAGTATACCTAGCCATGTTATCTCAAATAGAGCCAAAGAAGTTTGAAGAAGCCTGCAAAGACAAATATTGGGTGAATGCTATGAATGAATAATTGGACCAAATTGAGAAGAACAATACCTGGGAATTAGTTCCAAGACCCACTGGGAAAAATGTCATTGGCACAAAATGGATATTCACGAATAAGATGAATGAACAAGGGCAGGTAATCAGAAATAAAGCCAGACTTGTGTGCGAGGGATATTCACAAATTGAGGGTCTTGATTATGATGAAACCTTTGCCCCTGTAGCCAGAATGGAAGCAATCAAAATGTTTCTAGCCTTTGCATATTATCATGATTTCAAGGTATATCAAATGGATGTGAAGTCTGCCTTCCTGAATGGAGATCGAGAGGAAGAAGTCTACATGGAACAACCTGAAGGATTCTTTTTAACAGATAAAAATGACTATGTGTGCAGACTAAAGAAAGCCTTATATGGTCTGAAACAAGCTCCTCGTGCATGGTATTCAAGGCTGGACAAATACTTGCAAAAACAAGGCTTTAAGAAAGGTGGAGTAGAAAAAAATATGTACATAAAAGCTAATGAAAATGATATCCTTATTGTAGTTGTGTATGTAGATGACATGATCATGTTTGGAAGCAACAAAGATGAGTTAGCAAAAGGATTTGCTGAAGAAATGAGATCAGAATTTGAGATGTCTATGATTGGAGAGCTCACCTTCTACTTAGGACTTCAAATTCAACAAAAGAACACAGGCACATTCATCTCACAAGATAAATACTTAAGAGAGATACCGAAAAGGTTCAATATGGAAGACTGCAAACCTGTGTCAACTCCCATTATCATTGGATGCAAACTTTGTGCAGATGATGGATCAACTGATGTACATCAAAAACTTTACAGATCCATGGTTGGAAATATGCTATACCTAACAACTTCTAGACCAGACATTGTGCTGGCTGTAGGACTTGTGGGAAGATATCAAGCAGCACCAAAACAAAATCACTTACTAGCAATCAAAATAATATTCAGATATCTACAAGGAATTGCACATCATGGGATATGGTATCCAAAAGGCAAAAACTTCACTTTGACAACATATATAGATGCAGATTGGGCCAGCTGTGTGGATGAAAGGAAAAGCACAAGTGGAGGAGCATTCTATTTAGGAAAAAGTCTGGTGGCATGGCTAAGCAAGAATCAAACTTCCATCTCTCTATCTACAACAGAAGAAGAATACATAGCAGCAGTAGCTTGTTGCACACAAGTAATGTGGATGAAACAAACTCTCCAAGACATGAAGGTAAGCATTGATGAACCTATTTCTATCAAATGTGACAATACAAGTGCAATAAGTATATCAAAAAAATCCTGTACTTCATTAAAAAACAAAGCACATTCCAATAAAGTACCACTTCCTCAGAGAACAAGTAGCATAGAAAGTAGTAAAGCTGGAATATGTACCAACAAAGGAAAAAACAACATACATATTCACAAAACCCCTTGCTAAAGAACCATTAGAATATCTAAGAGACAAACTAGGAGTAGTGTCTGTAGATGTTTCTCTCTGACATGAAAAGAAAGCATCATTCCAAGGGGAGATCAGAAAAGAAAACATCATTCCAGGGGGAGATCAGTCACCAAATATTGTCACAAAAGAACCAGAGCAAGAGAGTAGAGCATGGCACAGGTCCTCAAGATCAGAATATTATGGACAAGATTTGGAAAGCACATTAGGAAATGTGCAACCCTTTGCCATTGATGTCAAAGGGGGAGGAAAAGCAAGAAACAGAAGAAAGGGTCTTCTAAAAGGCAAGCAAAGGAAGTGTATTGCCATCAATTCCAAAGGGGGAGACTGTTGGAAATGTTGTCATTGATGGAAAAGAGAGCAGCATAGAAGCAGAGAGAGGCAAAGAGAACAACATAGAAGCAGAGAGAGGCAAAGAGAACAGCATAAAAGCAGAGAGAGGAAAAGAGAGCAACATAGAAGCAGAGAAAGGCAAAGAGATATAGCAAAAGAGGCAGCAAAGATGTAGAGAGACCAGAAGAGCGGTAGAGGGTCGAGCAGCTGTAAAAAGGGTCATTTGAAGAAGCAGCTTAGCAGAGACAGGTCCATTTGAAGAAGCAAGGAAGCAAAAAAAAGCAGCCCAGGCTGCAGAATATAGAGAATACGGAGAATATAGAGAAACATTGAAACAGTCATGCACTGACATGCACAGTCATGCACTGGCAGTGCATTGTCATGTACAAGAATTGAACACTGTGGATCTTTGCAGAACAAGATTTTAGAAGCAAAGGTGAAAGGGTCTATATGATGGAAGGGTTTATATGCGATGGTGAAAGGCGAAAGTTACAAAGAAATGTATCCGAGGTTAAAAAAAAGGAAGGAACCTTAAATAAAGGCATGAAGCTGTTAATAAATCAAATGTGAAATGAAAATTGAAAATTTGGAACCATGCAGAAAGGGTAGAACCGAAAGGCAAAAGAACAGTGGGGTTATATATATATGGTCGAAAGAATTTTATAAATATATAATCTAGTTATAATGCAGGGTTAATGCACAAACTGTGTATTTAAACGAATAATGGAGGACAAATAAACATTGAAGCAGAATTATAAGAACCGGAACCCTGATTAAGGAACAGTAAACGTGGTTCCAACCCACGAAAACCAGTGGGTTCGCACTTTTTTAAAATGGTAAATGGTTTGTTGAAAAATAACGCGATATCGGTTATTGATTGCCACATGTCCTAAAGTGGTTTTCGTTTACAACTTTTTTCTGGTAATTTTCATGTGTTAACCCTTGTGTTGTTTTATTATGCGATATTTAGTTCTAGTCGTTGGATCACAGACGCAGACGCAACATCTCCCCAGCCGTCGGATGAGAAGGGTGCGTTAAGGACTGGGACCCAGTTCATCGCGTAGAGTTTGAGGAATAACTGTCATGCATCTTAGGAGCGCGATTACCATCGAATGTGTGCATATTTTGTTTTGGAAGCATGAGAGCAGGCTGTTCGTTGGATTATATTTCAAGTTGCGGGGTCAATAATGCAAAGGTATGTCGTGACGTATTGTGGGACCCAAATGGATAACAATGTTGCTGGGTTCTTAAGGTAAGGTCCAAGGTTTATTATAATGTTACTACGAAGGATGTAATATATAGTGATATATTATAGTTGGTGCACGATGTATAAAGGTATGTTATAATGCACTGTGGGCCCGAGTGTTAATGGAAGTTCGGGGGTTTACATCTGAGGTAACAGAAATTCGAATATTAATTCAATTATTTTAATGAAGGGTTAAAAATTCATGGTTCATTATATAAAAAGGAGTTACCTGTTAATATGCTGAAGACCATTGTATAATTGGGTATTTCAAAAGTTTATAACCATGGTTTAACTCATCGCATCGACAGATACAAAGAGTTCGATACTGCGGACCCGATATGTTATGAACTGTGGTTTTTTGTGTGGTTGAGTTCCGGATTTAAGGGCAACAGAGTGGGCCAGCGTTCGTTTGATTAAAATTTGATGTGCATATGAATATGCGTAATTAAACTTATAAGCAAAGATTGGGACCTCATTAGCCCTTGCCTCGTATATATGCACCATTGTGTAATATTTACATTATTGATGTTGATATATTTCATATATGCATGGTATGATTGAAAATGTAGCGGCAGACGTGATTTATGTTTATTTGTTTACAAAGGATATGGTGGTGTATTGAGAAATGAATACAACACTGAGAGGAAATTAAATCAAAGGGTCTGTGGTAAGCCTATTAAAAAGATTCATCTCATTTTGAAATATATTAAGGGTGAAGACTTTGGAATATGTGGGTCCCGATATATATGGTTCTATAACCTTTACTTGTAGAAAAATTCTGCACATGAGGCTTATTGTGTGTTTTTCCAAAAACAGAGATGTTAACCTTGGATGGAAAAGCTACCGCATACATTTATTCAAATTGCCAGCGCAGGGAAAATGAATGGAAATGAATTTTTATATACACAATAAACTTGGAGAACGTGGGTTTGACAGGTGTACAAGCACAAAAAGCATGAGAGAGTATAGAAACTGAAAAAGGCAGTGAACAATAGAGGTATGTAGAACAGTTATATGATAGCAGTAGAAAAGACAAAACCAGCAAGCCAAGGGCCAGAGAAATGGCTAAGTGAAATTGATGAATGTAACTGAAAATGTGAATATAAATGTTTAATTGATTTTATATTGTTTGTGATGCATTGGCAAGTCTCCGGTAGGAAAACAAAAATCCCACTATAATATTGAAATTAGTACATATTGTTATATTTTTCTGAATGAGCTGGTAAAAGAAATGAGGAGGCAGAAGGCAAAGAGGCATGGCTGTCCATTTCGAATTCCCTGAGAAATGCTAACAATCATAAGGAAATTTCTATAAATAATATCTCATAGATATGCATAGGATGTTGAGAGAGGGGAATGCGGAATTGATGCAGAGAAGATAAGAAGGAGGAGAAAATAGAGATGCTGTGGAGAGTCAGAGATGAGATAAGACATATATGAAGGCTGGTGCACAGTAGTGAAGATGATACAGAATAGAGCTGATATCCAAGGTAAATCAACAAGTGTTTTTTTTTTAAAGAGTAAGGAAGTTGGAGCTTCCCTATCAAGTTGTAGCTTGATAGATGTGAGTTGTACCTGACTGAGGTTGAAGCCTCCTGTAGGTTGGTGCCTGCAGAAAATTGATGGGAGTTGGAGCTTCCTTGCAAGTTGTAGCTTGCAGAATTGAGGTAGGAGGCTCCTGTAGGTTGGTGCCTACAGAAAATCAGTGGTGAGAGGGAGTTGGAGCTTGCCTTTGCATCACAACAATAATAAGATGTGTTTTTCTCCCTTTATGGGTTTCCACTTATATATGTTGTCTCTGTGTGTGATGTCTATGTGTTGATATGGTTTATCCAATCTGCTTAATACTTGTTTCTCTCACATTAAGTCTGATGGCACATTATCTTAATACTTGCTGTTCACATATTAAGATTTCTCACATATAATGTTGATCATGAAATAAAGTTGTAAATAAGAATAAAGGTCAGTTTAAAATTCCATGAATGCGTTAAACTGATTCACCCCCCCCTCTCAGTTTAACTAAGGGTTCAACAGAATGTCTAAACCTTCAACTTACTACATAGGAAGTTGGAGCATAAAATTTATTGAGAACTTATGGGAGTTGTATGTTTTATAGCATACCACTCATATCTAAGGGATTATCATTATCTACACCTTATCTTATGGTACATGTCTGTGTTGGAAAGCAGATTTGCTGCTCTATGCACCACTGTATGAATCTTCCAGATATGGATTGTGAAAGCATTCACCCTACACCTATCAGACTCACCTGGGGATCCAGGTTTGATCCATGATGTTGCTATCATGTTGTAAATCAATGGTGGAGATTCCATTCTAGGGTTTTACCTCTGTAATCGCTTGCCTTTCGCACATTATTTCTAGATCATTTTCTCCAGTGAACTTTGGCACTCAACCCTCTGCAACTAGTGATACCTAGGGTTAAGGTGATGGTCTCTAGGCTTGAGGGAGGGTTTCCACTGTGGTTTAATGTCACAATGTTCCCTAGGTACCCTCCAAACAGGGTCAACACAACTATTCCATTGCACGGTTACAGGTATACTAAATCTCGCATAAAATACTTGTTGAATTGTTTTCTTGTTTTTTCTTTTAGCAGTGAGTTTTATGGGTTCTCACCTAGATGTTATTTCCATAATTGGATTATTTCATGCTGCGATGACTCTTGAGTATGCTCACGGTTCGTCGTCAGGGTACACATTGCATACCTACCATGTTCCTTTCGGGTTCCAACCTTTAATTTTATGGTTGTCACAAAGTATTCATTTTGTTCTACAAATTGACAAAATGACGTGAGGGTTTCTCCCTATCAGCCTCTAGAGGTAAACTCTAGTTACTCTTGTGGTTTTCTGTCACTTTGGATTGGTTCAACCTATCAAACACTAATTCTTGACTTGTGTTCTTTCTTGCAAGCTAGGCTAGGTATGAGTTCTGCTTCTCAAAATGGTTTCTCTCATCCCAAGGTTTATGTTACATCACTCAGGAATTCTTTCGTTTCTCTGGCACAGGTACGGTGACCCTTTTTTCCAGACATGTCGTGGTCTTCTTTCTAGCTAAGGCCCTACTTTAGCACTGCTTGGGTCTTTTGTGTAAGGTTTAAGTTAGATTTGTTACATGGTGAAATACCGAGACTATGCTCGAGTCTGGGGTTCCAAATTTAATTATGGGCACCGATCGAACAATGAATGTAATTATACACTTATAATTTTTTGCACTCGTGGAGGAATGTTTTGGGTTTTGATTCATGTTTGGACATTGTAAATCAATTTATAAAAAATGTATATGAGTTCTTCATATATGTTTATTAGTTTTGATGGTTACAATAAATTTGAGAGCTTAAGCTCGAACAAGATCTTTTCACGTTATATGCATATTGTTAAGCTTATATACCGTGCTTTAATTTTCTTATAGCCACTCCATCCCTCATTTTGATGTAAGACTGTGAGTTATTGGGTTTAACTTATTTCTTGCTAGCCTTCCCAATTTATAATGTTTTCTATAATGTAGATATTCTGCCTATGCATCCTCTGGCTATGTAAAACCCCTTTATGATACTTGGTATGAATATTGTATACTTGATATGATTTTTTGTGTTATTCTTTTTTATGGATTCTGTGTTATTTAAATTGGGGTTCAACAATTAAATGACTATCAATATCATTATCTTGAGAGTGCTTCATTCTCCTCTATGTCCTTTGTTAGAGGGTCTTGATATGGTTGTCCATGGTAATGATATGGTTGTCCATGCATGCAACATTGAGTAATATATAAATTTAAAAGTAACTTAACTTGCAAACTTGATAATTGTAAATGAAAAAAATAAATCCATTCTCACTACATTCATCAAAATTAATGTAACATTGATAGAATATAACATTAAATCCACATCATGAATTTAAAAGCCAATGAAGACATTGTCATATACACAAGTTCACATTCTTGTACTTGTATTCCAAATTGGTCTAGTTATACATTTTCTCTTTTACAAAATGGGCCCATGGCTCATGGTATTCCCAACATAGATAATGGAAGGTCGCGCCCATAAATGAAATAATGGAAAAATGACATCATGACTGATTTATAAATTGGGTCTATACGTCACCCTCACCACGCTTGGCACTCCCAAGTGCATTTCAAAATTGATATTGCTACAAAAATTAAATAACCAATTAGTTGTAGAATAAAAAATGCATAGAATCAATTGTCGTTAATTCATGATAAGATTTTGATCAACTACTCATTCTCACCATGAAGATCTAAGGCAATGGAGAAGATTGTCCTTCCTCGACAGATGTGGAGTTGTTGGTAATGGATATAGGCATGGTTCATGGGTGATGGATAAAGGCATAGTGGAAGTGAAATCGGAAAAAGGTAGTGGGTGTGGGCGGTGATACACCCCCACCAGTTGTACGATAGTGGGAATCACCCTAGGGCGAGAGATCACCCTAGGGGGGGAAAGTGGAATGTCAAGGGTGGATGATTGAAACAATGAGAATGGTGGATGAATAAATCGTAGGGGTGGGAATTTGGAAGAGTTTGGGGAGGTGGTTATAGGCATGGGAGAATTTATGATGGAGAAAGGTGGTCGGTTTGGGCAACAATAAATCCCCACTGGTTGTACAATAGGAGGAAGTACCCTCGGGGAGGAAATTGGGATGCTAATGACTGGAGTAGTGTTCAAACTACTATATTTTTTTTCACCAACATGCTCATCAAATAATTGAAGTCGAAAAGCTGGAACGTTGTGAGATGTGGGCCCCTTAACTGTAACAATAAAAAATTTCATATAGTTATGAAAATGCATCGAAAATGATAATATATCGTATTTCACATAAAACAATGCATGCCATCAAATTTCCATACCATTTCCATACCATGCCATCTAATTTCCCGTCTGCAATTATAGCTTGTTGAACCATATTCATTTGTTCTTCAAGCTTAAGCTTTTCTTTAAAGATGTTACTGAAGTCTTCTGCATTCCATATTTTTATTTTCTACTTGATGAATTTTAATTGTTGTTGGGAGTGATACATTATACGCCTAGGAATAAAAGGTGATTCCTTTCACCAAGCTTCCATATTGGAAAGGAATATGGGGTATCGCAACAAGAAATCTTTGAGTCTAAAGGGATTATTATGGGGCGATTAGGACCATCCGAGCTTAAGCATTATGGGCCAATGACCAGAGCCATAAATTGGTAGAATTATAAATCTTATAGTCGTGTTCCTGTTAGGAGGAGAGATTTGTAGATGAGGAGGTGATCTAACCTAGTGCCCTCGTGATGATATCCTCCTCTTTTGTTGTTCCAAGTATGCATGTTGTTGGAAGTTTGAATATCTATCAACCGTTGAAGTGTTAACTTCAACTGCTCTGCCCACAGTCGTCGCTTTTTATTTTTGTTTTGACAAGTTCTGTCAAAAGCCACTTGTTATTTTTGTTAAACAGTCAGTTCAAAACCCTTACAGTCCTTTTACATTGAAAATAGAGTTTCTTGTGAATGCGGGAATTTTTTTTTAAGTTTTTTATTCGTGCCACGTTGGAAGTGGATCCCACTTGCCAACTCAACAGCCTCGTCACCACCACCAGCAAATGGGAAGTGTATCGTGCTCATTGAGATCTCTTTGCAAGCATAAAGAGTCGATCCCACATGCCATCACAGCAGCAGTATGTGGACCAATCAACGCCTTATCGCGTTGGTTTGGAGCCAACGTCAGCAACCCAGAAAACAAACCTGAAAAGTTTACAAACCGGATTCTAAAGAATTTTGCATCACAAATGGGCCTGACGTCATCGGGGCAAAGTGTTATGCGATTTTTTCATGAAATATGGCTCATAGTTTGGTTGAGATCCGCGGGCCCTAGTCCTCGACCAATAGGATGGCGATCGCGCGAAGTTTTGGAGAGGTGATGTCATGCGAAAGTGTGACGCGATTTTCATTACAATTTGGTTTAATCGGTTTGAAGTCCGGGCGGAAGTTAGTTTTAAAGTTTTGTAATGTTTTATGTTATGTTTTAGTTATATATGTCGCACGATAAAACTATATTAAAAATCAAGGTTTATATGGATGTTTTATTTACAAGCGCGTTATTGTAATATGGGTCCCGCAGGCCCATACATAGTTTTTTTTTTTATATATATAGTTTGTTTTATGTTGATTTAAAAAGGTGTGTTGCACCACAAAAGAAAAAGCCCGTGAAGCTAATGTAATAGTTGTTATATACACAATAGTGTATTGGAAATACAGAGTGTGAGCCCGAAGGCTAAAATTGACAGACATACAAAGAGTGCATTTTTTTTTTGTAAGAAGAGACAGAGAGTATTTTTGGCACTGTGTGTGCAGCAATCCAATTTTGTAATCCCTCTATGAGAGGAAGTTTTTTTTGTAGTAGTTTTCACAGTTAATGAAATAGTTACAGTTTGTCAACTCTATCTGTCAGTGAGAAAATTTTTATTTTAATTCTCTGTGTTCAGAGGAGAGTATTATTCTCTTTGTGTTTTTTGTTCTGGAATTCTCAGAAATTCCAACATGGTATCGGAGCTTATCCAGGCTCTTTGAAGGTGTCAAAGAAGCTGAAGGAAGAATGATTTGTTGCAGCAGTTCACCTGCAGAACTCCAGCAAGCCAAGCAGAAGTAAAGTACATGTATTTATCAAAAAAACAGAGTTGTTTTTTTTGTTTAAAAGAGCAGTCCTCAGAAATAGAATTTTGTCCTTTAAAGAAGGAAAGAAAGTTTGTTTAGAAAAACATAGTCAAGTTTATTTCAGAGTTTAGTCTATAAGAAATGGTTGGACCAAGCATTGTTGTTGTCTATGAAAGAGTTGAACATTGAGGCCTCCTCTGAAAATATTCTAACTCATCCCTTTTTTTATTGCAAGGATTGAATCAAGTCAAAATATATCCCCAAAATCCAGTGATCAAAGTGGAAAAAACGAGCAATTGTGGAGAGATCTGTGAGAAATTCTCTCTTATCTTGATTGTGAGGAACCTATAGATTGAAAAAGGGAAGGTAGGATTCTAGAAATGGAAAATAAATTGTTAAGTGTGACCATGGATGGGTTCCACAATATTTCTTGACCTCCTGAGGCACTGCTTGCACATTGGGTGATGAGGTTGGAGTTCTTCCAGAAGGTACTGGTCATTTGGGTGAGGTGCTCATGAGAGCACTTTGTTTTTTGGAGCGACAGGATATTTGGTTTTTCCTCAAAGATTTTATTTTTCGATATCTCGTGTTTGTATTTTCCATTCAAACCCATAACATTCTAAGAGATGATCTGCGTCATTGGGATTTAGAAACGAGAGGAAAGATGGTTTTCATGGGCGCAACTCTGCTCGAATTAATTAGAAACTCACCTCAATCTTGGAGGATTTGGCTATTTGTTTTTTTGCCTTTATTCTTTAGCTCTTTCACATAGAGGGAGTACTCCTGCGGGAATTTTGTTGGATCTCTTGCAAGGAAAAGGAAGAGGAAGGAGAGGAGGATGTACGTTATGAATTTACTCAGTGAAGAAGAATGTCTTGGTGGCAAAGGTATCCTTGCGTTATGATTTGGATTCGATATTCAGGGATGATCAAACGCTCTTTGTTTTCCCATTCTTCTCCAATTTTTTTGTATATCCATACCTTGCAACTCAATGTCTGGAAAATATTCTTCTTCCATCGAGGACGAAAGATCATCATTCAAGGTATTCTTTGCAAGAAGTGGTTCTTGAAGTTGCGATTCCAAATATGGTTATGTAGTTGTCAGATCTCCCTCGGAAGGTTGGTTCATAGGAAGTTCAGTTTTTTTTTCCTCCTAGTGTGGGGGATTTCCCCCCTGTGCATGTTATAGAATTGTGAACCTATCGGTGCCTTGATTTAATTGAGAATCAGAGTTTTATCCATGCCTTAGTGTCACCCATATTTTTCTTGCCACTATTGTAAAGCCTACTTCTGTGGAGGGCTCGTTGGCTGAGAGGTTCCCGAAGTTTGCAGGAGGTGGCTTTTATTGTAAATCTCTAAGAGGTGGTCATAAACATAGGAATGATGACACTGGAAATGTATTTGTTCATATTTGATCGGTTTCTCCCATACTTCATCCTCACAGCTCAAGTGTATCCTCGTTGGAACGGTTTGTTGAGATCTATATAAATAAATAATCTTGCCTAAGATGTGTAAATGTTGGCCTTTGTGATTTTTGATAGCATGAAAAATTTCCCTCGTTATGGTGGGACGATTTTTTATGGAGCATGCTCTAATAACAATTGTGGTTGCGGTGCTCTTATTATTTCCCAACCAAGCACATATTACCATTTCTCGTTGGAGGGACGGGCACTAACAACACGACATAAATTGTTACTTTATGGGGCATCATGTCAACGATTTTTTAGGTATTCGGTGACTCTAAGTGCGTCATTGATTGGGTTAAGGGACTGTCTTGTTTCCACACGCCACTGTTAATAAATTGGATGAAGCACATTTGTTTAATGAAAAATTATTTTCAGCAAATCACTTACAACCACATCTACACTCAGCAGAATCACATAGCATACCTGCTTTCAAACAGAGGTATAAGGAAAACACCAAGTGTCATTTATTATTCTGCATAAAAAAATGATTCCAAAAAGGTAGTATTTCCATTTCCATTACTTAACTCTTACTATCATCCACAAATCGAGTACTCAAATACCGATACATTTTAACATTGTTTTTGAAATTGTTAGACATAAGTAATAAGTTATTTGAAAGTTTTTATTACTGTTTTTAAAGACTAATATACATGTATATGTATATTTTGATACAGAATCACTATGTATTTCTCTCGGAAGTGTGAGAAAGATCTCAATTCTGAACCAAAAAAAAGATATATATAACCTATACTATTTATTTTCTCCAAAAAAAAAAAGGCAAGGATTTCTAGATCTAAAAGGCAAGGATTTTTGGATGTCAATACTCTTGCGACAAGGAGTATAATCTTATCTAGAGAAGGAAGAAGGAGAAATCTTCCTTTTCCAAGGTTGAATATTGGAACCCAGAGTTTCATAAAGAGGCCGATTGAGTTCATAAAATAGGGACCTCTTTGCACGATACTGTCTCGATATTAAAGAACATAATAAAGAAACCTCTAGAACCTAATTTTAGCTCTTCTTCTCCTTTGATAACCCAAGTTTTGCGAAGCCAATTAATGAGGAGCTTGTCCCATGGCTAGGGACCTATAAATTTATAAATGATTTCCTGTTATTTCATTCTTTCAATAGTGGAACCTATTTGCAATTATAAATTTAATAACACATTAATATTTAAATATATATATAAATGTTCCAGCCATCACAATACGTAACCCCTCAGTCCATGCTTGTCCCATAAGAACCTTCCTTAAAAGAAAAGATATATCACGAAGAAAATATTGTGGGAACATTGACCTAAATTACAATTACAGAGGGCGCCGTGCAAAACACAAACCCTAAAAAACCCTAAATACAAACATGCTACATTCTAGTTAATTAAATGCTTCCTTTTTTGCTGTGACAATCAGCCTGCACCTTTAGTCCATGAACAAGGTCCTTTCCATCCAATCCCTTTTTGAAAAAATTCATGCTATACTCTCCAAAATAAACTCCCTGGTATAGTGGAGGATGCTCCTCGTCTATCAATTGTGTCCTGGGTGACACCACTATATCAGGCGTTGGGCCACAAAGCATGGCCCATGACATTCTCGAGCGATCTTTCTGGACCACGCTCCTGTGCTCAATGCTCTTGTATTTCCCATTGCTCAATATCTGTTCATCAACATAATAGCTGTTATCAACCATCAAGAAACAGAGCAACTAAACTTTTCAATATATTACGAGTATGGTTTATACATACCTCCAACTGATCGCCGACATTGACAACGAGAGTGCCAGGAACTCATTGGACATCAAGCCACTCCCCATATTTGCGAATTTGAAGCCCCAGGATTTGGTCGTGGAGGAGGATGGTAAGCGCAACAAAATCAAAATGGGGTGTCACTCCGGCAACCAGATCCGGTTGAGGACACAGCAGGTAGTAATTTATTACTATATAAAACTCCTTCCTCTCCTCTGCCACGCTCTCATTCAGAGAATTTTCAGTCTCTGAACGAAAAACAGACGACAATACCACCATCAGCCAGTCAAATAGCTTCGAGAACTTTCTTCTGTATTCCTCCATAGCTTCCCTGCAACCACAAAATTTGTTTCCAGGCGTCTTAGACTTGACCCTTCTCCACACAATTAATACAATATATACACACACAGAAAGTAGATAACCATTACGTGAAATCAGAGACTTGTATGGGCCATTTAGTTATTTCTCTCGTGGCAAGAGCCCAGAGACCATTATAGTAATAGTCTCGCCAGTCCAATTTATCCTCTCTATCTGAGTATCCCAGTGTGCTGCCATAGCCGATAGGATTTTTTGGTTCGTTAGCATATGCTTCCTTTTGTTCAATTGGAAGTTGAAAGAAAGCCCTGCCCGCTGCTTTTACTCGAGCGATAAGAGAGTCCAGGATGCCATGATTTATAATGATGAAGAAACCCCACTTCTCTGCAGCATCTGAAATTTGTGTAGCGATTGTGTGATTCTGATCATGATGTTGGGGGAGAAGGGTCAAACCATGCAAATCGATAATGGGAACATGCAGGTCCTCTTGTACAAGTGCCTTCTTGACTTGCCTCATGAACTTCCGCAGAACCGCGTGGATTCCACTCTCCACCAATGTTTGCACTCCGCTGATTTCCCGCTTCTCCACCATCGCCATTGCCTGGCAACTTGCAAGCATCTATCGCATGGAAAGCCTTATTTTCTATGCTATTCGCTCATTAACGCTTGCTCCACATCAATGCAAAAAATCTCTCACAAACTGGCCCTTTTCATTTCAATTTTGTTTTTGGCGCGACTACGCAAATTTGAAATAGAGTGGGTCGCTCGCATTAATGCAATTAAAACAGTCAGAGTGGTGTACACGGTAGTACATTCAAGCAGATCCTTCCGCCCGTCTTGATGATTGATGCCATGGGCATGGAAATGGCATGCTTTTTGGTACTCTTAACAGCATTAATGGGCGAATAGCATAGGAAATATTGGTTGCCCATAAAAGAGGCCAGCTCTACCTAGAACTACAAAGCCCCTCTTCATAACCCCCTTATGGTCAACTAGATTGTATTTTTCATGGATAATTTCATGAAGCAAATCATATTTAATATATTTGTTATATGTTTACTTTTTCTTTGGTATCAATGAATATTCAACATTTCATTAAATTTTTACCTAAAAATGAATAATGATTTGTGAAAAATCATTTGAGACATGTTTTTTTTCGATAGTTTGCTTTTAAGTTACTTCTTGAGATTCTAAAATTTTTCTTGGTTCTAAAAGTTGTGGGGTTTTTTGCAGCACTAACAATAGGTAGACGTGAAGGTGTTGAAGCAAGTGTCTTTTGATATTCCACAGTGATAATGAAGAAATACTAAGAGTGCAATTTTTTTTTTTTTTTTTTTTTTTTTTTTTTTTATTTTTTTTTTATTTTTATTTTTATTTTTATTTTTTTTCAGGTACGAACTACTTCATTTAGTTTATCTCACTAAGTAGCTCTCTTGAAAATGGTTGAGAAATGGTAACTTGCCTTACATAAATTTATTATTTTAATCTTAACAGGAAGAAAGATTGGTGGTTTTTTTGTGCCTCCAAGAAACTATTAACTTCCCAGAAAACAAAAACTAGTGATATGGACTTCTCTGCAACTTCAACTTGTTATGAAGTCGATTAGAGGTTGATATTTAACACAAATTTGTGCTATGACAACACTGAAATTAAATGTAAATTGGCCAATAAATTGTAGATTCGAATGCATATAAATTTTTTCCATTTTTTGTTATCAAGGAAGCCAATTCCAATTATACAAAGGTATTGAAATGGTGGAGCTAATCATTGGATATGAATTAATTTTTCCAGCATTTAATGTGATTCAACCTTTTAGATTTATATTTCAGAGTTTAAAATCTCTTGTAGGATGGAGAAATATTCTACATTTTTCTTTTGCCTCATAATATGTCATGAAATGAAGTTCCAACTGAGGATCTTGCATGTTCAAATTCAATGAATATAAGTGTGATGGCTTATTATTTTCAAGGTTTGTTTTCGGAATTTTTAAGTTTTAGAAAATTGTTTTTTCATTTAGATTTAAAATGATTGTTGTTAGCTTTAACAAAAAATTGGAATTTTTTCTTCTTTTCTTTTCCATAAAAAACAGAGATTTAAGGTAACTAAAATCACTATTTGGGAACTTAAAATGTTGAAACCACCATAAAATAAAATTTAAAATGATTTGTCTATTTTTTTAAAAATATTGTTTCATATTGTCTCTAGAGAGACAATAGTTGGAATTATGGACATATAGTCTCTATAGAGACAATACTTTTTTTTATCTCAGCTATTGTCCATAAAAATACAAATGTAATTGTCTGTACAAAGACAAAAATTAAAGTGTCTCTACAGAGACAAATTGTAGAGAAATGAAATTGTCTCTTAAAAGACAATAATGCTTGTGTCTTTATAGAGACAATATAATATAATATGTGTTATATATTGTCTTTATAGAGACAATTTTTTGAGACACTAATTTTGAGACACCCGCTTAAAGACAATATTTAAGACGATATACAAGTTTCTTTTTGTCTCTAGTTAAGACAATTGACTAGAAAATTTCCTTAAATACTGTCTTAAAACACCCCACATGTAGGACGACATACAAGTTTCTTTTTGTCTCTAGTTAAGACAATTGACTAGAAAATTTTCTTAAATATTGTCTTAAAAATGTAGTAATAGCATGGCTACAGAAGAACTAACAATGACAGTGACATAATTTTTTCTGTCCTTGTTTGTAGCTGTGGACATGGCCATGGAACAGCTCATAGAGCTCAACCAGACTCGACGCGTGATAAAGGAAAGAATGAATGTGAACATTGTGATCATTTTCACTGTGATGAACATCGCAATTGTGAGGAAGGCTTCAAGGGCTAAAATTCTTTCATCTCTGCATTTTATTTTTTCCTGTTTCTGTTTGTAGCTGTGGACATAGCCGCAGAGCAGCTCATAGTGACATGGTTTCCTCTAGATAAACGACAAGACAACTATTTGCAGAGGCCAGGACTACAGTCTGAACGGCATTTGAGAGTGACATAAGCACCGATTAGCAGTACATAGTGACATGACTGCATTCAAATAAACATACTAAGTGTAACATAATCATTATGACCATTGTGAAGTAAACGTACGGAGTTGAAATTTGTAATCATTGTCATCACACAAATGTGAAGATTAGCAATGCGAAAATTGTAATCATTGTTTCTGTAGTGAGCTTCGCAATTAACATGAAGGCAATTAACATTGTCTCTGTAGTGGTTGCAATTTTATCCTTTCTGCTTCTGTTTGTGGCTGTGGACATGCCACAAAAGAACTGACATTGACATAGTCGCCTTTGGGGCTGTGGCCATGCCACAAAAGAACTGACAGTGACATAGTCGCGTTCAGATAAACCTGCTAGGTCTTGGGCAAACAAGTGGGACGGTTAATTGTGATATACAATTTTTAAATGTATTTATCATTTATGTTGGAGGAATCTCCACATTTTTATGGATTTATTGTTGGAATATTGAAAATTCCAGAATAACAATGGAGAGAGTAAAATCCCCTCTTCAACACAGAGAAATTAAAAATTTCACTCATAGGAGACAGAGTTTCAACTCTGAAAGCGAACTTTTATTTCTTAAAAAAAACTGTTACAAATTCTTCCTCAACACAGAGGGATTTACAAAATGTGACTGCTTCAAACACAGTGCACAAAACTACTCTCTGTCACTGTGGAAATAACACTGCTGTGTATTTCTATTCACGCACTGCTGTGCAAAACAAAAACAATAACATTACAATGGCTCTCGGGCCTTTTTGGATTTTATATATGGCGCGCACATTACAAAACGAAATAACATAAATCTATTTTAAAACAAAAATATATTAAAAAACCTTTTTAAAACAAATCTATTTAAAAGACTGTCGGGGCTAACTTCAATGCGCGTGATCAAACAATTTAAATTCGTTGTATAACTGCATCGGGTCCGCGACTACAATAAAACAAATGAACCACAATAAAAAAATTCGATTTCGATTGATAGACCGGACGCGATGGCCAAGTAAACTCTACCATATAAAACACATAAGGTCCAGATGTGAATGCTGTGCGATCGGGCCTTGCACAAAAAATTTCCGATTGCCGATCAAAACCGGATGCGATGGCAACAATTAACTCTGTCGCATAAAGTGGATCAGGTCTGGGCTCATAACAAAACATGCGAACAAAATAAAAGTTGCGATTGAGATTTGAAAGCGGATGCGATGGATCAATTAACTCTGTCGCATAACTCCATCGGGTCCGCCATTTCAAAATGTCAATCGGGCCAAATAAATTGCAAACTCCGATTGGGATCGGACCTGAGACCAACCATAAAATGTGGCACATAATACATATCGGGTTTGCCATTTTATTAGAGCAATCGGGGCATAAACAAAAATGCCCCCGATTCAAAATTTGTGATTATATAATATGATGCCACGTGGTTTGTGGACCTGCGAACCTCGGCATTGGGTGGAGGGCGATTGTAAATGTGTTTTGATTGTGATATGTGTATCGCATCGGTCCAAAAAAAAAGGGCTGTGGTAACATATGTGAGTTTGTTCCGCTTGCGGAACTCGCCACATCAACAAGACACTGTTCCTCCTGGGGACCACGGGGTTTAAAACTAAAACGCCCGCGTACACAAAAAAAAATATCTCTGTGTATAAAAAAAATATAAAGTACTCTGTTTTTCCAAAAACAGAGAGTGTCCCTGAACAATTCAAAAGTCTGTTTTTCAAAATAAAAGGCTGCATTGATCAAAAAAAAATCTGAAACTAACTATTCAGCAAAATTAGAAAGCGGCTGGGAGTACATAAACCTGGAGAAGAAAATAGAAAGCGGCTCTGCACAACCACTGTTGAAAGTAACATTTCAACATTTATCACTATTTGGTTTTGGTTTAATGACAAACTTCTTCATGGTATAATCTAGACCTCGGTTCCATTTCCTCTAGCTACGCTGGAGGGGGATGTTGGGTGATTCTGGGGAATGACAAACTTCTTCATGGTATAACTTGGACCCAAATTTGATTCCCACAAGTTGCGTTTGAGGGGGGATGTTGGAGGAATCACCACCTTTATGGAAACCGTAATTTCCACCTTGGTGATCTTAATCTCTTCATGGTATTAGAACCTCGACCCACGAGACCTCTATGGAATCAGTTCCACCTTGGGGATCCTAATGACAAACCTGTGTTGGAGGAATCACCACATCTCTATGAAATGACAAACCTGTGTTGGAGGAATCATCAAACCTGGATGAATTCCATAATTTTGGAATCACCAAATCTCTGTGGAATCTGTAATTTCCACCAACCTCTTCACCATACCTAGACCCACCACACCTCTTCCACCTTGGAGAACCTTGATGTATTCCATAATTTTGGAATCACCAAACCTCTATGGAATCCATAATTTCCACCAACCTCTTCACCATACTTGGACCCACCACATCTCTTCCACCTTGGAGAACCTCGATGGATTCCATAATTTCGGAATCACCAAACCTCTATGGAATCCGTAATTTCTACCAACCTCTTCACCGTACCTAGACTCACCACACCTCTTCGACCTTGGAGAACCTCGATGGATTCCATAATTTCGGAATCATCACACCTCTATCAAATCCGTAATTTCAACCTCTTCATTGGAGATCTTAATGAAAAACCTCTTCACCTTTCCTACACCCACCACACCTCTTCCACCTCAGTGATCCTAACGACAAACCTCTTCACTCTATCAAACAGTGGACTGGATTCTATTCCCCGAGCTAATATAAAATCTGTATTTTCCACCCTAGAAATCCTACTTAGCTATATGAAAAATTTACCAACAAGTCAATTTCATACAATTTATCAATGATTTTTGTATTTATAACTTATAGTAAAAAGGTAAGGTGAAACACTGTAAATAGTAAGCTTCATTGAATTGTAAATTACTTGTTGGTTGATTACTTTCAATTTTTCTTCTTTTAATATTATTTTATAAATGAGAATAATATGATACTAACATATATATCTTATTAGTTAGATGAGGAAAATAAAATATTTATATCTAAATAAGAAAATATACAATTAATAAAATGAAAAATAGTGATTATTAAATAATTTATGTTTAATATTTCTCATTAACCACATACGTATGTACTCATTGAAATCTAGGTAGTATAACTTTACCATTAATGTAAAATAAGCATGTTTATTTTTGTCGATTATGGAAATAGTTTAGAATTTGATTAATTAAAATGAGTTTAGAAAAATAACTTCACTCCTATTTATTTATCAAATTGCAGAATCAATCAATACAAAGTACAATGATTCAATATTAACCGGGAAGGAAGAGCCAAATGCCAGATTAGGGTTGCGAAAATTGCGATCATTATCAATGTGATGAACATCGCAATTGCTCGCTATAAATAGAGATGAATACCATGCCTTCATGTATTGCTTTAACCGCTAAAATTCTGTGTCCCTTTACATTTTATTTTTCTGATTCTGTTTGTGTCTGTGGACATGGCCACCGAGCACCTCATGGGGACATCATCGTGTTTAAATAGACCTACAGAGTTGAGCGTAAATGAGTGGAAGAGCTCGTCTTCCGCACTATAGAGGGTGATGGTGAGCCCTGAAATGAAGAGCCGAAAGGTGACGGCCCTACGGTTAATGTCGCAGGAAGGTTTTAACGAGATGGTGTAGTCTGTTATCGACAATGACGATGTCAGCGACCCGTTTTACTTGCTCGACCTCAGAGTCTTGGTTGATCTGTGGCACAAATGGAAGTAGGCCCTCCCCACCGTCTGCCTCTTCTATGCCGTCAAGTGTAGTCCGGAGCCAGCGCTTTTGTCGGCCCTGGCCACGCTTGGCTCCGGATTCGATTGCACCAGCCGGGTGGAGATTGAAGCCATCCTGAAGCTCGACGTCTCGCCTGATCGAATCGTGTACGCAAATCCGTGCAAGGCAGAGAAACACCTCAAATACGCAGCGAATGTTGGCGTGAATCTAACAACGTTCGATTCCATTGAAGAAGTTGAGAAAATCAAGAAGTTCGACCCGCGGTGCGCGTTTTTGCTGAGGGTAAAGGTGCCCAACGAGAAGGCGGGTGGCGCGCGGATCCCATTCGGTCGCAAGTACGGAGTGTTGGTGAGGCAGAGGATTCAATCACACAAGTAACACGAATATTTCACACACAAACAATGAGCTACTGCTCTTCTATTAATCATAAAACTCTCTTACTCTCTTGAAAAAAATGAACCCGTGAAGGGTATTTAATTTAATTGACATGCAAACACTCTCACACATAACTGGACTTAATCAACTCGCTTAACTCACTGTCTAACTCGCTCACCAAATCTAACTGTAACTCAACTCAACTAACTCCACTTAACTATTTGTCTAACTTCTGCATGAGGAAGTAATTATATATTTTAACACTCCCCCTTAATTACGACCTCTAAACTAAAACATAACTTATGACAACTCAAACATGCCTGCTGGTCTATGTCTCAGCTAGGCTTACAACTCCCAAGTTTCTTTTTTGAAACTCAAACAAATCTACTGCTAATGGCTTTGTAAAGATATCAGCCAATTGATCACTCGTTCTACAAGGCTTCAAGTGAACTTCTCCATTACTCACAAGTTCTCGAATAAAATGATATCTAGTATCAATGTGCTAGCTCTTTTGATGAAACACGCTATTCTTGGATAGTGAAATTGCTGATGTGTTGTCACAATATATTTCTGTTGATCCTTGTTGTTTCTGCTTGAGTCCATCCAATACTCTTCTTAACCATACTGCTTGACATGCTGCTGAAGTCGCTGCTACATATTCTGCTTCTGCTGATGATAATGTCACAATAGGCTGCTTTTTAGATGCCCATGCTATCACACCTGAACCGAGATGGAACACATAACCGGATGTGCTCTTCCGATCATCCAAACTTCCTGCAAAATCACTATCTGTATATCCAATCAATTCTTTCCTTTCTGTACTTGCATACATTATGCCATAATCTCTGGTTCCTGCTATGTATCTCAGAATTCTTTTTCCAACACTCCAATGTGTGTCTTTTGGAGTCTCCATGAATCTGGAAATCAGACTCACTCCCTGCATAATATCTGGTCTTGTAGCAGTGAGATACATGAGGTTGCCAACCAATATTTTGAATAGAGTTGGATTTACATCTACCCCTTCATCATCCTTACTTAACTTTGTACCTATTGCAACTTGTGTAGGTACAGGTTTGGAATCATCCATCCTGAATCTTTTCAACAAATCTGTTGCATACTTATTTTGGCAAATAAAAATTCCTTTTTCAGATTGCTCAACTTCAATGCCAAGAAAATATTTCATGAGACCCAGATATGTCATCTCAAATTCTTTCATCATGGATGCTTTAAATTCATTTATTTCAAGATCACCTGTAAAAATCATATCATCAATATATAAGCAAACTATCAAAATCTGTCCATGCTCATTTACCTTTGTGTATAAGGTAGGCTCAATGTTGCTTCTGCAAAATCCATTCTTGATCATATAACTGTCGATTCTACTATACCATGCTCTAGGTGCTTGCTTCAGTCCATAGAGCGCTTTCTTCAATCTGTAAACTTTATCCTCTTTTCCTTCAACTTCATAACCTGGAGGCTGCTGCACATAAATTTCTTCTTCTAAAATTCCATTTAAGAAGGCTGATTTGACATCCATCTGATACACTTTCCACTTGTTCTGAGCTGTTGTCGCTAGAACTGCTCTTACAGTATCCAATCTGGCTACCGGAGAAAATGTTTCTCCAAAGTCTATTCCCGGTTGCTGCGAGAATCCTTTGGCTACAAGTCTTGCTTTAAATCTGTCAATCTCACCTTTCTCATTCACTTTGGTCTTGTATACCCACTTCACACCAATGAGATTTTTATCTTTTGGTAAATCAACCAAATCCCATGTATCATTCTTTTCAATCGAGTTCATCTCTTCATCCATGGCTTGCACCCATTTGTCATCTCTGATTGCTTCTTCAGAGGAAAAAGGTTGGAATGCCAACAACGCAAAATTTGAACTAACATCCAAATCATCATAAATATCTTTCAAACTTCTCATCTTTTTCTTACCACTACTTGATTCATTACCTGATTCGCTGCTTGGAGAATTCTGATCTGTGGATCTGCTTGAAGATCGATGCTGCTCTGAAAATCTTGGAGTCCTTGCTGGTGTGACTCTGTTTGGTGTCTGCTCTTTTGGTTCTTGTTGTTCCTCTTCTTCTACAAGATCATCCTCCATCAATGGTGTTTGAGCATCGGTTAGTGTGTCTACAGTCCCATTCCATGACTCTTGTTCTTTGAACACAACATCTCTGCTAATGATTGTCTTCTTTGTGACAGGGGGTTATATAGTTTGTAAGCTTTTGATTGCTCACTATAACCAGTAAATATACATTTTTCACTTTGATCATCTAATTTGCCTCTTATTTTCTTAGGCACATGTGCATAGGCTACACATCCAAAGACTCTGAAATGAGATACACTGCAAGACATACCTGACCATGCTGCTTCTGGAACTCTGTTCATCACGCTCTTTGTAGGAGATCTGTTTATCACATAAACAACACATGCAACTGCTTCTGCCCAATACTCATTAGATAAGTGTCTTGCTTTCAACATGCTCCTTGTCATGTTCATGATTGTTCGATTCTTCCTCTCTGCTACACCATTCTGCTGTGGTGTGTATCTGGTCGTAAACTATCTTCTAATTCCATGTTGTTTGCAGTACTCATGGAATGCCTTCGAATCGTATTCTCCACTACGATCCGATCTCAATACCTTGATCAGTTGATCACTTTGGTTCTCCACCAAAGCTTTGAACTCTTTGAACTTTGCAAAAGTTTCAGACTTCTGCTGCAAAAAGTAAACCCAAGTCTTCCTACTATAATCATCAATAAAGGTGAGGAAGTAACAGCTTCCACCAATCCACTGTGTCCTCATAGGTCCACACAAGTCGGTGGGCACCAATTCAAGTGGTTTCTTTGCTCTGTAAGAAACTCCTTTCGGGAAACTTTCACCGTGTTGCTTGCCTAAGATGCAACACTCACACGTGCTAGCAGGTTCTTTGATGGGAGGTAGACCTCTCACCATCTGTTTCTGCTGCAATAATTTTAAACCGGAAAAATGCAAGTGTCCAAACCGAAAGTGCCATAACCAGTATGCATCAGAACATGCAGTTGTAAATGAACTAACCTGATCATTGTAGTTCATAATGAGAGGAAAGACTCTGTTCCTCGTCATCTGCACCTTTGCAATCAACTGCTTGCTTGGGGATTTGTCGTAAATAACACATTGTTGCCCCTGAAAGATAACTTTGTATCCTTTCTGCATCAGTTGGCCAACACTAATCAAATTGTGTTTGAGCCCAGGGACATAGTATACCTCTGATATGGTCTTTGGCTCCCCCTGCTTGGTCACAATGTTGACCACTCCTTTGCCATCTACAGCCACAGTCTTGTCAGTCCCCAACTTGACCTCTTTCTGCACTGTGACATCCAAATTAGCAACCAAATCCTTGTTGCCTGTCATGTGGTTATTGCAACCACTGTCTAATAGCCAGACCTTATCAGACGGTGCATGCATGGTGTTGCATGCTAGAAACATAGAGTCAGTATTTTCTGTACTGACATTAGCTCTCTGATTGCCTTGATCTGCAATCTTCTTCCTACAATCACGAGCATAATGACCAAATATATTGCAGTAATAGCACTTTACCTTTGATTTGTCAGACCTTTGATTGTTATGAAAGCTTCTGCTACTACTGCTTCCACGTTGATGCTCATGATCATCTCGGCCATCTCTGTGACCGCCATAGTTGTTGCCTCGTCCTCTGCCTCTCGATCATCCTTTTCCTCGACTCCTTGAAATATAGACTTGACTTTGGAAGGCAGTTTCCAATGTGGAATCCTTATTTCTATCTATCCTTGCTTCATGCGATAGAAGGGATCCCATCAATTCATCAATTGTCAATTTTTCCAAGTCCTTTTCTTCTTCTATGGTTGCTACCACAACATCAAATTTGGTAGACAGGGATCAAAGAACCTTCTCGATCACTGTTCGATCTTTGATATCTTCGCCATAGATTTTTAACTGATTGACGACAGACATGACCCGATTCATGAAGGAATCAATGTCCTCTGTCTCCTTCATCTGCAGAATTTCGAAATCTCTCCTAGTATTCTGCAATTTAACAATATTAACTTTAGCCATACCTTGATAGCTGGTCGCCAAGGTGTCCCATGCCTCCTTTGCTGACGAGGTTATCATGATCTTCTGGAACATGGCTCGATCTACTCCCTGCTGGATTAGAAGCAATGCTTGTGCATTCTTTCGCTTATCTTTCTTCCACTCTTCCCTCTCTGCATTACTGAGCGCTCGTTCTTCTGCATCATCTTTAGGTTCTGCAAACCCATACTTGACATGATCCTAGACATCATGCGCTTTTAGCATGGTCTCCATCTTAATGGCCCACATAGCATAATCTTTCCCATTGAAAGATGGAAGTTGTGGCTGAAAACTTGATGTGGCCATCTTGCCTCAAAAAAAAAATTGTCTCTGACAAAAAACCCTAAATGTCTCTCTTTTATGAAAGCTTTGCAAAGCTCTTTCTCCTCCTTTTTTTTTCTAAAAGAATCTCTCAATAAAAACCCAAACCCTAGGTTTTATAAAAAAATTATTCCTTTGTATTTTATAAAAGTTTTTTAAATAAAAAACACTTTATAAAAAAAGCCTTTTGATTTTTTGTTATATATAAATAATCTTGATAAGAAGAACCTTTATATAAAAAAATCTTAAACATAAACTTATGAATTCAAATGCCGCTCAAGTTATAAGTTTTTGCACTTATGTAAAAAGAAGCCTTTGACGTAATGAAAACTCTTTTCATTCACGTATTGGATTTGGAATATCCAAAAGCCACCCACGTGACTTCCAAGCAATTAATGTATGTACCTTTTCAACTTATAAAAAACGGGTTTGTTCGCTTTTGGTCGGCCGCACACGGTATGCTGACTTTTCTTCCGTGCACGGCTGTCGGCCTTTGAATTTGTATTATCTTGGGTTCCGCACCCCCATGAAAGGAAACGGCGTTTTAAACCGGATTGGCTCCGCACCCCGCTGAAGGGAAAACTGTGTTTTAAACCGGATTGCCGAGAGTACGCAGTTTATGCTACGAGAAGATGCGAACACTTCTTGCGGATCTCCGCAGGTTCTGCACTAAACACATGCGGACCGCGAGTAAAAAAAAATAAAAATTATTGTGTAAAAAAAATTTTGGCCTTTTTCTTTTGGCCTGCTTACGGGCTCTGCTCGCCCACGGATCTCTGATCCTTCCTCGGCTCTGATACCAATCTGTTGGTGAGGCAGAGGATTCAATCACACAAGTAACATGAATATTTCACACACGAACAATGAGCTACTGCTCTTCTATTAATCATAAAACTCTCTTACTCTCTTGAAAACAATGAACCCGTGAAGGGTATTTAATCTAATTGACATGCAAACACTCTCACACATCACTGGACTTAATCAACTTGCTTAACTCACTGTCTAACTCGCTCACCAAATCTAACTGTAACTCAACTCAACTAACTCCACTTAACTATTTGTCTAACTTCTGCATGAGGAAGTAATTATATGTTTTAACACGGAGCATTGCCGGAGGAAGTGGAAGCGTTGCTGAAGGCGGCACAGGGCTGTGGCCTTGCCGTGCGGGGCGTCTCGTTTCACGTTGGAAGCAGTGTCTTGCGCTCCGGCATCTACACAAATGCGATTGCAGCCGTTCGGGGCGTTTTAGATTCGGCTTCTCGACTCGGGATGCCCAAACTTAGTATCGTTAATATCGGCGGCGGTTTCACCGCAGGGCAGCAATTTGCAGAGGCCGCGGGTACAGTGCGAACGGCCTTGAAAACATACTTCCCTGATGAAACAACGATTTTCGTTATGGCTGAACCGAGTCGATATTTGGCCGCGAGTTCCTTCTGGCTGGCTTCCTGTGTAATCGGCAAACGGGTAAGAGTTGGATTAACCATGGCATCCATGGCTTCATGAGTTGTCTTATACACGACAAAGTCGTCATCGCTGCTACTTCATCTTTTATTCCCACAAAAAGAATAATAAAAGGAACAATGTTTAATTGATTCCTGTAGCTTTCTTTTTTCTATGTATAAGTATCATGCATATTCAACTGTTTCATAAAATATTTCGCTAGGTGCATTTTCTGTTCTTGTTCAGGTAAATAGAAACTCGGATATATGTTCCTATAATGCATTTTCTCTTTATTCTGTTATGAAATTTGAATCATAAATTCAAAACATTAAACAGTAACTTAAGTGCATTATGTACCTATTTCATAGTATAGGTTTTGCCTCAGTAACTGTCGGTCTGCCCAACCTTGAGCGAGGCGATTACGTCTTCTGCTCCCCCCTTGCTCCACACCAGGTTGGAAGTATTTGTCTTATACAAGAAGTCTAACCTCAGATTGGAAAATCCAATATTGCTTCTCTAGGGTGTATTCCTTGAGTTCCACTGGTACTCCCACTAGCTCTCAACAACTCAGAACCAACATTCACTACTTACGCCTTTCCCTCTTAGCATTGTTCATTAAATCCTTTTACCTCTTTCTGAGTTTTTACTTTTTACTCAAACAAAATTATCATTTAATTAAATCATTTAAATAAAAGTCATGTGTTAATGTTATTAATGCCTCGTTCATTAAAATTTCTGAATGTTATGAACAATCGTTAAAAATTTCTAAATGTCTTCGTAACAAAAATTTATAAATGTCCCATAACAGGTAAAAAGTAAAAGAGTCAAAACAAGAAATTACAAAAATTAACTTAAAAAACAATTCAAATAATCTATTAAAACAAATTTCAAAATCGTTTAAAGACATATACAATAAATATAAACATTAATGACTCGTTAGAAATATATATTGCCTATGATCCCACGACGACGACGCTTATATGTCAGTGTATCTGCTCATAAATGCACCGAGAGGCGAAATGACCATGGTAGGATCATTTATTGCTTTAATCTGACGGTGGCCATTTCATCTCTAGATGCATTTATGGGCCGATAGACTGGGATATAAGACTCGCCATGATCCCACGAGAATAGAGATTCCATTCTTTTCACTCGGATCCCACGGCTGCCGATGCCGTCCGTCTTTTGGGACGGACAACTCCTCTTTCATCGACTGTCTCCTTCGTAAATCACATGCATACCTCAGATGCTGTACAGTACAGTACGTTATATAAAATTTCCGCAAGTATTTTAAGAATAAGATAATCGTGTTGTAAATTTCAGGTGGGTAACAGCGTATATCTTCCAAAACAATAGAAAACAATATCCAAATTGCTCGGCACCATTTAATGCTGGAAGGCTTGCTAGGTATATTCCAAAACAATAGAAAACAATGAAAATATAATAATGTATATTAAACACAGATGGGATATAAACATTTACATACTGCAGTATAATAATATCGAGTTGTTTTTAGCGAGATTTTTTAGAAATTTGGTAGATTTTTTAGGTTTAATTTCTCTAAAATTTTACATAAATTCATTAAAATCACAAGATTAATACGTAATCTCTACATAATTGAAGTATCCTAAAGTTTTTTCAAAATGTTGAATCTACAGTCAGAACAGCCTTGAAAACATACTTACCTGATGAAACAGCGATTTTCGTTATTTGGCCGCGAGTTCGTTCTGGCTGGCTTCCTGTGTAATCGGCAAACGGGTAAGAGGAGAAATGAGGGAATATTGGATTAACGATGGTATCCATGGCTCCATGAGTTGTCTTATACACGACAAAGCCGTCATCGCTGCGCTGCCTCTGGCTTGCAAATCCCGCCGCTCGAATGCTTACTGCACCGGTGTGCCCAGGTATCCATCTACTGTGTTTGGACCCACGTGCGACGCTTCCGATGTCGTCCTCACGGATTACTTGCTGCCGGAGCTGCTGGTGGTGGGTGACTGGCTTCTTTTTCCTAACATGGGTGCTTACGCTGCTGCCATCGGCACTAATTTTAATGGCTTCTCCATTTCTGCCATTCAAACCTACTGTGCCGCCTCCCTGCCTCCTTGGACATCTCACATCATTCTATGATGTATCGAGATTCTAACAATTCAAGAAAGTAAATCCGGTAGGCTGTGATATCGACAGTGCTAAATATGATCCCCTATGCTATTGTATCTGTAATCTTGATTCTGATTAATTATTGAGTTTACAGTCCAGCAGCATTAAAGTCCAGTGTAGCTCAGTGTGTACAATCCAGTGTAGCTGAGTGTGAATGAATGTTGTGTATAAATATTTTTTCAAAAATATTTTTTAAATAAAAAAACAATATTAAGTATAATTAATTAGATACAAGTAAAAAAAAATAACATGTTTTTATATTTAAAAAAAATTTAATATTATATAAGAAAATATTCAATATAAATTATGAATAAAATATTGACATATATTAATAATAATAAGAAAACAATTTCATAAAATACTTGTTATATAATTTTTATAACATTTTAAAATATAATTTAACTAATAATAAAATATATATTAATTTTTACAAATAAATGTAATTAAGATTAATCATATTATTAAGATTTGGTCTAAGTTTTAAACCATGTAATATAATTCATCTTCAAAGTAATCTTAAAAGTGAAAAAAGAAATCAGTCTCATTAAATAAATAATTTATTAATAAATTTGATAACCCTTCAAACTAATCATTAAAAATTAAGCTTTATTTACAATTTAAAATAAATTTACATCTCTACTCATATCTACCTTTTATTAAATCTGTAGTAAAATAAATCTATACTAATTATATTATATACATAATATAATCACTAATCCAAAATATGATCGATTGAAGGCTTACTGACATAGATAGCGATCTACCAATAGACAAACAGTTGTACTGTCGTATTGTAATTAAATCATAGGCATGGTAAACCTGGAATATTTTTTCCACGCGTTACTTGCTACATGAAGCGGCTATAAACACATGCATTCATCCGAAAGACAAGATTAGATATTTTGATAGATAGAAAGCCAAAAGTATAATAGAATTTAAAATATTTTGAAATTGGCTTATGACTTATTTATAATTTAAAATATTTTGAAATGGGCATATGACTTATTTGTAATAGCATTTAAAACAAATTATCTAAAAAAGAAGGATTGTTTGGATTTAATAATTATGTGATTTTTGAATATTAGAAAATTTTAAAATATTTAGTAATATCATGAATATAGGTTACGTCAATATTTTATTTATAATTTAAAATATTTTGAAATGGGCATATGACTTATTTGTAATAGCATTTAAAACAAATTATCTAAAAAAGAAGGATTGTTTGGATTTAATAATTATGTGATTTTTGAATATTAGAAAAATTTAAAATATTTAGTAATATCATGAATATAGGTTAGGTCAATATTTTATTTGGCCATTATTGAATTTGTTTATATTTTAAGGAAACATTTAGGAAATCATATATGTTTATATTTTAAGGAAATATTTAGGAAATCATATATGTTTTATATGGATAGATTTCTCTATTTTCAATTACAATTTTCAAAATTTTAATTTAATTATCAATAATTATTAGGTGAATAATAAGAATTTAACCTTCACACAATATTTTATAGACAACCTTAAGGTTGAAATTTCTCAATTATACTTTCTTCTTCTTCCCTCTTTTTTTTTTTTTTTTCTTCAGTTCTAATTAAATTGATTAATTAAATAAAATATTAATTCCTTTTATTATAATAATAATTTAATATAAAATTGTAATTGAGATAATTATAATTTTTTTTGAGAAATTAGTGAGTTACTTCATGCAAATGGTCATAGATGAATGACTTACTTAACGTACATGAATCCCAAAAAATGATATCTAAAATTGAGGTTGTTAGATTACTATGAGCTCTGAGTATTTTGATGGCTATTAGTCTTTCTCGTCCATTTAATTTATATAGTTGTGATAGTTTAGAAATATTCTTAGTCATATACACAATATAACCAATAAAATCAAGAGTTTTCTAACAGTTTTTCAGTTCTTGTGATTTCTTCTTATTTATTATACACTTATAACTACATAGATGAATACAACACTTAAAAAACTAGTGAATTACTCAATCTATATAAATAAATACAAGACATTGAAAAACTCCTCAAGCATTCAATGTTTAAAAATTAAACTACTTAAACTTAGATTTTTAAAATTATATATCGAATTGGAGCAAAATTGTAACACTTGCACCACTTACATCCTTACTTTTACCCCTTATGTATAAAAAAATTTAAAACATATACATGATATCTATACGAATATAGATCATGTACATATTATTTATCATATCATACCTTTGACTTTACTACAAATAAATCATTTCACCGTAATCGAGTTTACAAAGTATATATTTCGCACTTAACTTATGTAACAAACCTATCCATATGAGGTTGGCTACATAAGGCCACATCAATGAAACTGGCAGGTTGTACCTGCGTTAATTCTTTGGTACGATTTTAACTTTTCATGTATTTTCCACACTCTATAAACCATTACTCGATTTCGAAAGTATTTAATCCATAGCAGCACTTAACGTCTGATTGGAATTATTGGATTGTCTGGACTAGTTTATTAATCCAATGATTAATTTTATGCTACCGTGGTGCTACGGTCTCCATCTGGCTCGGTTGGATGTCATCTTTTGCGCCGTTGGATTGCATCCCTTTGAGATCGACGAAGATCCATCAAATGGGGTGGGTTAGCGTAACTACTCATCCCCAAACCACTCCGTCATTGTTTCATTGTTGTGTTATTCTGGAGCGGGGCTCTTGGCTCTGCAAATGTAACTCCTGTGAAGAGGCTTCATCCATACCCCGTGAAGAGTGCTCCATTATCAGTCTTGGTTCTGCGTGTTACTCTTTTCTTGCCATCTGCATAATCCCTGCGATGCCTTTGGGATGGCTCTGCCGACCGAAGAGCAACTGTGTGAGACTTTTGTCTTTTGTCCCGGCTTCATGGTTCAAACAAGCCTCCAAAATCACATATGTTCTCCTCCACACTCATTATTGGTAAGGTTTGCATACCAGTTTTCTTTTATAATTTTTGTACAGAGGTTTAAGAGTATTTTGAGTTTACCTTATTGATTTTTCTGTAGTTGCTAACTCAAAGACAATTGCTCTTTTTTTTATGCTCTGGTTAAGAAGGATTTGGGTGAGGGCGAAACCTTCTGACTTGAAGTTTCTTCATCGGCTCGAAACCATTGTGAAATGGTAAGAGCCTCTCACATTCTCTTCTACATACTCTACCAATGGTGCTATATACTGTAACGTTTGACCTTCCTCTACTTAAATTTGCAGGAAAAGGCTTCTGGCTATCGGTTGCATGGGAAATTAAATGTTTAGCTTATTATATGGGTTTTCTGCTATATTGTCCTTATTTTGTTTTGGGCTCGGCCCCGACTTGTTATATATATCTACTGGAATTGGTCCTCAGTGAACTCTGAATTGTTTCATGAGGGTTTAAATTTCAGAGTTCATCTCTCTTCCTTTTCTTTCGAATTTTGTAAATGTTCTTATGGATAAATTCAATTTTACACCGTTGTTTTTATCACACTATGCGTTCTCTAGTCTTTACGCTGGCTCAGCTATGCATTACGTTTCGGCTACAATGTTAATATTTAAATGCTTTACCGCAAAATTTCTTTCAATGGAAAATTTGGTTTATCCTGTGGAGTTTAGACTCGGTTCGTTCCAGCTTCTGCATTCTAATAGTTAATCATCTGCACAGTTTGGTTAGCAATCTTTATTCTTGATCTTTGAGGTATTCTAGCTTGGTAACGCATGTATTAATTCCTTCATTTATTACTCACTGTGGTCTTTCTTAGTTCCAGTAGAAGTATTTCAATGGGACTGGAATTGGGACCCTATTACTGGGTTTTGGTTCTAGACCCTATATGGGCTGGTTCTCCCATACCCTGAATGTTTTCTCTCGAGCTTTGAAGTTAACTAATTTCTATGATTTATGGTATTTTATATTAAATTCACTTACAAGGGTTTGGTATTTTCTCATTTCCTTATGTTAGCATATGCTCCACATTGAGCACTGCTACTTCATGTATTAATTGTTCACATAGTTCTCTATAGTAGTGTAAAATCTACTTATGCATCGCAGTATTGTATTTTTTTTCCAAAACTCCGCCATAATCACATGTGCTTTACATTTTCTCCTCTTCCATTCGCATGTAATTTTACACATAATATATCACAGTTATCTACTCTACTTTACTACTACTGTAGCATGTATTCATAGCTATTATGCACCGATAGTAAGAATGTTAAGGAAAGGAAAAATCTGTTACTCCATCTTTTATTACCACATAGAGAATAATAAAAGGAACAATGTTTAATTGATTCCTGTAGCTTTATTTTTTCTATGTAAAAGTATCACGCATATTCAACTGTTTCATAGAATATTTCGCTAGGTGCATTTGTTGTTCTTGTTGAGGTAAATAGAAACTCAGATATATGTTCCTATAATGAATTTTCTCTTTACTCTGTTATGAAATTTGCATCATAAATTCAAAACATTAAACAGTAACTTAAGTGCATTATGTACCTACTTCATAGTACAGGTTTTGCCTTAGTAACTCTCGGTCTACCCAACCTTCAGCGAGGCGATTACGTCCTTTGCTCCCCCCTTGCTCCACACTAGGTCAGAGGTATCTGTCTAAGACAATAATTCTGACCTCAGGATTGGAAAATCTAATCTTTCTTCTCTAGGGTGTATTCCTTGAGTTCCACTGGTACTCCCACCAACTCTGGACAACTCAGAACTAGCATTAACTACTTACCCTCTCCTCCTTCTGCACAGAACCCTTTTCCCTCTTAGGATTTTTCATTAAATCCTTTTGGGAAGGTAACTGCCAGAATTGTCTCAACCTATTCCTGGGTTTCTTGGAATATTTTACAAGACAATTACTTTCACCTTTTACTCATACAAAATTATCATTTAGTTAAATATTTTAAATAAGAGTCGTGTTAATGCTATTAATGAATGCCTTATTCGTTAAAATTTCTGAATGTCTCATAACAACTCATGTACTATAAGTAAAAAGTAAAAGAGTCAAAACATGAAGTTACATCTTTCCTCGTTGAAAGAAACACCGTCCTCGGAGTTACTCGTTTTCTGAGAACATCTCTAGATAAGCCTCATACATAACCTTTTTGTCTTTCCAAGTAGCCTCCACCGGGCCAAAATGCTTCCACTACACTTTAAATTGGGGGATGACTCGTTTCCGGAGCATTATTTCTCTCCAATCTAGGATATGTTGTGGTTCTACCAGGAACTCGTCGTACGTTTCTACCTGCAAGCAGCAAGATTTTTGAATTAGTTAAAATCAGAAAGTTATTGTATGCAAACCGTAAGACTTTGTTGCCTTACATGTATACCCTGCCATTGTATGATGTTCTTTGAATCATGCACATAATGCTTCAATAAAGACACATGAAACACATTGTGCACTAATATATGCCTTGGTAAAGCCAATCAACAAGCTATCGGCCCTATCCTTTCTAAGACTTCAAAAGGGTTGTATTAGTGGGGAGCCAACCAGGGAAACTTTTAAGGATAGAAATTTATCTTAAAGTCTAGAAACCTAGGCGAATCTGACTAGTTTCTAATATGAAAATAATAAAATGTTTGGCGATATTTCTATAAAAATATTTAGGTTTATAATGATTTTATATTGCTCTATATAAAATTTTGGAAATTTTTAAGGTAAAATCATTTTATACTATAAAATTTGGGCGAATAATTTTTGGAAAAAATGGAAATTGGCGAATCTTTTTTTTGGTAAAAACTTGGAAAATTAACCCACCTGCGAATATTAGCCCCTAAAATTTTCCATGGAGCCAACTTAGCACAAGCATTCCATCGCAGCGTGCTTTTCTTTGGCTTAATC
Source organism: Pinus albicaulis (assembly GCA_034641835.2). Classification (NCBI taxonomy): domain Eukaryota; kingdom Viridiplantae; phylum Streptophyta; class Pinopsida; order Pinales; family Pinaceae; genus Pinus; species Pinus albicaulis. Next base: position 416,154,085 of record CM076584.1, read on the forward strand.
CTCACATACACATGGTCCCCCACTGCAAATTCCTAAAAGGTTCTCTTTCTGTCTGTGTAAACCTTTTTCCGGTCATGAGCTGCCTTCAAATTTTGTGTAATCTTTTTGGATTCTTGCTCCATATCTTCTAACATATCTGGTCCAAGCATAATCTTATTCTCTGGGCGACTCCAATTTATAGGAGTCTGACATTGTCTCTCATACAATGCTTCGAAGGGGCTCATCTTAAGAGAGTCTTGATATTATTTATTGTATGCAAACTCAACCAAATGTAAGTACTCCTCCCATTTCGTTAGTTGTTGCATTACAAACATGTGTGGCATGTCTTCTAAAACTTGATTTACCCTTTCTGTTTTTCCATCCGTTTGTGGGTGATAGGAAGTACTAAATTGTATTTACGTTCCCAGGCCACTAAATAACATCTTTCAGAATGTTGATTTAAAATTCACATCACGATCCGAAATGACTGCATGGGGAATACCATGCAACCTAAAAATCTCCTTCATAAAAATGTGATCAATTTGCACAGTCTTATAGGTAGATTGAACAGGTATAAAGTGTGCCACTTTGCTAAGTCTATCGACTATCACCATAATTGAATCATTATGCTTTTTGTTTCTAGGTAGTCCCGTGATGAAGTCAAGGGAAATGACTTCCCACTTCCATTCATGCACTGGAATTGGTTGAAGCAATCCCGCAGGGTGCTGATGCTTCACTTTAATTTGCTGGCACTCTAGGCACTTTGTCAAATATTCTGCTATGTCCCTTCTCATCCCCGGCCAGGTGTAGTCTTTTCTGATTGCTGTTAACATCTTTTGATATCTCGGATGCCCGACATAGGTGCTTCTATGATACTCATCCAAAATAATACTTTTTAGACTACCTTAATTGGGAATATATATCCTTTTTCGAAAAACAAGAAGCTGTTTTTCATTGAGTTCATATTCGAACTATTTCTCTCGCCTGTCATCATCTTTTACTTGCTGCCACAAGTTCTGATATTCGGGGTCCTCCCTTGCTTCTTCCAAAATATGGTCTTGAAAATTAAATTCATTTTGGTTGAAATAAAGTTCATAAATGTCGTGCACTTTTATGCTTAAGGAATCTGCCACCTTGTTCTCTTTTCCTTTGACATGCTGAATATCGAAATAAAATTCACTAAGAAATGCATTCCATCTCACTTGGCGGGTATTCAAATCAGACTGCTTAAAGTAGTTGGTTAAGCTACTATGATCGGTCCTCAGCGCGAATATTTTTTCCTAGCAGATAATGCCTCCATATCCGCAAGGCATGCACAACTGCAGTCAGCTCTAAATCATATGTTGAATATCTCTTCTTGTGATCCTTTAGCTTCCTAGATTCATAAGCTAAGACTCTCCCTTCTTGAGACAACACTACTCCTACACACTCCTTGCATGCATCTGTACATACTTTGAATTCTTTACTTGGGTTTTCTACCTTCAGGATAGGAGTGATAGTTATAAGTTCTTTCAATAGTTCAAAATTGTTATGACGCTTTTGAGTCCATTTAAAATTTTTTCCTTTCCTTTGCAAAGAGGTAATAGGATAAGCTATTTTATAAAAACCATTGATGAATTGTCAGTCGTAACCAACCAAACCCATAAATGAGTGTATGTCCTCTACGTTATTTGGGACTCTCCACTCCATAATTGTCTTTATATTTTCTGGGTCCACATCTATCCCTTCAGCCGATATCACATGCCCTAAGTATTGAATCTGCTCCTTAAAGAAATCACATTTACTGAACTTGGCATAGAGTTGATGCTCTTTCAACATTTTCAGCACAATATGCAGATGTTATTTGTGCTCTTCCATATTATTGGAGTAAATTAAGATATCATCAATAAATATTAACACTAATTTATCTAAATATGGGTGAAAAATTCCATGCATTAAAATCATGAATGTTGCTGGTGCGTTGGTCAATCCAAACAGTAACACGACAAAATCATAATGTCCATACCTGGTACGGAAAGCTATCAAGCTTATATCCTCATCCTTGATATGAATCTGATGGTAACCAGACCTTAAGTCAATCTTGGAGAATACTATTTCTCCTTTGACTTGGTCAAACAAATCATCGATGTGCGGTAGGGGATACTTGTTTTTAACAGTCATCTTGTTGAGCTGGCGATAATCCATGCACATATGCATAGTACCATCCTTCTTCCTTATGAACAGCGCTAGTGCTCCCCATGGTGACACACTTGGCCGTATATAACCTTTATCCGTCAATTCCTGCAATTGCATCTTTAATTCTATTAACTCCGGTACACTCATTCTGTATGGAGGCCGAGACATAAGCGCTACCCTAGGTATTAATTCAATAGTAAAATATATGTCTCTCTTTGGTGGCAGCCCTAGAATCTCTTTAGGAAAAACATCTTGAAATTATTGTACAATAAGAATATTTTCCAGCATAGCAGTCTTATCTTTTGCGTTGGTGAATCCAACTTGAATTGCATAAAGCTGGCAACCCTTCCTTATACATTTACTTAGCTGTGATGCAGTAATGGGTCGTAGCTTCAAAGGCTTTTTTATGCCCTGCAGTTCCTGTCTTGATCCATCATTAGACTTAAAATGTACGACCTTATTCTTATAGCCCACTAAGGACCAATGTATCTCTAGCCAATCCATCCCCAACAATATATCATAAGATCCCAATGGTAGAACATTGAGTTCCACAGTTATACGCTGATCCCAAATACTCAATTCACAATTAGGTACCTTAGTATGAATCCGTCTTATAGTGATTGTAGCCAGCTGAACTAGCCATGGCTTTTTAAATTTATGTTCTTGCAACTTACTTCTTTCAACTATACGAGGGTGTATGTAGCCCAAACTGGCACCAGGATCAATTAAAATAGAGACAGGTTGGGTTTGAATCTTACCTTATAATTATATCATGGTTGGCCGGTAATCTGCTTATCGATCCTCCAGGGCTGCGTTGATTCTGGGTATGTTTCAAGATACATCCCCTACTGTGGATGCTTCTTGCAGATTTGATGCCACCTCATTCCTTCCTCAATGTGGACAGTTCTTGAAATAATGTGCTTCTCCACATCCCCAGCATTGCAACGGAGGTTTCTGGGGTTGCCCAATATCGGGTCTACTAGAAGCTTCATTAGGCCTTTCATCCCCTGTCCACTTGGTTCTAGTTTAGCTTTTTCCATTATGTTTGCTGAGTGGATGTCTTGCAACATTTTTGAAATTACTTGATCTGTTATTTTTGTTATTGGTAAAGATTTTCTGCCCCTTTCAAGGTGGCCAAATTTTCCCAACTTCTCCCTTCGCCTTGGACTGCTGATAGCACATTCACACTTTCCTAATTGCTTCATCCATGGTTTTTGGATTCGTTCTCAGATTCACGAACTCAATTCTTTCTTTCATATGAATGGGCAAACTACTCAAAAAATGTTGCACTTTGGCCTTTTCATCACACAGGTAAGGTACATATCTTAATATAGACGTGAATTTTGGAATAAATTCATCCATAGTCATTTGGCCCAATTTCAGATCATGAAATTCTCAAGATTTCTCATCGTAAAATCATTTAGTTAGGTACTTATCTTTAAATTACTGCTGAAACTCATCCCAGGTTACATTTTGATCTTCCACTCCCCGTACATTCTTTACTTCCTCCCACCACAACGTTGCCTTTTCCCACAGTTGGTAAATGGCTAGGCAAGCTTTTAGTTTTCTATTATACTCATACACTTGAAAGTACTTATTCATATTTATTATCCAAGATTCCGCCATTTCTTCTGCCTTTCCATCAAAGGTAGGAGGCTTGATCTTTCAGAATTCTCCTTGCAATTCCAATTTTTGCTTTTTAGCTCTTTCTCTTCCATGAAATTTCCAGATTATGCTTCATTATATGTACGAATTTTGTGGCTTCTTGGTGTTCAATTGTCTTCAACATGATCATGTACTGTTTGGCGCTATTCGCTGTTTTCCTAAGTGTTTCTCTCGGGACTGGGTTGTCCACTGGGAGGATTCTAGCTATCCGAAAAACTCTTCAATATCCTCTCTTGCTCTGTCATCAACCTTTCATTATCATTGCGAACTTTAAGCATTTATGTTTGTAACTATTGTACCGTACCCAACAACTTGCTTGTTTGCCGATGTTGTTCTTCTAGCATTCTGCTTGTTTGTTGATGTTGGTCGACACTTAACTGCACCCACATTTCGAGACCAACCTCAGGATTAGTCACAAGATGGGTCTCTCCCATGCTTCTCGGTGGTTGTTGACTTGATCCTCTTCTCATGGCTGATTACAGGAACTTTTTCATGTACTTAACATAATATCAAATCATTAATTTTAATAGTATTCATAACAAAAAGAAAAAAATATGGTTCTGGACCATTTGGCCCTAGTTTGTAACATATGCTCTGATACCACTTGTAACACTTGCACCACTTACATCCTTACTTTTACCCCTTATATAAAAAAAAAATTAAAACATATGTACCTGATATCTATACAAATCTAGATCCTGGACATATTATTTATCGTACCATACCTTTGACTTTACTACAAATAAATCATTTCATCATAATCAAGTTTACAAAGTTTATATTTCACACTTAACTTATGTAACAAACCTATCCATATGAGGTTGGCTACATAATTCCACATCAACAAAACTGGTAGGTTGCACCTTCGTTAATTCTTTGGTACGATTTTAACTTTTCATGTATTTTCCACACAGTATAAACCATTACTCGATTTCCAAAGTATTTAACTCGTAGTAGCACTTAACGTCTGACTGGAAATTATATATTTGTTTATTGGATTGTCCAGACTAGAGTATTAATCTGATGATTAATGTTATGCTACCATGGTGCTACAGTCTCCATCTGGCATGCCTGGTTGTCATCTTTTGCGCCGTTGGATTTCTTCCCTTCGAGATCGATGAAGATCTGTTAAACAAGGTGGGTTAGGGTAACTACCCATCCCCCAAACCCCTCCGTCGTTGTTTCATTGTTTCATCTGCTCTACTTTACTACTACTGTAGCATGTATTCATAGATATTATTCACCAATAGTAAGAATGTTAAGGAAAGGAAAAATCTGCTACTTCATCTTTTATTTCCACACAAAGAATAATAAAAGGAACAATTTTTAATTGATTCCTGTAGCTTTCTTTTTTCTATGTATAAGTATCACGCATATTCAACTGTTTCATAAAATATTTCGCTAGGTGCATTTTCTATTCTTGTTCAGGTAAATAGAAACTCGGATATATGTTCCTATAATGCATTTTCTCTTTATTCTGTTATGAAATTTGAATCATAAATTCAAAACATTAAACAGTAACTTAAGTGCATTATGTACCTATTTCATAGTATAGGTTTTGCCTCAGTAACTGTCGGTCTGCCCAAACTTGAGCGAGGCGATTACGTCCTCTGCTCCCCCCTTACTCCACACCAGGTTGGAGGTATTTGTCTTATACAAGAAGTCTAACCTCAGGATTGGAAAATCCAGTATTGCTTCTCTAGGGTGTATTCCTTGAGTTCCACTAGTACTCCCACTAGCTCTCAACAACTCAGAACCAACATTCACTACGTACCCTCTCCCCCTTCTGCACAAAACCCCTTTCCCTCTTAGGATTGTTCATTAAATCCTTTTCGAAAAGTAACTGTCTGAACTGTCTCAACCTCTTTCTGAGTTTCTCGGAATATTTTACCACACAATTACTTTCACCTTTTACTCAAACAAAATTATCATTTAATTAAATCATTTAAATAAGAGTCATGTGTTAATGTTATTAATGCCTCGTTCATTAAAATTTCTGAATGTTATGAACATTCATTAAAAATTTCTAAATGTCTCGTAACAAAAATTTCTAATTGTCTCATAATAGGTAAAAAGTAAAAGAGTCAAAACAAGAAATTACAAAAATTAACTTAAAAAAAAATTCAAATAATCTATTAAAACAAATTTCAAAATCGTTTAAAGACATATACAATAAATATAAACATTAATGACTCGTTAGAAATATATATTGCCTATGATCCCACAACGACCCTTATATCCCAGTCTATCTACTCATAAATGCACCGAGAGACGAAATGACCACCGTCGGACCACCGTAGGATCATTGACGATGGTCATTTCGTCTCTCGGTGCATTTATGGGCCAATAGACTGGAATATAAGACTCTCCATCATCCCACGGGAATAGGGATTCCATTCTTTTCACTCGAATCCCACGGCTGCCGATGCCGTCCGTATTTTGGGACGAACAACTCCTCTTTCATCGACTGTCTCCTTCGTAAATCACATGCATACCTCAGATGCCATACAGTACAGTACGTTATATAAAATTTCCGCAAGTATTTTAAGAATAAGATAATCGTGTTGTAAATTTCAGGTGGGTAACAGCATATATCTTCCTCTTCATTAGCTGTCGCCCTTAGAAATCACATCCATACCTGAAATGCGTTTACATAAAGTTTCCACTGGTATATAGGAATAAGATAGGACGTACAGCTCCAAATCACAAGCGTACCGAAAATGCGTTACATAAAATTTCCACTAGTATTTTAGGAATAAGATAATCACGTTGTAAATATGAGGTGGAAAATATCCAAATTTCTCGGCACCATTTAATGCTGGAAGGCTTGCTAGGTATATTCCAAAACAATAGAAAACAATGAAAATATAATAATTTATATTAAACACAAATGGGATATAAACATTTACATACTACAGTATAATAATATCGAGTTGTTTTTAGTGAGATTTTTTAGAAATTTGGTAGATTTTTTAGGTTTAATTTCTCTAAAATTTTACATAAATTCATTAAAATCACAAGATTAATAGGTAATCTCTACATAATTGAAGTATCCTAAAGATTTTTCAAAATGTTGAATCTACAGTCCGAACGGCCTTGAAAACATACTTCCCTGATGAATCGGCAAGTATAATCGGAAAACGGGTAAGAGGAGAAATGAGGGAATATTGGATTAACGATGGCATCCATGGCTCCATGAGTTGTCTTATACATGACAAAGCCGTCATCGCTGCGCTGCCTCTGGCTTGCAAATCCCACCGCTCGAATTCTTATTGCACCGGTGTGCCTAGGTATCCATCTACTGTGTTTGGACCCACGTGCGACGCTTCCGATGTCGTCCTCACGGATTACTTGCTGCCGGAGTTGGTGGTGGTGGTTGATTGGCTTCTTTTTCCTAACATGGGTGCTTACGCTGCTGTTGAAATTATTAAAGTCACCTGTCGTGCCTTGGGCAGGAAGAACAAAGAACAAAGTACAGCAGCAGCAGCAGCAGCGCAGAGGAGATCGAGTGCACATCACTCTGTATTTAAGAAGAATTTACTGATGATGGGCCGCAGCCAAGTATGACAGAGAAAGGAATTAATTTTGAAGTATGGGCGAAGTCATTTTTTGACAAAGGAGCGAAGATTTCCCGTAGTTCCAGTCTACGAAGGAGCAGTTTTATTTAAAACAGTCAAGTCGAGCTTTAAAGCCCTCAACAACCAAAAATGAATGAAATTGATCGAACTGGCGGAAGACTTAAAAGTCACTTATGAAGAGGCCGAACAAGTGGTCCCTACCACTTAAGCGCCAAGGCGCAAATCACAGATCGTGGTTTTTTAAGTTTGAGACCGCAAGTGTCTTGTTGATGTGGATGTTTGCGATGTGCAATCATCGCACCATCGCAACATCGGAACATCGCATGTCATATATATATGTTCCGCCATATGTATCATCGCAAACATCGCAATGTTGCAAATCACCCTCCGCCCATTCCATTGTATTTATCGCAAATATTGAAATTTGCAATATGCGATATGCGCTGTCGCAATATCGCATATCGCATATTTCAATGTTGTCATCGCTCTCCGTCATCGCAAAATTTGAATATTGCGATGTGCGATCTTCGCAGATCGCACCGTCGCATTTTTTTTTGATCACAAATTTTGATTGTTTCGCCGTTTGCGCCATCGCAAATCGCAATTTGGCTGACTGCGATGTGGACCCAACTCGTACGTCGCGCCATGTTCAAAGTTTTATGTTTTGCAAGGTTTTCCTTTGTAATTTGTTTTATTTGTTTGTTTTGGGTTTTGTTCCGCCGTGCTATATAAAAAGGAGAAAAGGCCCGAGAGCCAATGTAATGAATGAATGTATTGTATTGCATTGTAAATGCTGTGTGAGCTCGCAGGCAAAGAAAACAAAGTAAGAAGAACTGAGCACTGCTTGTGCGTTCTTGAGAGACAGAGAGTTGTTTTAGAGCACTGCGTCTGTAGCAGTCTTACTTTGGTGAATCCCTCCATTGAGGAAGAAAGTTTGTAACAGTTTTTTTTAAGTTCTGTTATTGAAATAGAAAGCATTTTCATGCCATCTCTGTCTGCGATTAAAATTTCTGTTTTAAACTTCTCTGTGTCCAAGGAGGAGAGTTTTTTCTCTCCACTATTGTTTGGAATTCCTTCCAACATGGTATCAGAGCTAGTTCAGGCTCTTTGAATGTCTCAAAGAAGCTGAAGAAGAAGAAGACTTGTTGCAGCGTTTTCTCCAGCAACGTGAAAAGCTCGACAGAAGTCAAAGTTCAGGTATTTCTCAAAGATAAAAGTGCAGTTGTTTATTGTTTAAGGAGTTTGTTCTTTCAAGAAGGAAAGACAGTTTATTTAAGCTTAGAGTTCAGTTTTGAAGCAATGGCTGGACCAAGCACTGGTATGAGTCTTGGAAATGTTCAACTCCCACAGTTTAATGGAAAGAACTATGATTATTGGGCCATTACCACGAGAGCCCTGTTTGTATCACAAGACTTATGGGAATTAGTAGAAGATGGTTTTCTGCATGAAGAATCGGAGAGCAGGCTTTCACGTCTTAACTCGCGTAGAAGTGACAAGCAGAATAATACAGAAAATCTAAAGTTTCCTTCTTATTGTAATCCTTATTGTAATTGTCGTAAATGAGAGTGTGTTTCCGAGGATAGCAGCAGCTAATAAATCCAAGGAGGCATGGGAAACTCTGAAAGTAGCCTATCAAGGTATGGAGAAAGTTAAGACAACAAAACTTCAGTTGCTGAGAAGAGATTTTGAAAGTCTTTGCATGAAAGAGTCAAACAGTGTAGACATATTTTTTACACATGTGATTGGGATTGTAAATCAGATAAGATCCCATGGAGAAACTCTTGAAGAAAGAAGGATAGTGGAGAAACTTTTGAGATGCTTACCCTCAAAGTTTGATGTGATTGTTACCACCATAGAAGAGACCAAAGATCTCTCATAGTTCACAGTAGATGAACTTCATGCCTCACTGATAACTCATGAACAGAGATTGAGCAGAGATGAACACTCATCTCTTGAGCACGCCTTCAAGACCCAGATGCCTTCAGGAAGAGGAAGAGGTCAAGGTAAAGGAAGAGGAAGAGGTAGAAGCCAGAACAGAGGTGGAAGGAACAACCCTTCACATTCACATGGAAGGAGCAACAGTCAAAGTAAGAGCCACGGCCAATGCAACAGCCAGCAAGGTGGACATCAACACCAACATGCTCATGGACAGAGGTATGACAAATCCAATGTCCAATGTCATTATTGCAAGAAATATGGGCACTATGCCAATGAATGTAGAAAGAAGCAAAATGACATGAAAAATAGGCAGAATGCTAATGTAGCAAAAGAGGAAAAGAAACCAAGTAATGTGCTATTAGCCTGTAATGTAGCACAAGACAAAGATGATGATGTTTGGTTCTTAGATTCAGGTTGTAGTAATCATATGACTGGCAACAAAGCAATGTTTGCCAATCTAGATGAAGAAGTTAAATCTGAAGTGACCACAGGGACTGATACTAAGATCTCTGTCAAAGGAAAAGACAGAGTTAGTATTCGAGCCAGAAATGGGGAGCAAAAATTTGTTCCTGATGTGTATTATGTTCCAGGTCTGAAATGTAATCTTTTGAGTGTTGGGCAGCTCATAAATAAAGGTTACAATGTAATTTTTAAAGATGATGTGTGCACAATAAAAGATATACCTCCAAGTAAGAAAATTATTGCTGAAATTCAAATGACCAGCAATAGAATGTTTCCGCTCAAGCTCAACATTGACTTGAAGCAAAAAGGAAAGAATATAGCAGCCGTAACACAAGAAGCCTTCCAGAAGGAAGAGAAAGATGTAAATTGGTTATTGCACTTGAGATTTGGACATCTCAACTTCGGAGTATTAAATTTGTTGCACAGAAAAGGAATGGTAAGAGGTTTACCATTGATAGAGAAGCCTGATAGCCTATGTGAAGGCTGCATCTTGGGAAAACAACACAGAGAAAGTTTTCCTTCAGGGAAAAGCATAAGGGCAAAAGCACCCTTAGAAATCATTCACTCGGATTTATGTGGGCCGATGCAAACAACATCTGTTTCAGGCAGCAATTACATGCTGACCTTCATAGATGATTTCACAAGAAAAGTGTGGGTTTATTTTCTGAAATATAAGAGTGAAATCTTTCAGAAATTTTTCCACTTTAAAGCTCTTGTAGAGAAACAAAGTGGGCAGTATATTAAAGCTCTCAGAACCGACAGAGGAGGAGAATACATATCAAAGGAGTTTCTGCGTTTTTGCAGAGAGAACAACATACACAAGTAGTTTACCACAAGGTACACACCGCAACAGAATGGAGTTGCTGAAAGGAAGAATCGAACCATAATGGAAATGGTGAGAAGTATGCTAAAGGTAAAGCATTTTCCGAATGAGTATTGGATAGAAGCAGCAAACTGTGCTGTGTATATTTTAAATAGATGCCCTACAAAGGTTGTGATGAACAAAGTTCCAGAAGAAGCGTGGAGTGGCAGAAAACAAGGAGTCACCCACATGAGAGTTTTTGGATGTGTGGCATATGTGCACATTCCAGACAAGTTGAGAAAGAAGTTGGATAGTAAGGGGGAGAAGTGCATTTTCCTTGGATATTGTGAAGAGTCCAAAGGATACAGATTGTATAACCCATCCACAAAGAATTTTGTGATAAGAAGAGATGTGCAATTCATTGAAGAGGAAGCATGGGATGGAAGCATAGAGAAAACAGTCAATGTTAAAAACTGTTTGTGTCATGATGAAGATGAGGAAGATGTGGTTGAAATTAACAACTCATCTGTTGCACAACCTCCACCAACACAAGGACAGCAAGGGACACCTCAAGCAGCAGCGAGAACACCCTTGAGAAGAAGCGGGAGTGCATCTCCAAGCACACCACATGGAGCAGAATTGAGTGCTTCATCAAGCACGACTACACCAAGTGAAAGAGGAACAAAGTTCAGAAGTCTCAGAGAAATCTATGAGCAAGGAGCAACAGATGAAGGTATGAATTATCTATTTGCTTTGTACTGTCAAGTTGATGATCCTATTCATTTTGAAGATGCTATTAAAGATAGAAAATGGATAGAAGCTATGGATGATGAAATTAAAGCCATAGAGAAGAACAAAACATGGGATCTGGTTGATCTCCCAGAGGGTAAAGAAGTCATTGGAGTTAAATGGGTCTATAAGACCAAAAGCAATGCTGAAGGAAAAATAGAAAGACACAAGGCCAGAGTTGTCATCAAGGGATACAAGCAGAAGAAAGGAATTGATTATGAAGAAACTTTTGCACCAGTTGCTAGAATGGAAACCGTGAGAGCAGTGATGTCCATAGCAGCACAAAACAAATGTAAAGTATATCAAATGTATGTAAAATCCGCATTTTTAAATGGATTTTTAATGGAAGAGGTATATGTGGAACAACCTCTCGGATATGAGAAGAAAGGCCAAGAGCATAAGGTCTGCAAATTGAAGAAAGCTCTTTATGGGCTGAAGCAAGCTCCAAGAGCATGGTACAGTAGGATAGATTCCTATCTACTGGAAAATGGATTTGAGAAGTGTGAGGGAGAACCCACCCTCTACATCAAAGAAAAGGATGGTAAGATGTTAATTGTTGTTTTATATGTTGATGATTTAATATTTCCAGGTAATGATGATTACCTTGTTGAAAATTTTAAAATAGTCATGAAAAATGAATTTGAAATGACTGACATGGGTTTGTTGAGATACTTCTTGGGAATAGAAGTAGAGCAAAATGAGAAAGGGATTTTTATTTCCCAAGCAAAGTATGTGAATCAGGTTTTAGAAAGATTTAATATGCAGGAGTGCAAAGCTGCAATTACTCCCACAGTAATGGGATTGAAGTTGAGAAAAGATGACAACAACAAGGATGTTGATCCAAGTTTGTATAAAAGCATAGTTGGCAGCCTTATGTATTTGACTGCAACTAGGCCGGATATTATGCATGTTGTTAATTTAATTTCTAGATTTATGGAGAAGCCAAAAGAAGCACATTGGCAAGCAGCAAAAATAATTCCGAGGTATGTGAAAGGAACAAAAGGATTTGGTATTTTATATACTACTTCAGAAAATTCAGAATTAGCTGGATACACTGACAGTGATTGGGCTGGAAGTGTAGATGATCGGAAGAGCACTTCCGGTTATGTTTTTCATATGGGTTCAAGAGCCATTTCATGGGCTTCCAAGAAACAACCTATTGTAGCATTGTCTACAACAGAGGAAGAATATGTGGCAGCTACAGCAGCAGCGTGTCAAGAAATTTGGATGAGAATAATGTTGAGAAGTTTGTGCCAAGAACAAGTAAAGGGCAATGTGATTTATTGTGACAATAACTCAGCTATTGCATTATCAAAGAATTTTGTGTCTCACAAAAGAACGAAGCACATAGACACAAAGTTTCACTATATCAGAGAATTGGTGAACAATGGAGAAGTTGTTTTACAGCATTATAAAACAGAGGAGCAATATGCAGATATTTTAACTAAGCCATTGGGACAGAAGACATTTGAAGTTTTGAGAAAATGTTTGGGTATGATGGATAACCCAGCAGCTGAATTTAAGGGGGAGTGTTGAAATTATTAAAGTCACCTGCCATGCCTTGGGCAGGAAGAACAAATAACAAAGTACAGCAGCAGTAGCAGCAACGCAGAGGAGATCGAGTGCACAACACTCTGTATTTAAGAAGAATTTACTAATGATAGGCCGCAGCCAAGTATGATAGAGAAAGGAATTAATTTTTAAGTATGGGCGAAGTCATTTTTTGACAGAGGAGCGAATATTTCCCGTAGTTCCAGTCTACGAAGGAGCAGTTTTATTTACAACAGTCAAGTCGGGCTTTAAAGCCCTCAACAACCAAAAATGAATGAAATTGATCGAACAGGCGGAAGACTTAAAAGTCACTTATGAAGAGGCCGGACAAGTGGTCCCTACCACTTAAGCGCCAAAGCGCAAATCACAGATCGCAGTTTTTGAATTTTGAGACCGTAAGTGTCTTGTTGATGTGGATGTTTGCGATGTGCGATCATCGCACCATCGCAACATCACAACATCGCATGTCATATATATATGTTCCGCCATATGTATCATCGCAAACATCTCAATGTTGCAAATCGCCCTCCGCCCATTCCATTGTATTTATCGCAAATATTGAAATTTGCAATATGCGATATGCGCTGTCGCAATATCGCATATCGCATATTTCAATGTTGTCATCGCTCTCCGTCATCGCAAAAGTTGAATATTGCGATGTGCGATCATCGCAGATCGCACCGTCGCATTTTTGTTTGATCACAAATTTTGATTGTTCCGCCGTTTGCGCCATCGCAAATCGCAATTTGGCCGATTGCGATGTGGACCCCACTCGTACGTCGCGCCATGTTCAAAGTTTTATGTTTTGCAAGGTTTTCCTTTGTAATTTGTTTTACTTGTTTGTTTTGGGTTTTGTTCCGCCGCGCTATATAAAAAGGAGAAAAGGCCCGAGAGCCAATGTAATGAATGAATGTATTGTATTGCATTGTAAACGCTGTGTGAGCCCGCAGGCAAAGAAAACACAGTAAGAAGAACTGAGCACTGCTTGTGCGTTCTTGAGAGACAGAGAGTTGTTTTAGAGCATTGCGTCTGTAGCAGTCTTACTTTGGTGAATCCCTCCATTGAGGAAGAAAATTTGTAACAGTTTTTTTTAAGTTCTGTTATTGAAATAGAAAGCATTTTCATGCCATCTCTGTCTGCGATTAAAATTTCTGTTTTAAACTTCTCTGTGTCCAAGGAGGAGAGTTTGTTCTCTCCACTGTTGTTTGGAATTCCTTCCAACAGCTGCTGCCATCGGCACTAATTTTAATGGCTTCTCCATTTCTGCCATTCCAACCTACTGTGCCGCCTCCCTGCCTCCTTAGATATCTCACATCATTCTATGATGTATCGAGATTCTAACAATTCAAGAAAGTAAATCCGGTAGGTTGTGATATCGACAGTGCTAAATATGATCCCCTAAGCTATTGTATCTGTAATCTTGATTCTGATTAATTATTGAGCCGGAGATTCATTTTACAGTCCAGCAGCATTAAAGTCCAGTGTAGCTCAGTGTGTACAATCCAGTGTCGCTGAGTGTGAATGAATGTTGTGTATAAATATTTTTTCAAAAATATATTTTAAATAAAAAATAATATTAAGTATATTTAATTAGATATGAGTAGAAAAAAATAACATGTTTTTATATTTAAAAAAAAAAATATTATATAAGAAAATATCCAATATAAATTATGAATAAAATATTGACATATATTAATAATAATAAGAAAACAGTTTCATAAAATACTTGTTATATAATTTTTATAACATTTACAAATATAATTTAACTAATAATAAAATATATATTAATTTTTACAGATAAATGTAATTAGGATTAATCATATTATTAAGATTTGGTCTAAGTTTTAAACCATGTAATATAGTTCATCTTCAAAGTAATCTTAAAAGTGAAAAAAGAAATCGATCTCATTAAATAAATAATTTATTAATAAATGTGATAACTCTTCAAACTAATCATTAAAAACCAAGCTTTATTTACAATTTAAAATAAATTTACATCTCTACTCATATCTACCTTTTATTAAATCTGTAGTAAAATAAATCTATACTAATTATATTATATACATAATATAATCACTAATCCAAAATATGATCGATTGAAGGCTTACTGACACAGATAGCGATCTACCAATAGACAAACAGTTGTACTGTCGTATAGTAATTAAATCATAGGCATAGTAAACCTGGAATATTTTTTCCACGCGTTACTTGCTACATGAAGAGGCTATAAACACATGCATTCATCCGAAAGATAAGATTAGATATTTTGATAGATAGAAAGCCAAAAGAATAATAGAATTTAAAATATTTTGAAATGGGCTTAGGACTTATTTATAATTTAAAATATTTTGAAATGGGCATATGACTTATTTGTAATAGCATTTAAAACAAATTATTTAAAAAAGGATTGTTTGGATTTAATAATTATGTGATTTTTGAATATTAGAAAATTTTAAAATATTTAGTAATATCATGAATATAGGTTAGGTCAATATTTTATTTGGCCATTATTGACTTTGTTTATATTTTAAGGAAATATTTAGGAAATCATATATGTTTATATTTTAAGAAAATATTTAGGAAATCATATATGTTTTATATGGATAGATTTCTCTATTTTCAATTACAATTTTCAAAATTTTAATTTAATTATCAATAATTATTAGGTGAATAATAAGAATTTAACCTTCACACAATATTTTATAGACAACCTTAAGGTTGAAATTTCTCAATTATACTTTCTTCTTCTTCCCTCTTTTTTTTTTTCTTCTTTAGTTCTAATTAAATTGATTAATTAAATAAAATATTAATTCCTTTTATTATAATAATAATTTAATATAAAATTGTAATTGAGATAATTATAATTTTTTTTGAGAAATTAGTGAGTTACTTCATGCAAATGGTCATAGATGAATGACTTACTTAACGCACATGAATCCCAAAAAATGATATCTAAAATTGAGGTTGTTAGATTACTATGAGCTCTGAGTATTTTGATGGCTATTAGTCTTTCTCGTCCATTTAATTTATATAGTTGTGATAGTTTAGAAATATTCTTAGTCATATACACAATATAACCAATAAAATCAAGAGTTTTCTAACAGTGTTTCAGTTCTTGTGATTTCTTCTTATTTATTATACACTTATGACTACATAGATGAATACAACACTTAAAAAACCAGTGAATTACTCAATCTATATAAATAAATACAACACATTGAAAAACTCCTAAGCATTCAATATTTAAAAATTAAACTGCTTAAACTTAGATTTTTAAAATTATATATCGAATTTTGAGCAAAATTGTAACACTTGCACCACTTACATCCTTACTTTTACCCCTTATATATAAAAAAACTTAAAACATATACATGATATCTATACGAATCTAGATCATGTACATATTATTTATCATATCATACCTTTGACTTTACTACAAATAAATCATTTCATTGTAATCGAGTTTACAAAGTTTATATTTCGCACTTAACTTATGTAACAAACCTATCCATATGAGGTTGGCTACATAATACCACATCAATGAAACTGGCAGGTTGTACCTACGTTAATTCTTTGGTACGATTTTAAATTTTCATGTATTTGTCACACTCTATAAACCATCACTCGATTTCGAAAGTATTTAACCCATAGTAGCACTTAACGCCTGATTGGAATTATTGGATTGTCCGGACTAGTTTATTAATCCAATGATTAATTTTATGCTACCGTGGTGCTATGGTCTCCATCTGGCTCGGCTGGCTGTCATCTTTTGCGCCGTTGGATTGCATCCCTTTGAGATCGTCAAAGATCCATCAAATTGGGTGGGTTAGGGTAACTACCCATCTCCAAACCACTCTGTCATTTTTTTCATTGTTGTGTTATGTCGGAGCGGGGCTCTCGGCTCTACAACTGTAACTCATGTGAAGAGGCTTCGTCCATACCTCGCGAAGAGTGCTCCATTATCAGTCTTGGTTCTGCGTGTTATTCTTGCCACCTGCATAATTCCTGCGACGCCTTTGGGATGGCTCTACCGACCGAAGAACAACTGTGCGAGCCTTTCGTCTTTTGTCTCAGCTTCATGGTTCAAAGAAGCCTCCGAAATCACAGATGTTCTCCTCCACACTCATTATTTGTAAGGTTTGCATACCAATTTTCTTTTATAATTTTTGTACACAGGTTTAAGAGTATTTTTATTTTACCTTATTGATTTTTATGTAGTTGCTAACTCAAAGACAATTGCTCTTTTTTTTATGCTCTGGTTAAGAAGGATTTGGGTGAGGACGAAACCTTCTGACTTGAAGTTTCTTCGTCAGCTCGAAACCCTTGTCAAACAATAAGAGCCTCTCACATTCTCTTCTACATACTCTGCCAATGGTGCTACATACTGTAACGTTTGACCTTCCTCTACTAAATTTGCAGGCAAAGGCTTCTGGCTATTGGTTGCATGGGAAATTAAATGTTTAGCTTATTATATGGGTTTTCTATTGTACTATCCTTGTTTTGTTTTGGGCTCGGCCCTGACTTGTTATATATATCTACCGGAATTGGTCCTCAGTGAACTCTGCACTGTTTCATGAGGGTTTAAATTTCAGAGTTCATCTTTGTTCCTTTTATTTCGAATTTTGTAAATGTTCTTATGGATAAATTTAATTTTACACTGCTATGTTTACACCGCTGTTTTTATCATATTATGGGTTCTCTAGTATTTACGCTGGCTCGGCTATGCATTACATTTGGGATACAATGTTAATATTTAAATGCTTTACTGCAACATTTATTTCGCTGGAAAATTTGGTTTAGCCTGTGGAGTTTAGACTCGGTTCATTCCAGCTTCTGCATTCTAATAGTTAATCATCCACACAGTTTGGTTAGAAATCTTTATTCTTGATCTTTGAGGTATTCTAGATTGGTAACACATGTATTAATTCCTTCATTTATTACTCACTGTGGTCTTTCTTAGTTCCAACAGAAGTATTTCAATGGGACAAGAACCAGGACCCTATTACTGGGTTTTGGTTCTAGACCCTAAACGGGTCAGTTCCCCCATACCCTGAATGTTTTCTGTCGAGCTTTGAAGTTTAGTAATTTCTATGATTTATGGTATTTTATATTAAATTCACTTACAAGGGTTTGGTATTTTCTCATTTTCTTATGTTAGCATATGCTCCACATTGAACAATGCTACTTCATGTATTAATTGTTCACATAGTTTTCTATAGTAGTGTAAAATCTACTTATGTATCATAGTATTGTATGTTTTTTCCACAACTCCGCCATAATCACATGTGCTTTACAGTTTCTCCTCTTCCAATCACATGTAATTTTACACATAATATAGCACAGTCATCTGCTCTACTTTACTACTACTGTAGCATGTATTCATAGCTATTATGCACCGATAGTAAGAATGTTAAGGAAAGGAAAAATCTGCTACTCCATCTTTTATTACCACATAGAGAATAATAAAAGGAACAGTGTTTAATTGAATCCTGTAGCTTTATTTTTTCTATGTATAAGTATAACGCATATTCAACTGTTTCATAGAATATTTCGCTAGGTGCATTTTTTGTTCTTGTTCGGGTAAATAGAAACTCATATATATGTTCCTATAATGCATTTTCTCTTTACTCTGTTATGAAATTTGCATCATAAATTCAAAACATTAAGCAGTAACTTAAGTGAATTATGTATCTACTTCATAGTACAGGTTTTTCCTCAGTAACTCTCGGTCTGCCCAACCTTGAGCGAGGCGATTACGTCCTCTACTCCCCTCTTTCTCCACTCTAGGTCAGAGGTATTTTTCTAAGACAATAATTCTGACCTCGGGATTGGAAAATTCAGTCTTTCTTCTCTAGGGTGTATTCCTTGAGTTCCACTGGTACTCCCACCAACTTTGGACAACTCCGAACTAGCATTAACTACTTACCCTCTCCCCCTTTTCCACAGAACCCCTTTACCTCTTAGGATTGTTCATTAAATCATGTGTTAATGCTATTAACGAATGCCTCATTCGTTAAAATTTCTGAATGTGTCATAACAAATCATGTACTATAAGTAAAAAGTAAAAGAGTCAAAACATGAAGTTACATCTTTCCCCGCTGAAAGAAACACCTTCCTCGGTGTTACTCGTTTTCTGAGAACATCTCCAGATAAGCCTCATACATAACCTTTTCGTCTTCCCAAGTAGCCTCCTACGGGCCAAAATGCTTCCACTGCACTTTAAATTGGTGGATGACTCGCTTCCGGAGCATTATTTCTCTCCAATCTAGGATATGTTGTGGTTCTACCAGGAACTTGTCGTACGTTTCTACCTACAAGCAGCAAGATTTTTGAATTAGTTAAAATCGGAAAGTTATTGTATGCAAACCGTAAGACTTTGTTGCCTTACATGTATACCCTGCCAATGTGTGATGTTCTTTGAATCATGCACATAATTCTTCAATAAAGACACATGAAACACATTGTGCACTAATATATGCCTTGGTAAAGCCAATCAACAGGCTATTGACCCTATCCTTTCTAAGACTTCAAAAGGGCCGTATTATTGGGGAGCCAACTAGGGAAACTTTTAAGGATAGAAATTTATCTTAAAGTTTAGAAACCTTGGTGAATCTGACTAGCTTCTAATATGAAAATAATAAAATGTTTGGCGATATTTCTATAAAAATATTTAGGTTTATAATGATTTTATATTGCTCTATATAAAATTTTGTTGATTTTTAAGGTAAAATCATTTTATACTATAAAATTTGGGCGAATAATTTTTGGAAAAAATGGAAATTGGTGAATCTTTTTTTTGGTAAAAACATGGAAAATTAATCCACCTGTGAATATTAGCCCCTAAAATTTTCCATGGAGCCATATTAGCACAAACATTCCATCGTAGAGTGCTTTTATTTGGTGTAATCCTCACATACACATGGTCCCCCACTGCAAATTCCTGAAAGGTTCTCTTTCTGTGTGTGTAAACCTTTTTCCGGTCATGAGCTGCCTTAAAATTTTGTGTAATCTTTTTGACTTCCTGCTCCATATCTTCTAGCATATCTGGTCCAAGCATCATCTTATTATTTGGGCTACTCCAATTTATAGGAGTCCGACATTGTCTCTCATACAATGCTTCGAAGGGGATCATCTTAAGAGACTCTTGATATCCGTTATTGTATGCAAACTCAACCAAATGTAAGTACTTCTCCCATTTCGTTGGTTGTTGCATTACATACATGTCCAACATGTATTCTAAAACTTGATTTAACCTTTCTGTTTGTCCATCTGTTTGCGGGTGGTAGGAAGTACTAAATTGTATTTGCGTTCCCAAGCCACTAAATAGCATCTTCTAGAATGTTGATTTGAACTTCACATCACGATCCGAAATGACTGCTTGGGGAATACCATGCAACCTGAAAATCTCCTTCATAAAAATGTCAGCAATTTGCACAGTCTTATAGGTAGATTGAACAAGGATAAAGTGTGCCACTTTGCTAAGTCTATCGACTACCACCATAATTGAATCATTATGCTTTTTGTTTCTGGGTAGTCCCGTGATGAAGTCAAGGGAAATGAATTCCCACTTCCATTCAGGCATTGGAATTGGTTGAATAAATCCCGCAGGGTGTTGATGCTCCGTTTTAATTTTTTGGTACTCTAGGCACTTTGTCAAATATTCTGCTATGTCCCTTCTCATCCCCAGCGAGGTGTAGTATTTTCTGATTGCTGTTAACATATTTTGATATCCTGGATGCCCGACATAGGTGCTTCTATGATACTCATCCAAAATAATACTTTTGAGACTACCTTGATTGGGAATATATATCCTTTTTCAAAAAATAAGAATCTATTTTTTATTGAGTTCATATTCAGACTGTTTTCCTCATCTGTCATCATCTTTTACTTGCTGCCACAAGTTCTGATATTTGGGGTCCTCCCTTGCTGCTTCCAAAATCTGGTCCTTAAAATTAAATTCATTCTGGTTGAAATAAAGTTCATAAATGATGTGCACTTTTCTACTTAAGGCATCTGTCACCTTGTTCTCTTTTCCTTTCACACGCTGAATATCGAAATAAAATTCACTAAGAAATACATTCCATCTCACTTAGCGAGTATTCAAATTAGACTGCTTAAAGTAGCTGTTTAAGCTACTATGATCGGTCCTCAGCGCGAATCTTTTTTCCTAGCAGATAATGCCTCCATATCTGCAAGGGATGCACAACTGCAGTCAGCTCTAAATCATATGTTGAATATCTCTTCTTGTGATCCTTCAGCTTCCTAGACTCATAAGCTACGACTCTTCCTTCTTGAGACAACACTGCTCCTACACCCTCCTTGCATGCATCTGTACATACTTCGAATTCTTTACTTGGGTTTGCTACCTTCAGGACAGGAGCGATAGTTATAAGTTTTTTCAATAGTTCAAATTTTTTATGACGCTCTTGAGTCCATTTACAAATCTATCCTTTCCTTTGCAAAGAGGTAATATGATAAGCTATTTTAGAAAAACCATTGATGAATTGTCAGTAGTAACCAACCAAACCCATAAATGAGTGTATGTCCGCTACATTATTTAGGACTCTCCACTCCATAATTGTCTTTATCTTTTCCAGGTTCACATGTATCCCTTCAGCTGAAATCACATGCCCTAAGTATTGGATTTGCTCCTTAAAGAAATCACATTTACTAAACTTGGCATAGAGTTGATGCTCTTTCAACATTTTTAGCACAATACACAGATGTTATTTGTGCTCTTCCATATTCTTGGAGTAAATTAAGATATCATCAATAAATATTAACACTAATTTATCTAAATACGGGTGAAAAATTCAATGCATTAAACTCATGAATGTTGCTGGTGCATTGGTCAATCCAAACGATAACACCACAAACTCATAATGTCCATACCTGGTATGGAAAGTTGTCGTGCTTATATCCTCATCCTTGATATGAATATGATGGTAACCAGACCTTAAGTCAATCTTGGAGAATAATGTTGCTCCTTTGACTTGGTCAAACAAATCATCGATGTGCGGTAGGGGATACTTGTTTTTAACAGTCAGCTTGTTGAGCTGGCGATAATCCATGCACATATGCATAGTACCATCCTTCTTCCTTATGAACAGCACCAGTGCTCCCCATGGTGACACACTTGGTCGAATATAACCTTTATCCATCAATTCCTGCAATTTCATCTTTAATTCTGTTAACTCCGGTACGCTCATTTTGTATGGAGTCCGAGACACAGGCGCTGCCGCAGGTATTAATTCAATAGTAAAATCTATGTCTCTCTTTGGTGGCAGCCCTAGAATTTCTTCAGGAAAAACATCTTGAAATTATTGTAAAATAAGAATATTTTCCAGCATAACAGTCTTATCTTTTGCATTGGTGAATCCAACTTGAATTGCATAAAGTTGGAAACCCTTCCTTATACATTTACTTAGATGTGATGCAGTAATGGGTCGCAACTTCAAAGGCTTTTTTTTGCCCTGCAGTTCCTATCTTGATCCATCATTAGACTTAAAATGTATGAACTTATTCTTATAGCCCACTAAGGACCAATGTATCTCTAGCAAATCCATCCCCAACAATATACCATAAGATCCCAATGGTAGAACATTGAGTTCCACAGTTATACTCTGATCCCAAATACTCAATTCACAATTGGGTACCTTAGTATGAATATGTCTTATAGTGATTGTAGCCAGGTGAACCAACCATGGCTTTTTAAATTTCTGTTCTTGCAACTTACTGCTTTCAACTATACGAGGGTGTATGTAGCCCAAACTGGCACTAGGATCAATTAAAATAGAAATAGTTTGGGTTTGAATCTTACCTTCTAATACTATCATAGTTGGCTGGTAATCTACTTATTGATCCTCCAGCGCTGCGTTGATTCTGGGTATGTTTCAAGCTACATCCCCTACTATGGATGCTTCTTGAAGATTTGATGCCACCTCATTCCTTCCTCGATGTGGACATTTCTTGCAATAATGTGCTTCTCCACATCCCCAATATTACAACGGAGGTTTCTGGGGTTGCCCAATATCGGGTCTACTGGAAGCTTCATTAGGCCTTTCCTCCCCTGTCCACTTGGTTCTGGTTTAGCTTTTGCCATTATGTTTGCTGAGTGGATGTCTTGCAACATTTTTGAAATTACTTGATCTGTTATTTTTGTTATTGGTAATGATTTTCTTCCCCTTTCAAGGTGGCCAACTTTTCCCAACTTTTTCCTTCACCTTGGAATGCTGATAGCACATTCGCGCTTTCCTAATTGCTTCATCCATGGTTTTTGGATTCGTTCTCGGATTCACGAACTAAATTCTTTCTTTCATATGAATGGGCAAACTGTTCAAAAAATGTTGCACCTTGGCCTTTTCATCACACAGGTAAGGTACATATCTTAATAGATACTTGAATTTTGTAATAAATTCATCCATAGTCATTTGGCCGAATTTCAGATCATGAAATTCTCGATATTTCTCATCGTAAAATCATTTAGTCAGGTACTTATCTTTAAAGTACTGTTGAAACTCATCCCAGGTTACATTTTGATCTTCCACCCCCCGTACATTCTTTACTTCCTCTCACCACAACGTTGCCTTTTCCCATAGTTGGTAAATGGCTAGGCAAGCTTTTAGTTTTCTATTATACTCATACACTTGAAAGTACTTATTCATATTTATTATCCAAGATTCCGCCATTTTATCCGCCTCTCCATCAAAGGTAGGAGGCTTGATCTTTCAAAATTCTCCTTGAAATTCCATTTTTTGCTTTTTAGCTCTTTCTCTTCCATGAATTTTCTAGATTCTACTTCATTATATGTACGACTTTTATGGCTTCTTGGTGCTCGATTGTCTTCAACATGATCATGTACCGTTTGGTGCTATTCACTATTTTCCTAAGTGTTTCTCTCAGGACTGGGTTGTCCACTGGGAGGATTCTGGCTATCCGATAGAATCCTCAATATCCTCTCTTACTCTGTCATCAACCTTTCATTATCGTTGCGAACTTTAAGCATTTATGTTTGTAACTGTTGTACTGTATCCAACAACTTGCTTGTTTGCTAATGTTGTTCTTCCAGCATTCTGCTTGTTTGTTGATGTTGGTCGACACTTAACTGCACCCACATTTCGGGACTGACCTCAGGATTAGTCACAGGATGGGTCTCTCCCATGTTTCTGGGTGGGTGTTGACTTGATCCTCTTCTCATGGTTGATTACAGGAACCTGTTCCTGTACTTAACACAATATCAAATCATTAATTTTAATAGTATTCATAACATAAAGAAAAAAATATGGTTCTGGACCATTTGGCCTGAGTTTGTAACATATGCTCTGATACCACTTGTAACACTTGCACCACTTACATCCTTACTTTTACCCCTTATATAATTTTTTTTTTTAAACATATACCTGATATCTATACAAATCTAGATCCTGTACATATTATTTATCATACCATACCTTTGACTTTACTACAAATAAATCATTTCATCATAATCAAGTTTACAAAGTTTATATTTCACACTTAACTTATGTAACAAACCTATCCATATGAGGTTGGCTACATAATGCCACATCAACAAAACTGGTAGGTTGTACCTTCATTAATTCTTTGGTACGATTTTAACTTTTCATGTATTTGCCACACAGTATAAACCATTACTCGATTTCCAAAGTATTTAACTCGTAGTAGCACTTAGCGTTTGATTGGAAACTATATATTTATTTATTGGATTGTCCAGACTAGAGTATTAATCCAATGATTAATGTTATGCTACCGTGGTGCTACAGTCTCCATCTGGCACGCCTGGTTGTCATCTTTTGCGCCGTTGGATTTCTTCCCTTCGAGATCGACGAAGATCTGTCAAACGGGGTGGGTTAGGGTAACTACCCATCCCCCAAACCCCTCCGTCGTTGTTTCATTATCGTGCTATGCCAGAGCGGGGCTCTTGGCTCTATAACTGTAACTCCTGTGAAGAGGCTCCGGCCATACCCCCGTGAAGAGTGCTCCATTATCAGTCTTGGTTTTGTGTGTTACTCCTTTCTTACCACTTGCATAATTCCTGCAACGCCTTTGGGATGGCTCTGCCGACTGAAGAGAAACTGTTCGAGCCTTTCGTCTTCTGTCTCAGCTTCATGGTTCAAACCGGCCTTTGAAATCACAGATGTTCTCCTCCACACTCATTCTTGGTAAGGTTTGCATACCAATTTTCTTTTATAATTTTTGTATAGAGGTTTAAGAGTATTTTGAGTTTACCTTATTGATTTTTCTGTAGTTGCTAACTCAAAGAAAATTTCTCTTTTTGTTATGCTCTAGTTAAGCAGGATTTGGGTGAGCGTGAAACCTTCTGACTTGAAGTTTCTTCGTCGGCTCAAAACCCTAGTCAAATAGTAAGAGCTTCTCACGTTCTCTTCTACATACTCTGCCCATGGCGCTACATATTGTAACGTTTGGCCTTCCTCTACTTAAATTTGCAGGAAAAGGATTTTGGCTATCGGTTGCATGAGCAGTTAAATGTTTAGCTTATTATATGGGTTTTCTGTTGTACTGTCCTTGTTTTGTTTTGGGCTCCGGCCTGACTTGTTATATATATCCGCTGGAATCAGTCCTCGGTAACCTCTGAATTGTTTCATGTGGGTTTAAATTTCAGAGTTCATCTCTGTTCCTTTTCTTTCGAATTTTGTAAATGTTCTTATGGATAAATTCAATTTTACACCGATGTGTTTACACTGTCATTTTTATCATATTATGGGTTCTCCAGTCTTTACGCTGGCTTGGATATGCATTACATTTGGGCTACAATGTTAATATTTAATTTCTTTACCGCAACATTTCTTTCACTGGAAAATTTGGTTTATCCTGTGGAGTTTAGACTCGGTTCGTTCCAGCTTCTGCATTCTAATTGTTAATCATCTGCATAGTTTGGTTAGCAATCTTTATTCTTGATCTTTGAGGTATTCTAGCTTGGTAACACATGTATTAATTCCTTCATTTATTGCTCACTGTGGTCTTTCTTAGTTTCGACAGAGGTATTTCAATGGGACCAGAACTGGGACCCTATTACTGGGTTCTAGTTCTAAACCCTAAACTGGTCGATTCTCCCATAACCTGAATGTTTTCTCTCGAGCTGAGAAGTTAGCTAGTTTCTATGATTTCTAGTATTTTATATTAAATTCACTTACAGGGGTTTGGTATTTTCTCATTTCCTTATTTTAGCATATGCTCCACATTGAACATTGCTACTTCATGTATTAATTGTTCACGTAGTTTTCTATAGTAGTGTAAAATCTACTTATGCATCACACTGTTGTATGTTTTTTCCACATCTCCACCATAATCACATGTGCTTTGAAGTTTTTCCTCTTCCAATCACATGTAATTTTACACATAATATAGCATAGTCATCTGCTCTACTTTACTACTACTGTAGCATGTATTCATAGCTATTATTCACCGATAGTAAGAATGTTAAGGAAAGGAAAAATCTAGTACTTCATTTTTTATTACCACACAAAGAATAATAAAAGGAACAATGTTTAATTGATTCCTGTAGTTTTTTTTTTTTCTATGTATAAGTATCACGCATATTCGCTAGGTGCATTTTCTGTTCTTGTTCAGGTAAATAGAAACTCGGATATATGTTCCTATAATGCATTTTCTCTTTATTCTGTTATGAAATTTGAATCATAAATTCAAAACATTAAACAGTAACTTAAGTGCATTATGTACCTATTTTAGAGTACTGGTTTTGCCTCAGTAACTGTCGGTCCACCCAACCTTGAGCGAGGCGATTACGTCCTCTTCTCCCCCCTTGCTCCACACCTGGTCGGAGGTATTTGTCTGAGACAAGAAGTCTAACCTCTAGATTGGAAAATCTAGTATTGCTTCTCTAGGGTGTATTCCTTGAGTTCCACTGGTACTCCCACTAGCTCTGAACAACTTAGAACCAACATTCACTGTTTACCTAACCCCTTTCCCTCTTAGGATTGTTCATTAAATCCTTCTGGGAAGGTAACTGTCTGAACTGTCTCAACCTCTTTCTGAGTTTCTCAAAATATTTTACCACACAATTACTTTAACCTTTTACTCAAACAAAATTATCATTTAATTAAATCTTTTAAATAAGAGTCATGTATTAATATTATTAATGCCTCATTCATTAAAATTTCTAAATGTTATGAACATTCTTTAAAAATTTCTAATGGAAATGCCCACCGCACAATTATCTACAGCTTTAATCTTCATCTCCCTCTTCATTAGCTATCGCCCTTAGAAATCACATCCATACCTAAAATGCATTTACATAAAGTTTCCACCGGTATATAGGAATAAGATAGGACATACAACTCCAAATCACAAGCGTACCGAAAATGCTTTACGTAAAATTTCCGCTAGTATTTTAGGAATAAGATAATCTCGTTGTAAATATGAGGTGGACAAAATCCAAATTGCTCAGCACCATTTAATGCTGGAAGGCTTGCTAGGTATATTCCAAAACAATAGAAAACAATGAAAATATAATAATGTATATTAAACATAAATGGGATATAAACATTTACATATTACAGTATAATAATATCGAGTTGTTTTTAATGAGTTTTTTTAGAAATTTGGTAGATTTTTTAGGTTTAATTTCTGTAAAATTTTGCATAAATTTATTGAAATCACAAGATTAATAAGTAATTTCTATATAATTAAAGTATCCTAATTTTTTTTCAGAATGTTGAATCTGTATATATATATACACCTATATATTAAAAAATACCTATTTTAAATAATACAAATCACAATTTCATAATTCCAAAAATTAGCACTAAAAACAACTCACTTAGATTTGTATTTATTTGAATTTCAAATTATTACATTTAAATGAAAAAAAACTCATTTATTTGAGTTTTAAAATATTAAATTTAAAATAATGAAATTCCTTAAATAATGTTAATAGAAATATGGCATAGCATATTAAGAAGCGTTGCAATGTTAATATGCTCTCCCTCAACATAATATAACTTAAGAGGCATTTGTGTTTGGTTTTTGAATTTATTTTAGTTTTAAAATTTCAAATTAATCCATAGCATTTTAAATACCGTGTTGCAATGTTAATGCGCTTTTTTTAAACATATTGTTATTCGTTTTTGTATTGATTTTAATTTTAAAATTTCAAATTTGGATTAATGAAATTGTTGAAATAATAATGTTGATAGGAAGTCTAGAAAAATTAACATAATAAAAATAATAATTTTAGTGGTAAAATAGACAATTTTTATTACTGTAAAAGAATAGTTAATTATAGATTCTTTTCTATGAGGTTTTTAGGGCTTCTTATAGTTATAAGGTCTCATGTGAACACATTACGATCTCTTGAAGGGTAGCACTGATCTAATATATCTAGGGGTGGATAATATGAGGTACCTAGAGGTGTACTCAAGGTCCAAATGTAAAAAAAGGATCATAATTAGTTAGTTTAGTAAATAAATCTAGTAAGTGGCTATCCACATTAATGATGATTGAAAGTGGTTAACCCTCATTATAAAGAGACCACAATTAGTTAGTTTTGTTTTAGGATAATGAATAAGTGTGTCATAGCTAATAAATAAAGTGGTTAACTTGGATTATGAAAGGAAACACAATTAGTTAGGAAATGATGTGATGTAAATGAAATAATCCCATGGTATTAGATGTATGGTATTAGAGATCGTGATATTACCCATGGTATTGTATGTTTGAAGCCTATAGAAGCTAGAGACTTTCCATTGGAGATATGTCGAGTATTGTTTTTATTGACTAGAGTACGACTATGGAGTGTTTTTCTTCCTTACGAGTTGTATGGTCTTACCCTACCTCAAGGGTTTGATATGAATAAAAAGAAGCATTTTATCTTATTCTTGTATGAACGCTTGGATTTATTCTATGAGAGATTTTAATATATTTTCAATTATACTACAAGTCGTATTAGACTTATTTCCTTTGCAAAGTGGGGACATATGTTTTATTGTTATTTTATTTTTGGAAAAATAGTGGGTGACGAGTTTGTAGATTGGATCTAGAAATTTGTATGCACAATTTTCAAAAAATAATTACATATTTGAGTTCCTCTCAGAAAACACCCAAACTCAAAATTTTTTTATCTAAATCGAAGCCCGGATGGAGAAGATCTCGCTAATTTAAAATCAGTAAATTCCTTTCAGAAATTCTTTTGATAGAAAATTGTGGGCAGCGATTTTCAGGTCAATTTCTGAAAAATCAGGTGTAGAATTTTCAGAAACAAATTGCAGATCTGAATTCCACTTGATAAGATAACTAAATTAAAAAAAAAAATATTCATCTGAATCAGAGTCTAGATGGAAGAAATAACGTTGATTTAAAATCAGTTATATTTTCAAAAGAAAATTATGACAACAAGAAACGTGTAGCAGAGATTTGAGTTCACATAGTGCCCAGATTATGATTCTAGTCACATGGGAAAATGTGGAACGATTTTTCCATTTCCAAAAACATGTTATATTAAGAATTAAAAGTTATATTGGCCAAGTTGTGACCATTCCAAAATTTCCACCAAAAATTAAGTGATTTTTTAAAAACCCTCATTCTATTTAGGAGCTATTGCAAGATGGATTTTACAGGAAAAAATGATGGTCCTACTATTGAAGAATTCATAAAAAATAACAAGTCAAAAAGCCGAAATACTTGGAGATTTACAATATGTCTTTTTTTTTTTTTTTTTTTTTCCCGAAATGAGGTTGACATATGGTGGAAATCACTTGACCGTACTCAACTGATCACACTTTCTGACGAAGAATTCAAAAAATACCTTTTGGAAAAATGGTCTCATGATAGAAAGAAGGCTCACGAGATCCATAAAGGATTATTTTCGTGTGATACCTTCATATTACAGGTTCAGGGATATATTCATAACGAGAAGATGATTGTTTCTATCAACCCTAGTTGCAAGCATTATCTCAACAATATCAAATTGGCCAAATGATTGAGAGTTCCTCCACAACATAATGATATCACAGAAGTTCATGGGACACATATTCAAATATTTAAGGACTTGAAGGTTACCATGGATAAATATGTGTTACATATATACTTTTATGCTTTTGATATGGAGGGGCAGGTTATTCTTATGGGATATCCTTGGATGGACTCAGTGGGTATAGTTAATGTAAATGTACAAAGGAATTTTATGAAATTATGGCACAAAAAGAAGAAAATTACCTTACGGGATATTTCCACTAGTATTTCCATTAGTAAACATGTAGAGACCGAGGAGGTGTAAGCAGAAAGCTCTACAGGAACTGGCACATAAGATGATGAGTCATTGGGGGAAGCAATAATGGAATACAAACTAGCACAGACACAAAAGGAGGCACCACAAAAGGAACAAGACACCACTCTTACACCATTAGTTGAGGACTTGAAGAAGGGCACACCCTTAGTTAAGGCTTCTTCATATCACCAATTGCACCACCCAAGAAGACTCCAATCAAAAAGACAATAACCAAGAAGGATTGAGGCACCTAGAAGACACAAAGAGAGGGAGTTTGATTTGTGCACAACACATCAACACAGAGGAACCACTAGAATTAATTTCCATCTCAGGTAAGCAAGGCAACTGTGAGACTGAGTCTTCACCTTTCTCTTGATGGATAGATGCATGTGCATGGTACCAATGGACTACTCTTTTGATTAGATATTATTATTTTTGTTCTCATTTTTCAGGGATGAAACATGTTTTAAGGGGGTGGAATGTAGTATACCTCGGGGTAGATAATATGGGATACCTAGGGGTGTCCCCAAGAGAATAATTTTAAAAAGGGGACGAAAATTAGTTATTTTAGTTAAGGATAATGAATAAACAGTCCATACCTAATATATAAAGTGGATAACCCACATTATGGAAAGGACTGCAACTAGTTAGCAAACAATATGATGTATATGAAATAAGCCCATGGTACTAGATGTATGATATTGAGATCTCATGGTATTATCCATGGTTTTTTATGTATGAATCCTATATAGAAGCTAGAGACTCTCCATTGGAGATATGTCGAGTATTGTTTGTATTAAGAAAAACATGGCTTGTGGAGTGTTTTCCTACCTTAAGGAGTAGTTTTATGGTGTTACCCTAACGTAAGGGTTAGATATGAATAAAGAGAAGAACTTTATCTTATTCTTGTATTGGCTCTTGGATTTATTTTATAAGTGATTTTAATATATTTGCAGTTATACTACAACTGACATGTTTCATGGATGCCTACTATAATGTAGTGTTAATCTACCCAAACTACACCTCACAATATAATAACCATATCAATATCTATATTTTATTAAGGTAAAAATTTTCATCAATATCAAGTAGTAATAATAGTTCCACTTGTACTTCAGTTATCTTAATCCGTTAACAAAACATTAGAATTATATGCGAGACAATAAAAGAAAAATAACATCATCATGTTAGCATTATGGTTAATATGTTGTCCTTAATGTCAACCTAGATTCCAACATTCTATCATGGTTCTATCATACACTTGTCACATATCATCATATTATTGTTACATTATGCCATTTATGTGCCTAGCTTGGTCCTAGATGGAGGATGTCTCTTAATAATTGGAAAGGTGATTACAGGAGTTTTGATGATTACAGAGGAAGTGTAAAAGATTTTACAGGTGTTGCAGAAGATGAGGAAGTGCGCCTCAAATTTCTGGATTGAGAGGAGAAGGTTTCTTCCTAAAATAAGCTACAATCATTGGGATTTAGACCTTTATAGTGCATCTATAGGCTCTCTTTCATTGCAAAGGCAATATAAATAGATAGGATATAGTATTTGGGATATAATTATCATCCTAGTAAATATGCGTGTAGGTGATGAGAATTAAAAACCACGAGAGAAAAAAATGTCTCGCTCATGGAATTTGTGCACGCAACGTTCGATTGATGCGGTCAATGAAACCATTAACAAAATCCAGTGGAATTTTCTATGGTGTTCATTAGATAAAGTGGCTATAAAAGGAGAAGCGAGCTAGATCAACTAGTGTGCATTCGATGAGATTTCTTTTGTGATCTAATCTGGAATAGGTGTGCACCATGGCATACAAATATCTGAGATATTTGAACTAGCATTAGAGAATTAATGAATAAAATTGGTTGATTTTATTGTTGTAGGTGTAATGAAGAATGAATGGGTGTACTTGTGCGATTTAGCTAGACACTCTAACAAATAATTAGTAGATTGATTATAGAGATCTGAGTTTTATTTTATGAAGAGTGATTGCATAGATATGATATATTAAGAGCAATGGTTGTTTGAAAAAAAAAATTTGGTCTCTCATTTGTTTTTTTTGCATAGAAGGATTTGTAGAGAATATCAGTGTGTATGTGTTGTGTAAATCAACAACCCCCATTATTTTAAGCCATAGCTACTTTAGAAAATAATGGGGACCCTTGTTAATTTTTAGAGTTTAAGAAAATAAACCCTTAGAGTATTTCTTTTGATAGGAATAGGAGTAAAAAGGGGATGAAAAATTTAAAATTGGCTTTCAAAATTATTAAGCGAAGATAAATCACATTTCACAAATTAAAAAATCATTTACATAATGTAAATAATTTAGAAATAATGATTTGAAACTTCTTTGCGATTCAATAATTATAACCGAAATGATTTTGTATAAGGAAAAATCCATATTTATAAGTAAATCTGATAAAGTATTAACATGGGACCAACTTCTGCCACATCAGCCTATCGCATTTCGCAATTCGTAGTTTCTCCCAACAAGTTCTATTTGCTCCTGCTCATACTCGTCGATGCGATAAAGCATATCGCATCGCAATATCGCAAAATCCTAACCGTTATATTTTTTTACCACTCATAAATCGTCGATGCGATAAATTGATCACATCGCACATTGCATATCACACAATTGTCAAAACAAAAATATATTGCATATTATTAAATTCGCCGATATTGCGATTGCGATGTCGTGATCATCAGCAAGCTAGCCTCGTCAGTGTTTAATGAAGAGATTACACACAAGTCATGATGTAATGCGATAGATCTAGTTTTAATTCAGAAATGATTATAATGGCACGATAAACCATATCAGTTATCAATGTCATAAATTAATGATTTTCTTGCTTATACCTCCATAATCATTTTCCTACAACAAGCATTCAATTCATATCCCATTAGCATGCGAAGTCTCATACATTTGCAATGTTTCTATTTACCATGGTATTTGTGCATATTTTAAAACTCAAAGGTTCCTTCTTCCCACTTAATCTTTCTTACTTATTTACAGGCATTTTCGAGTAATTAAAGTTCTTCGTAAATGTCTAAGGCTCTGAAGAAAGAAAAGAAGCATATGTATCTTGTTAATCCTACGCCTACTAGCTCAGAGATAATAGAGATGTTGCCTGTGTTCATAGATACGACTTGCAGACCTGAAAGTGGATCCTCTCTATGGGAATCTATGTATAAGCTATTTGAATATGAGAAACCCCGCAAAATTCAGAGAAAAGCAATAGATGATGCCCCAAATTATTCTGAGGCTACAATTGGAGATGTAGCCAATTCATTTCTTCACCGAATTGCAACAAGGCCCAAGGTATTACCATATACTAATATGGTAAGGTGGATTATTGATAATCTTAACATCGGGGACATAACCTTCCTTACCAGTAGAGGAATGATGATTTGTTCCTTTAAAGCGGAAGACCTGAAGAAAATGTACCATCTTCCGGACCCTGATAAGATTTATGATAAATAATTCCTTGTAAAGTTCGCTAAGGAAAATGAACTCAAATCAACGTCAATAAAGAAATGGAGGAGAAATCCTAATAAACACAAGAACAATGAAAAGGGTATGTATTCTATTGATTCTCTTGCAAGTCCCTATTGCTATATCTTAGCTATGATGTCTAGACTTTTTGGTTAGTCATACAGAACTAGATTTTCAGTAGTATGGGTTCCCCTTATGGAAGCAGCCACTGATGCTTATGTTATGGATTGGGGCAATATTGTGTCAAATGTAGAAATTATACAAACAATATGTATACCAATGGATTCTATCTAATCATGCAATATACTAGATCAAGATATGGAATCCTTCTATAATTAATTTGTGGAAATTAAACATGATCTTACAATCACAGCAAGTAAGAGAAATAAAATCAATCCACAACACAAGATATTTTTCTGGGGAAAGCAATTGCTCAAAACCCCTCTATCTCTATTGTATAACATACATTTGTATCATAAAAACAACATTTGTATCCTTGAATAGGGAAGGACAATAACTACCTACTCTGAAAATTCTATAGGTTGTAACCTTCCATGCTTGGTTTCCTCCAAACACACCTCAATGGTACTCTGAAATGAACTCTTTTACTTAATGTTTAGTGATGCAAGTATGAAAGATAATGAAGAAACCTTTCTATATAAGCCTTCATCCAAAATGCATTAATTGATTTCCTTCAACTTCATATACCTGCACTTAGCCTTAGGTAGCTTAGGTGGACATTATAAGTTCTAAAAGAAGAATATGATATCATGATATTGTAAGAAGTTTTGAAATTTTGAAAGCTACTTCAGGAAGGGTTCTTATGGATTCCTTCCATCTAGTGGGAAGGGTTCTTGTGGATTTCTTCCTACTGGAATCAGAGGTTCTTGTGGATTTTTTGCATCTGAAGAAGGTGGTTCTTATGGATTCTCTTCTTCTCATGTGTTGCAAAGATCCTCATTAGCGCATATCTTGAGTTTAACATGCTTTAACTCAGTGGGTAAATTATCCACCCTTCTCCCTTTACAAGCTTCATAGGTCTGATTTCCATATCATATTCTTGGAGCTTTACTATCCATTTATCTCATCTATTGTCACTATCAAGTTGTGTGAGTATCTCCTTCACTACTGTTGATGGCACATATACTACTACTTTGGAATGCAACACATTCTCTAAATTACTTAGATTCCTTTACCATATGATATGTTTTTTTTTCCAGAATAATGTATTTCATTATTTCATCTCTCAAGGCATGAATGAAAAATGTTATAGGTTTCCCTTATGCTTCTTCATTCTTCTGTAGAAGGACTACGACAATGGTATGTTCAAAATTAAAGGATAATATCTGGAACTCCTTTGATAAATATGGAATAACTAGGATTGGTTCTTTCACGATGCAATTTTGAATTTGTTTGAATGATATTGAGGCCTCAAGTGTCCATGTCACATTACAGTTTTCCTCGAGCATGATTGTTATGTGCTTTAGGAGCCATTAGAGGAATTTTCAGGTCTAAAATGGGCCTCCTAAGAAAATTGTACAACCAAAATAAAATTTATAAGAACAAATTGAATTAAAGATGATGATGTCAACCATGGGGGATGATTAACCATTTTAGGAGTAAAAAATAAAAAATATTAAAAAATAATAAAATAATAATTTTTTTTCAACTCATATTTTCAACTTATCTCCCTAAGGTTTTACTCAAATTTCGAGTGGGAGTACTTGTTGGATGCAAAATTTAATTCCTCATCCAAGGAGAACCTAGGTTGCATACTTTTTATGGACCCTACTACACAAAAAATGAGAAATACATGAAAAAACGTGATTGCAATCACATTTTTCATGTATTTCTCATTTTTCATGTATCAGAGTCCATCGAAAGCATGGAACATGGGTACTCTTTAGATGAGGAATCAAATTTTGCATCCAACGAGTGTTTCCGCTCAAAATTTGAGTAAACATATAAGGATATACGTTGAAAATAGGAGTTGAAGAATTAGTTTTTAAATTTTTCCATCTAAAATTTGATGATGTAATCTAATCTTATTTTATTATTTCCATATTATTTTATAATTTCCTTAGGAGGCCCATTTTAGACTTGAAAAATCCCCTAATGTCTGCAGAGTTCACAATGAACATGCACAAAATGTTGAACTTTCCCAAGAATAATTGGACTTCCTTCTTATTTCGAGGTAGGTTGATCTTTTGTATAGCTTATACTCATTCTGGATCAATTCTAACACCTTTCTTGGGAACTATATGTCCCAATAACTTTCCCTCTTGCAAGGCAAATAATTATTTCTTGGGATTTAATGCGATACCAAATTTTCTTCACTTCAAGAAGGTTTTCCTCAAATGCTCCAAATGATCTTCACCTGATTTTGAGAATACAATCATGTCATCCAAATAAATGACTATAAACTTATCCCTCTCGCCAAAAAATGTGATACCTGTAGCTCATTTAAAAGTGGCTCCTGTGTTCATTAGTCCAAAAGGAATTTTATCAATCATGAATGTGCTCCATGGTGTTGTGACCATGGTCGTATCTCTCACATCTAGGTGATTTTCTATTTGATTATAGAATTATAAGCCATCCATCATTGATATTCATAAGGACCCTATCAATTTTTGCAGCAAATGATCCATCTTGTGCGGTGAATAATTGTTGTTCAGGAAAAAACTTGTTCAAATTCCTAAAATCAACACATGATTTGATATCACCATTTTTTTTTTCTGACCGGTACTAGATTCACCACCCATAGAGAATATCTTAGTGTGATAATAATATTTACATCCAACAACTTCTTTATTTATTTCTCTATTGTTGGGAAAAAAATTGGATTGAACCTTCTAAGTTTATGCACAAAATGCTTAGAGTTTTCTTTCAATGGTATTATATGTTGAATAATATAAGTATCATAAGTTTTTAAATCTCCATAAACCTATGCGAAAAAATATTTTAATTGATTAAATAAATCAACGTACCTATTTTTGGAAGTAGGTTACAAAGACTTGACAAGTTTTACATTTTGTGGGTTCTCTTCTATACTAAAATTGTGTTTTTCGACATTTTCGTCTAATGGTCAGAAAACTAATTTGGTGGGAACATCATTATGATCAAATATCTACAACAGTGGAACCAATCCTTTAGGGAGAAAGTTATTTTTGAGTTGGATCACTTCATGACCTCTAGCTTCTTGTGAATCTTCCTCTTCCTGATCTGTCTCATGCTCTTGCCCCTCAATGATCAGATTTGGATCAGGACATAAGTGATAGCTCAAATTTTAAAGTGTTCAAAAGTGTGCTAAACCTAAGCGACTAGATAGATCTCGTCTTCCTAATTCTGATGTTGTGAACGATTCGAAAAACTGACACCGTATGAAGAAGTTATCGCGATTTGAAAAGTCCAGTAAACTGCAAATTTTGACATTTGACCAGGGTTGACTGGGCAAAGGTACAGCCAGCAAAAAATAATATTCCAAGGAATATTATTGGAATATTCCCTGAAATATTCCCCAGAATATTCCTTTCAGGCCAGTTGTTGTTTGAAAAGTTTCGAAGTTTTATTTTTTGAATGGATGTACGTTATTGTATGACCAATGAGAAGGCGACACCTGGCGAGCCATGAGGCTTACACGTGTCCCTGAAGTGGAGTGGTAGAATTTGGTTTGGGTTTGCAAGAGTCGACCCCGCGACCTCCCGCCGGGCACGCGGCGTGTCTACCGTCTCTGCTACAGGTGATTCTTAACCATAACGTTTGCGGTTTCTATTTATTGTTTGATGAAATGGTGTTTGGGGGTTGGGACCACTAGCGGTCGCAACCTACCAGCAATCCCGTGAGGAATTTTCACATGGAAAACATTTTTCGCAACCTACAACCATTAACCATCGACCCCAACCTCCGACAGTTTCATGTTTCAAACTTGTCATATGACGATGTTTTATGCAAGGGTTTCTCCGATGGTTTTGTTAACGTGATTTAAACTCCAGTTTTGGAACCTTATCCCGGATTTTGTGTTATGGTTCCCCCTGTGGTTGCGGTTAGACTGTGTGTTTTGGGTTGGCATGTGGCCACCCAACCACTATCCAATAAATGTAATGGATTTCTTGGCAGTTAGTGCTGGTGTATTTTTATAGAACACCCTAAATTTGTGTAGATTGCACTAAAGTAACTTCATTTAAGTGGATTTCTCCACAATTAGTGGAGCTTTCCTAGGTGTTACTGGGAAAATGAGTTGGAGACTCATTTTTCGACCATTCTGAGTGAATAGAGAGTCACTCTTAGCTAATTGGAGCATGATGGAGCTATTGGTGAGGGTTTTAGAACCACTAGAGAACTTATGAGCATGATTTTTCTTCAGAGAAGTTCCAAGGGCCACCAGGGCCACTAGGAGCCAGCTGTAGAATGAGGCCTAGCCAAGGTAGCTAAAGGCCATTCTCAGGAAACCAATAGTCATTTTTGGATGTTTCAGACATTCTAGAGCCATTGGTGAGGTTTTCAAATCCATCGTAGGACTTTTTAGCGTGATTTTTCTTCAGAGAATTTCCAAGGGCCATTATGGCCACAAGGGGCCAACAGGAGAATGAGGCATAGCTAGAGCAGCCAGAGACCATTCTTAGCAAATGAATAGTATATTATGACTATATTGAATCTTATGAATCCAATGGAAAATTTGAAGAAGTATGTATAGATTTCTGAAGGTCGAGATGCTACAGAGAAGTTTTGAGTGAGCTGAGAGCCATAGGGTGCCACCAGGTGTTGGAGGCATAACCAGAGTAGCCAAAGGCCAATTTCAGAAAGTGAATAGTCTATTATAACTATTCTGGACATTCTAAATCTTATGAAAGGATTTTTAGAGAAATTTGGAGACTTCTAGAGTCGAAGAAGCCATAGGGAAGTTTCGGGCAACCATGGGCCACTAGGGGTTGGAGGCCTAGATTGGGGAGCTAGAGCTCATTTGGAGCAAATGGACAGTCTATTTTGGAGTACTGATATCTAATGGAGACAGTATAAATTTTTTCAGGAATAGAAAAGGACTTCTAAGGGAGTTAGTGCCACAGATAAGATCAAGGAAGCTTAAGGGCACTGACAGAAGAGTTCAAGTCAAAGGGAGCCTAGGTCCATATCCAAAGAGATAGAAGCCAATCCAGAGGTATGATGGTATTATAAACCCATTGGTACAATTAAAACAACCATTTTATCTAAGTAAAAACTTGTAAAAGAAATTTTCCATCATAATCCCAAAGAGCCAAGTCAATTGACGAAGGCTCAACGAGACATAGCCCACGACATTCGGGTGAACTCCTTTATTAAATTTTTTGTTATGTGTTGATGATTCATTTGCTGAAATTTATTCTTT
Source organism: Pinus albicaulis (assembly GCA_034641835.2). Lineage (NCBI taxonomy): Eukaryota > Viridiplantae > Streptophyta > Pinopsida > Pinales > Pinaceae > Pinus > Pinus albicaulis. Next base: position 416,193,160 of record CM076584.1, read on the forward strand.
TTTGTAAATGCTTATAATCAGATTTTTTTTTTTTTTAATTTATCACACATAAAGACTTAAAACAGTTAAAATGCATACATTGGATTCAAGTATTCAATTCTGCACTATCAAGTATAAGCAAGATCTTAATTTGTTTTAACTGAGTGGGAGGTGCTTGCATAGCATAACAAGTTAGCCACCCATTTAATATCACTCAAATTCAATATTGATGGTAGAAAAGTCATCCACCAGTTCAATAAATATTCTTATCCGTTGGTCATCTTAAAAAACCTACCAATGTTTAACATTATCTAGGACATAGGTCTTTAATTAGATCTCTGCTTCATACTTGAACTTTGGCTTAGGAGGTGGATTGAACGTACTAGCTACTATTTCCAATGAATTATCATGTTTTTTATCTTCCCTACAAATAGTTGTGATGTTAAAAGCATCAAAATAACTCTCAACAATATCCTAGAAGAAATTGTGATACGATCTCATTCAAGGATTCTTGGTGGTATAGATGTTTCTTATTTGAAACAATATTAACACAGAATCACCAAAAGCCACAATGTTTTTTACTCCCATTTTCTAAGTTTTTTCTGACCCTATAATCAATGCCTCGTATTCAATTACATTATCGGTGGAATTTAATTCTAATTTAAATGCAGGGAAATTCTCTGACCTAGGGGAGGCACTCGAAACACTCCTGCTCTTATTCCTTCTTTCGAATATTCTCTGTTGAAATAATTTTCCACAATGAATGAAACTCATGTGGTTTTTCTAATTCAAAAGGGGGTGAACTAGATTCAATCATGGCCTTAGGATCCACATATAGGTTATAACATCCCATCAATTCTTTCACAATGTATACATGTAAGTTCCTGGACTTCTTGGCATTTCTTATGACATACATAAGTTTGGACTTCCAATACAATCTTAGTTCTTTACCTAAAAAAATTGATAAGGTCACATATGATAAGTCCATCTATAGGGTAACACCTAATTTTCCATCATAGGACCTAGAGAGAAACATGCCATAAGAAGTAGGAATGTCAGCTACCACTATGTTCATTACTAGGATTTTATTTGGTGTTTGTGTGAGGGAAACCACCAAATAATTAATGAGGCCAAGCTATTTCACTCTTCTAGAGTTGAAGGGGAAAGGTCATGATATGGTTTAGTGATATATAATCATAATTTGACCATGATTGACTTAGGAATGAGCTTATGGAATGCTCCCTAATCTAACAGACAATTGTCATGTATTTTTCCGTGGACATTCAAAGTGATATAAAAAGGAGGACTATCATCATCTTGTTCCTAGATGTGAGGTCCACATTAAACATGAGGATGCTCTTCTTAGATGTTTAAATTTGTAATAGATTTTCTTATAGGGGTCTATAATCTTCTATATAAGTGGTTCGTACATCAACATTCGAGCTAGTTCTAATAGATGAATGGGAACTTTTATCTTTCTTAACTCCCGCTCGAGTTTAAACGAAGGGGTTAGGCTTTGTTCAACTTCCTCGATTGGATGGGTTGGAGGTTGGGAAGGAATAATGTCTCGTGACTCCCTATATTCTTTAGTTGAATTTGGAATATGATCTTGGATAATATTTCCATGTTTGGATGGCATCCATTGCATTTTATTCAAAGTATTAGTAGATGAGTGACGAGTATTGATTTTTGGCTCCACATCAAGTATGGGTACTAAGGGCTTATTCCAATGACTCACCCTGGATGATCTACCTAGTTTAGTGTGTAAGTAATAATTCCTATTAAGTTACACCATCATTGAGTTGGTGATCTTATGATATTGGGAAGGCGATATTTCATAACCATCGTATGACCCGTAGTTCTCTTGCATTTGCGAGTAACTTTGTGTAATCCATTTCTATGACATAGAAGGTGGGATTTGATATCTAACCTAGTTTATATTGTCATCTTGAATGTACTCTTTAGGATTCTCATCCATATGGAGGTTGAGATTGCTTCTCACAGGAGGTTGTATTGGTTGTTCATTGGGCCTTCTTTCCCTATCAATCTTTTGTGGATTGAATGAAATACAGAGAAAGGTGGGGTTATGAGGAGGTTGGTTTTGAGTCTTAATTTTCCTCCTTCTAAATCGAGCTTGGAAATTTTTTTAGACAAATTTCTAATTATTCTATTCATTTCTTCAATCCTTTCCTCAGATAAGTCTTTGTTGTAAGTAGGATGATCATGTTCATCCTTTATTTTCTTCTTGTCTTTATCTTTACCCCCCTTTTTTCTTTCCTAACATCACATTTTTTAATTCTTCACTTCTATTTTCCTTAGTTTTCCTATTGTAGTTAAGTTTATTTCTATATCAAGTAAATCTAATTGCATATTAGTTAGGTTTCTTAGTCTCCTCTCCCTTAGCATAGCCAAGAAATCAGGCTCAAAAGCTACCTCATAAATCACCATGGAAAAAATGGGTGTAGGTTTTATTTTTTTTTGGGATCTTGTTGTAAATTTTATTGAGTTGCTTAGTAAATTCTTCTAAATTTTCAGATGATTTATTTTTCACTGTTGAAACTATGTGATATAGTAGTGGAAATTTTTCTTCTCACCCCACTTTGCACAAAATGTTATTTCTAAGTCTTCCTACAAGTGTAATCAGTTGGAAGGAAGGGTACAAAACCATTTTCGCACATCCCATTCAAGGGCTTGTGTGAACAACATCATGAACACATCCTCATCTTCCACCATAAAATTTCAGTAAAACATTGGAACAAACTGATATGTTCTTCAACAATCCCTTTCTTTCTACCGTTGAATTTGGGAAATAACTTCAAATAATTTTTGGGAATGTCATGTAATACCCGAGGACAATAAAACATAGTATATTGGGCCTCTACCTAGGCCAATGGTTGGTTAGGTTGATTCTATTTGTTACAAGGATATCATTTTCCTTCCATGTTATGTTTCCGAATTATGTCCCTAGCAACGAATGATATTGGAGCTTTATCTCCTTCTGTAGTTTGCAGAGTCACATAGGGCATAGAAGAGGGTGGAGTTTCCAACTTGGGCAGAGGGATGAGTGATTTGAAATTTTTGATTATTGATCGTGGGGGGAACACATTAGTATGAATGATATTTGAATAGGATAGTTGAGAAATTATGATCGAGAATGGTTGAGGTGTAGTGTTCAATGCATGACTCCCTAAAGGTTCGGTTTGTGGGGTTTTTTTACACTGCTCAAAGATGTAAACAAAACATTTAGAATTGAAAATGTCGTGTGTGAGATTCTTATCTAGGTTTATCTAGGTGTGCCTCTTTGACAAAGCGAGAATGTGAATTTGGATATTATGGAATATGTGTTAATGCAATGTAGAAAAGTAACATGAGTATTGCATTGAGTCATCTAAGTTCACAATTGGTTGTCATTTTAAAGTGTGGTGAGTATGACGACTATAATGTGTTGAGAAGTGATGCAAACTATGAATTGTAGAGTCACCAAGTGGCAAGCACAATGAATGGTTTTATATCTTTCCCACCTTAAAAATCTAATAAAATGTTGTTCTACCTAGGGAACTAGTTCGAATCGTCCCCGATAATAATGCCACAAGATGTCCGCGACCCAGAGTCATAATATGTTATGTTGTAGTGCAAACCTTACAAACATCTAAGTGTGATCCTAGTTTGTTGTTATGTTAATGATCATCTATTTAAATATGCATGTAGAGCCATATATTGTTGTTTCATATACCGATAAGTTTATTTTTGTGGTTTCTAGGCTTAATGTTCTAATTATTTTGTTCTTGGCCTAATACTCTACCAAGAAATCATAGATGTTGTAGCAAATAAGACCATATCTTAATAATGTTCCTGTGAATGCGTTGTTATGAAATGACTGTGTAGTTCTATCTGTCATCTAATTGTTGTTTCAGACATTGTGTTTAAGTTCAAGTATCATGTAATTTATTTTCCCCTATAAAATATCACAAGTAAGAAAAGTAGCATGAAGAACTATTGCAACTATTGAATTAGTATGTAAATATTTTTACATGTGTATCCATTTATGTGTTGAATGCAAATAAGCTAATTAGAAATTAACTGATATTTATGATGCCTAAAAAGAAAATTTCACATCATCTACATTCAACATTCATCATGATTTTTTCAAGGAAGTAGCAATATCATGCATGAACCTTGTTCAAATTAAGAATTGATTTATATTAAAATACAAATCTTCTTTTGAGAATTAGGGTTATGGGAAAAACCATTAATCGTTTACATAAATATGTTGGGTTGAATTTCCACTAATCATAATTTGGTCATTGATGAAGCTTGGGTTTGACATGAGTAATTAAAAATTTAAAGGAGGATAAAAATGGATAATAGATGTAAACAAGTTTAAAGGAGCAATTGTGAATTTCTTTAAAATTGTCAAAATCTGGTGGGTAGTTGAGCAATGAAGAATTCAACTACTAGAAAACACAATATTTTTCAAATTTACCATTTGTTTTAAAACTCTTGTAAAACCTATAAAAAAAGTTAGGATACTCATCAAATAACCTTGATAATTTTTGCAAAAAACTACAATAAATCATCATATTAATTCCAGAATTCATTTCACTTTAAAAATTCCATACCATCATCACAATAAATCATGTTTACAACACAAAATTCCACGAAAATTTCATGAAATTGTATTTATTTGTAGAAAAGTTTAAAAAATGAGGTGGGTACATGAAATTACATGGAAATAAGATAAGCAACCCAAGATTCATGACAAAATTAGTTCTTGTAATAACTTTAAAACCTCCCAAAAATTCTAGAAAACATTTGACAAATTTTTCCCACAACCCAAATTTTTCTCTTCAAAATAAAAAAAATTGGCCTATATATAATCATTCAAGAACCAATACCTCACCCTAAACCACTAGTGGTATTTGAAAAACCACCAAGATTCTTTGAAAAATTTCCAACTGTAATATAACTAACTTCATCTAGAAGCATCTTGAAATAATTTCTAGTTGTAGAGTGTGTCCCTTTTGATTTGGCTATAATATACCTTCATTATCTATCTTGGCTATGCATTGTGTTTTCTCTCCTAGTTGGGTGCTTCCTAAGTTGCGGGCTATTTTGGATGATCTTTTGATGATGCTGGCAGTGCGAATGGTGTTGACACCAGTGTCGAGGCTAGTTCTGATGTTAGTGCTAACTGATGAAGTTGAGAATGATGTGATGAAGGCCTTGACTTAGAACTTGCCTCTGCTAGGGCTTCTTGCGATATTGATGTAAATCCCCATTAAATAATCCATTCAGGCAAGTCAACCAGAGTCCATTCATTTAAGGAAATTGTAAGTTCTGAAATAAGAATATGATATCATGATATCATAAGAAGTTTTGAAAGTTTGAAAGGTACTTCAGGAAGGTTTCTTGTGGATTCCCTACATCTAGTGGGAAGGGTTCTTGCGGATTCCTTCCTGCTGGAATGATATGTTATTATGGATTCTATTCATCTGAAGAAGGTGGTTCTTATGGATTCTCCTCTTCGCATATGTTGTAAAGATGTTCATTAGCACATATCTTGAGTTTAACATGCTTTAACTTAGTGAGTAAATTAACAACCCTTCTCTCTTTACAAGCTTCATAGGTCTGATTTCCATATCATATTCTTGGAGCTTTTCTATCCATTTATCTCATCTATGGTCACTATCAGGTTGTGTGAGTATCTCCTTCACTACTATTGTTGGCACATATACTACTACTTTGGAATGCAACACATTCTCGAAATTTATTAAATTCCTTTACCATATCATATGCCATTTTTTCTAGAATAATGTATTTGAGTTTTTAATCTCCCAAGACATGACTGAAAAATGTTAAGGGTTTCCACTACGCTTCTTCTTTCTTCTATAGAAGGACTACGACAATTGTGTGTTCAAAATTAAAAGAAAATATCTCGAACTCTTTTGAGAAATACAGACTAAATGGGATTGGTTCTTTCGCGATGCACTTTTTAAATTGTTCGAAGGATATTTAGGCCTCAAGTGTCCATGTCACATCACTATTTCCTTGATCATGCTCATTATGTGCTTTAGGAGCTTTTAAGAGCTCGCAATGAACCTCCACAGAATTTTGATCTTTCCAAAGAATAATTGGACTTCCTTCTTATTTCGAGGTAGGTCAATATTTTATATATATTATACTCATTCTAGATCAATTTTGACACCTTCCTTAGAAAATATATGTCCCAATAACTTTCCCTCTTGCAACACAAATAATTATTTCTTTGGATTTAATGAAAATTATCCCCCTTGCCAAAAAATGCAATATCCATAGCTCATTGAAAAGTGGCTCATGTGTTCATTAGTCCAAAAGGAATTTCATCATACATGAATTTGCTCCATGGTGTTGTGAACGTGGTCTTATCTCTGTCATCGAGGTGATTTTATATCTGATTATAGAATTATAAGCCATCAATCATTGATATTCATGAGGCTTCTATCACTTTTTGCGGCAAATAATCCATCTTGTGCAGTGAATAATTGTTGTCCAGGGAAAATTTGTTCAGATTCCAAAAATCAACACATAATTTGATATCACCATTATTTTTTATAACCGGTACTAGATTCACCACCCATTGAGAATATCTCATTGGTCTAGTAATATTTCCATCCAATAGCTTCATGATTTCTTTCTCTATTGTTGGGAGAAAAATTGGATTGAACCTTCTAATTTTTTGTGCAAAATACTTAGAGTTTCCTTTCAACGGTATTATATGTTGAATAATATAAGTATCATAAGCTTTTAAATCTCCATAATCTCGTGCGAAAAAATATATGAATTTCTTAAATAAATCAACGTGCCTATTTTTGGAAGCAGGTTACAAAGACTTTGCGAATTTTACGATTTTTTGGTTCTCTTCTATACTGAAATTGTGTTCAAAATTTTTGTCTACTAGCTGGAAAAATGATTTGGTGGGAACCTCATTATGATCAAAGATCTACACCGGTAGAACCAATCCTTTAGGGATGAAGTTATTTTTGAGTTGGATCACTTCATGACCTCCACTTTGGTTGAAAATATTAGTATTATATTGTTGTGAATCTTCATCTTCCTAGTCTATCTCATGCTCTTTTCCCTCAAAGTCAATATTGATGGTAGAAAAATCATCCAACAGTTCAAGAAATCTTTTTATCTATTGGTCTTCTTCAAAAACCTACCAATGTTTAACATTACCTAAGACATAGGCCTTTTATTAGATCCCTACTTCATACATGAACTTTGGCTAAGGAGGTGGTTTGAACGTACTAGCTACTATTTCCAATGCATATGCATGTTGGTTATCTCCCCTACACATACTTTTGATGTCAAAAGCATAAAAAAAACTCTCAACAATATCCTAGACAAAATTGTGATACGATCTCATTCAAGGATTCTTGGTGGTATAGATGTTCCTTATTTGAAACACTATTAACTCATCATCACCAAAAGCCACAATTTTTTTTACTCACATTTTATAGGTTGTTTCTAACATTATAATCAATGCCTTTTATTCAATTACATTATTGTTGGCATCAAATTCTAATTTAAATGAAAGGGAAATTCTCTGACCTAAGGGAGGCAATAGAAGCACTCCTACTCTTATTCCTTCTTTATAATATTTTCTGTCGAAGAAAAATTTCCAAAATGAATGCAACTCATGTGGTTGTTCTAATTCAAATGGGGGTGAACTGGATTCAATCATGGCCTCATGATCCACATTTAGGTTGTAACATCCCATCAATTCTTCTGCAACATATACATGCAAGTTATTGGACTTCTTGGAATTACTTATGACATGAATAAGTTTTCAATTTCGATACAATATTTGTTTTTGACCTCAAAAAATGGATATGGTCATATACGATAAGTCCATCTGTAGAGTACCACCGAATTTTCCATCCTAAGACCTAGAGATAAACATGGCATAATAAGTAGGAATGTTAGTTACCACTGTGTTCATTACTAGGGTTTTATTTGGTATTTGCATGAGGGAGACCACCAAATCATCAATGAGGTCAAGGCATTTCACTCTTCTAGAGTTGAAGGGGAAAATTCATGATATGGTTTAGTGATATATAATCATAATTTGACCCTTGCATTTTCTTCAAAGTTTTAGTAGGTGAGTAACTAGTATCGATTTTTGGCTCCACATCAAGTATGGGTTATAAGGGCTTATTCTGACGACTCACCTTGGCTGATCTACCTGGTTTAGGGTTTAAGTAATAATTCTTGTTGAGTTCCACAATCATTGAGTTGGCAATCCTCTCATATTAGGAAGACAAACTTTCATAACCATCGTATGACTCGTAGTTCTCTTGCATTTGCGAGGAAGTTTGTGTAATCAGATTCTGTGATATACAAGGTGGGATTTTGATATCTAACCTAGTTTATATTGTCATCTTGAATGTACTCTTCAGGATTATCATCAGTATGGAGGTTGACATCCCTTCTCACGAGAGGTTGTATTGGTTATTCATTGGGCCTTCTTTCCCTATCCAACTTTTGTAGATTGAATGACATAGAGAGAAGGTGGGGTTATGAGGAAGTTGGTTTGGAGTCTTAATTTTCATCCATCTAAATCAAGCTTGGAAATTTTGTCAGAGAAATTTCTAATTATCCTATTATCCTATTATCGAATTATCCTATGGATGATTCTTTGTTGTAAGTAGGATGATCATGTTCATCCTTTATTTTCTTCTTGCCTCTATCCTCACCCCAATTTTTTCTTTATTAACATCACAGTTTCCATTTGTCACTTATGTTTTCGTTAGTTTTCCTATTGTATTTAAATTCCTTTCTAATTTAATGTTAGCTAGGTCTCTTGGTCTCCTTTCCCTTATCATAACCAAGAAATCAGGCTCAAAAGTTACCTCATAACTCACCATGGAAACAATGGGTGTAGGTGTTATCTTGTTTGGGATATTTTTGTAAAGTTTATTGAATTTCTTAGTGAATTATTTTACACTTTAAAATGATTTATTTTTCACTGTTGAAACTATGTGATATAGTAGTGGAGATATTTCTTCTCACCCCACTTCGCAAAATATTTTTTTCTAAGTCTTCCCACGAGTGTAATCAATTGGAAGGAAGTGTACAAAACCATTTTCAAATGTCCCATTCAAGGGTTTGTGTGAAAAACCTCATGAAAATATCCTCATCTTCCACCATAAAATGTCAGTAAAATATTGGAACAAACTGATATGTTCTTCAACAGTCCATTTCTTTATGCCACTAAATTTGGGTAATAACTTTAAATAATTTCTGGGAATGTCATGTAATACCCAAGGAAAAGTCAACATAGTATGTTGGGACTCTACCTAGGCCAATGGTTGGTTAGGTTAATTCTATTTCTTACAGGGATATCCTTGTCCTTCCATGATATGTTTCCAAATTATGTCCCTAGCAATGAATAATATTGGAGCTTTAGCTATTTCTGTAGTTTGTTGAGTCACATAGGGCGTAGAAGGGGGTGGAGTTTCAAACTTGGCTAGAGGGATGAGTGATTTTAATTTTTTGATTATTAATCGTGGGGGGAACACATCAATATGAATGGTATCTAAACAAGATAAGCTAGAAATTATGATCAAGAATGGTTGAGGTGTAGTTTTGATTGCATGAATCCCTAAAGGTTATTTTTGTGGGATTTTCTTACACTGCTTAGAGATGTAAACAAAACATTTAGGGTTAAAAATGGTGTGCATGAGATTATGATCCAGGTTTCTGTAGGTGTGCCTCTTTGACAAAGCGAGAATATGAATGTGGATATTATGGAATATGTGTTAATTCAATGTAAAAAATTAACATGAGTAATAAATTGAGTCATTTAAGTTCATAGTTGGTTATTATTTTAAAATGTGGTGAGTATGATGACTATAATGTGTTGACAAGTGATGAAAATTATGAATTGTGGAGCCGAGTGGAAAGCACGATGAATGGTTTTAGATCTTTCCCACCTTCGAAATCGAATAAAATGTTGTTCTACCTAGGGAACTAGTTTGAATCATCCTCGACAATGATGCCACAAGATGTTGGGAACCCAGAGTCACACCACGTTGTGTTGTAGTGCAGACCCTATGAACATCTAAGTGGGATATTATTTTTTTGTTATGTTAATTATTGTATATTTAAATATGCATGTAGAGCCATATATTATTGTTTCATATATCGATAAGTGTATTTCTGTGGTTTCTAGGCTTAATGTTTTAATTTGTTTGTTCTTGGCCTAATACTCTAGCAAGAAAACATAAATGTTGTAGCAAATACGACCATATATTAATAATGTTCCTATGAATGTGTTGTTTAAAATTATTGTGTAGTTCTATCTTTAATCTAATTTTTGCTTCATACGTTGAGATTGTAAGTTCAAGTATCATGTACTTTATTTTCCCCTATAAAATATCACAAGAAAGAAAAGTAGCATGAAGAACTATTGCAACCATTGAATTAGTATGTAAATATTTTTAAATTTGTATCCATTTCTATGTTGAATACAAATAAACTAATTAGAACCTAAATAATATTTATGATGCCTAACAAAAATTACACATCATCTACATTCAACATTCATCATGATTTTTTCAAGGAAGTACCAAGATCATGCATGAATCTTATTCAAATTAAGAATTTATTTCTATTAAAATACAAATATTCTTTTGAGAATTAGGGTTATGGGAAAAAAAAATCAATAATTTACATAAATATGTTTGGTTGAATTTCCACTAATCATAATTTGGAGCATTCATGAACCTTGGGTTTGACACGAGTAATTAAAAGTTTTAAGGAGGATAAAAATGTAAAATAGATCTGAACAAGTTTAAAGGAGAAATTTTGGATTTCTTTAAACTTGTCAAAATCTGGTGGATAGTTGAGCAATGAAGGATTCAACTACTAGAAAACATAATGTTTTTCAAATTTAGCATTTCTTTTAAAACCCTTGTAAAAACTATCAAATAAGTCAAGATACTCTTCAAACAACCTTGATAAATGTTTCAAAAACTAAAGTGAATCATTATATTGATGCCAAAATTCATTTCAATTTAACAATTCCATACCATCATCACAATAAATCATGTTTACAACACAAAATTCCACAAAAATTTCATGAAATGGTATTTATATGTAGATAAGTTTTAAAAATGAGGTGGTTACATGAAATTACATCGAAATAAGATAAGCAAACCAACATTCATTACATAATTAGTTCTTGTAATATCTTTAAAACCTCCCGGCAATTCTAAAAATAATTTTAGAAATTTTCCCCACAACCCAAATTTTCCTCTTCAAATAAAAAAATGAGGCCTATATATAATCATTCAAGATCCAAGACCTCACGCTAAATTTTGGAAATAAAAGAGGTCTCAGGGGGAGACCCAGGTTTAGGAAGGTGCCCAACAAGGGTTACCGTAGTAGTCTAGCACAACACCGACATTTTCACCCTGCTCTGAGGAAAAGAGAGTCTCACCCGAAGCATGCCGTGACCTTACTAAGGCTGGGATTGGATCAGATATCGATCAAGTGTGGAAAATGAACAAACCATCCATTATTCAGTACTTCGAATAAGTGTAAATACAAGATAGATAACACAACTCATGAACTTGATCAGAATGATAACCAAAAATTCATAATAGTTGCATGTCCACTAAACCATAACACAAGACAGAACTTAGAACAACAGCCTTATATTAGAAAGTGTTGCATTAATAGCAAAAGACAATTGCATCACTCCTCAGAGCGTACCTGGCAGAACTGATTACAATCTCATTACAAGATACATAACACAATAATGATAGAGAGAGAACATAACAACATGAACAGAGCTCTCCTACGTCTCCTGCTCCCTCATCTCTACTGAGCCAACCTCTCCTTTTCCGCTTATCGACTGCCTATTTGTTCCATCTCCAGCGCGAATGACAGTCCTTCCTTCTTTTCTTGTTGGTTGTTTGCTGCTTTCCCTAATTGCTGGGAATCCCACTGATCGTCTTCTGCAACTTCCCTTTCCCATCTATACCTGCTTCCGCAACAGTCGCACCACCTGCTCTTCAGTTCCTCGCAATTGTGACAACTCTCTATTTACCGTGGCTGCACTCACCCACCTATTCTCCACAACACAAAACTATTTAATTTCAAAACAAGGGCCCCAACACTAAACCACTAGTGGTATTTGAAAAACCACAATATTATTTACAAAATTTCCAGCTGTAATATAACTAATTTCATCTAGAAGCATCTTGAAATAATTTATAGTTGTAGAGTGGGTCCCTTTTGAATCGACTATGATATATCTTCATTATATCTCTTGTCTATGCACTATGTCTTCTTTCTCCTAGTTGGGTGCTTCCTAAGTTGTGCATTATTTTGGATGAGCTTCTGACGATGCTAGTGATGCCAATGGTGCTAACACCAATGTCGAGGCTATTTCTGATGTTAGTGCCAACTACTGGAGTTGTGCCTGATGTGATGAAGGCCTTGAGTTATAACCTGCCTATGCTAGGGCTTCTTGCAATATTGATGTAAATCCCCATTGAATAACCCATTCATGCAAGTCCACTAGAGTCCTCCACTCTATACCATATGGGATGTCACATGACCAAACCTTTATGATAACCCTTTCCAAGCTATTAATGTATTCATATTCAATTGTGCCTTGTTTTTTGAAAATATTCTTGAGAAAGAACGAAAATTCATAATAATAATTATATAATTTCATAGTATCGCTCCTGCGGAGAGCACAATCCTTTCCTCCTTGAAACTTGTGGTATTGTTTAATTGCAGTAAGGGTTTTCATGAAGGACTCTTTGAGGAGAAATTTCCCACCATCATCAAAGAAGGTTGGAAAATTAGTTCGGTGGAGAATCTCACATTTCCTTTTAAAACCTTATATTTCTTCCATCAATGCTTTCGCCTCTTCTTTGGCCATCATCAATAATTCATTTTTCCTTATTAGTTGGTTGGCCCTCATCACCCATTCAACATTGTTGAGATTCAACTTTGTCACTTCTTCCTTGGGAACCTAGTTAAGGAAGTCTACAATTACCTCGACCTTAGAGGGAGAATATTCTAATAGTATTATTAATGGATTCTATTCCTCTGATTTCTTTCCTCATAGTCTCGGTCATTTGTTAAATAAATTCCACATGATTTCAATGTTTATCCATCATTTTATTATTAACCGCCATATTATCTTCCTGATTTCCTTGAGAGAAGGATTTTTATAGTTCTCCTTTATTAGAAGCTCTAGCTCATTTTTCATTATCCTAATGTGTCCCCTTACCCAGAGGAGTTTTATCTTAACAATTTCTAACTGTCATCTCTAATTTGGAAGTGGAAACTATGGCTCTCCAATTATCTCTAAAACCATTAAGGATTCGAATCGTCATTAGAGACCAATTGAGGTCTAAAATGGGCCTCCTAAGAAAAATAAATATAAAATTTATAAGAAAAAATAGGATTCAAGATGATTATATCAACCATTAGGGATGATTCACCATTTTTGGGGTGAAAAACAAAAAATATTAAAAAATAATTAAACTAGTTTTTCAACTTGTATTTGAAACTTATCTCCCTAAGGTTTTACTCAAATTTCGAGCAGGGGTACTCTTTGGATGCAAAATCTAATTCCTCATCTAAGGAGTATCCATGTAGCATACTTTCGATAGACCGTGCTCCATGAAAAATAAGAAATACATGAAAAATGTGATTGCAATCACATTTTTTCAAGTATTTCTCATTTTTCATGTAGAAGGGTCCATCAAAAGTATGCAACATGCATAATCCTTGGAGGAGGAATAAAGTTTTTCATCCAACGAGTGTTCCCACTCGAAATTTGAGTAAACCCATAGGGAGATAAGTTGAAAATATGACTTAAAAAAGTAGTTTTTTGTTTTTTCCCTCTAAGATTTGATGGTGTAATCTAATATTATTTTATTATTTCCACTATTATTATATAATTTACTTCTGAGGCCCATTTTAGACCTCAAAATTCCCCCAATGGATCGACTAAAATAATAATATAAATTTTCAGGTCAAACACTTCTATGTGTGAGTCCTAGGTGCTAATATCATCACAATAACATGTTTTTTTGTTCTTTTCTTTTGTATCTGCAAAGCATCATGTGTATGAAGAGGCCAATTGATAAGGAAGTGAGTTCAAGATGAATAATTTATTAAAGGATGAAATAAGGAAAAACAAGATATTCTAATAATTAAAAATGAGAAATAAAGGGATGCCATTTGTCGAAAAAGAAGAGTGACAAGTTGGCGGGAGAAACTTTTAAAACTTCGAGCCCAGGAACAATGTCATGCACATGAAAGGCAGGCTCATGGTTATTGAGTTAAAATAACTTGAATTTAGCAAATAAGGATGTTATTACAGCTTAAGAATGCATCTATAAGGCTAATTTCATGAATTTACAGGGTTTTTCTCATCCATGAAGTCTAGTTCTTTAGCCATTCCTTTGGTCTGGACATCAACAAAAATTTTAGTTGACAAGGATGCCATTGGAAAAGAGTGCAATTACTGAAAATAACAGACATATTAGGATAGGGGTGACAAGGATGAAAGGAAGCCTCTCAAAGGATTAAGAATCTAATAAGAGTATGCCACGTGGCAGCATGAGATTGGACAGCAATTGGAGGGAATATATTTTTGAATTTGTTTGAACGTTTGAAGGGAAAGCACTTGTATGAGTCGAAATTAGGGTTTCATGGAAAAATTGAGCTTCAACTTCAATTAATTTCAGTGTTGAATCTACTCATGACCTCACCTGCAAGGAAACTCTTACTTTGGCGCTAGATTTTCTTGTGAGAAATTAGGGTTTCTTGGTTGAAACAAAGTTTTGCAAGGGTTGCGAGGTTTTTGGTTCTAAATATCAATTTTCATAGCTTTTTATCATAGGAATTGCTTGCGAAAGGTTGAATTTGTAGTGGTTGTCTAAATGGTGGTTTGAATTCTTCAATTCATGCTCGAAAATCAAGAAATTGAGCCAAGTTTGTAAGAATTTTGTGTAGATGGAATAGTAAGGTGACCTCAGTAGAATGAAAAAACGTTGGGACCCTTGGATTTTATAGAAATATTTGACCTGGAAACATGGCGACTTCATATTTGGCAGATATTAGGTGATGTGATGTTGATGTTCACAGGAAATGGATTTGGCCACATGTCAAGTAGATTGGGCTGATAACATAGCCTAGTAAGGGGTGACGTAATGATGATTTAGCGCCAAAGTGAAGTGAAAGTGGTAGGTTGTATTGTTGCATTGAAAGCTTACGTGGAATAAATTTGGTGCCATTTCACATGGCTTGGGCCATGAATTTTGAAACTTTCAGTGGCATGTCGAGGTTCAAAGAGAGTGAAACATAGAATTCTGATCCGGATTTATGCAGGAACGCAACATAATAAACATATAACCATAAAGACAGAGATGCAGTGGAAATAACACTTAATTTCATTAATATCAAAGAACAGAAATTTGCTTACAGACAGAATGGAAATAAAACTAGCTAGGGCGCTGGTAGCTATCTCTGCGAAGAGATGTGGCGGCTACAGGCCTCTGAACTGAGTTACAATGAGGCTCGAGGGCCTATTTATCATTTAGAAACAATGGGAAATCCTAAATAGCCAAAACCCTAACCCTAGGAGATGAAGCGCCAAAACTATGGGCCCCGTTTGGGTAAATTGGTGTTTCAACTTCCTAGGGGCGTAACTTTGGCATACGATCTCCGTTTGACGCGTACCATACCTCGTTAGAAATATCTATCCGAGGAATACAAATTTTGAATGAGCAATGTTGGTCCATGGACCCATATTGCTCTTCGTTTTCCCAAAAAACGTCGTTTAGGGCCTCAAAACGGCTCTGAAAGTTCAGGACCCGAAAAACTGCTAAAAATAGTAAACTGTGCCAAAACTAAAAAACTAAAAGAGACAATGGTGGAGCCCCAAGTGGAATAGGTGGGTGACCACCAATATCCACCTGGATCACATTCGATACACTCCTCCATCATCTTATCACTCATGCAACTTAACGATGCAGAGCATCTTGAGCCATTAGCTGGTCGGGACCTTCCACCGTCTAATTTGGTGGGTGTGTAGCTCTATTTATAGATGCTTATGGTGCTTGCAGCTTGAGGCATGGTGTAGATGCAATGTATGGCCTATGGTTTTATTTCTATGACCACCTGGTGGCGCGTACAATGTGGCATGATTGTGGTGGTTTGTGGAAGTGACAACAATCATTTACGATGATACCCGCCTGACCAAAATCAACACCTTATTATTTGACATTTGTTGAACAATAGGATTTTACAAAATTTTATTCAGTCATTAATTTTGAAATATAATGTCTCAGGCTCACTTTTTCTTGGGCCATTGGGATAATTTTCAAATAGGTGTCATGATCTTGGTACCAAAAAGTCGACAACCTTCTATTAATTTATCAAAAATCTATAACATATTTTCATGAAATTCATTGGTCTCCTAGCCTCACTCTTGTAATTTTTTTGGCTAGGAGAGAGACAAATAAAATAATTAAAAAATGAAAAAAATTCCATAGGATTAAAAAACAGAAAGACTAAATAGCACAAAGCACTTTAGGATGAGAATACAACCCACTACCATCAAGGATCAAGAGGAATTTCTGACACTGGACTAGCATCTAGTATCTATGGGGGTTTGGGATCACCATGGACATGGAATTCCAAGTGAGCAAGAGGACCCTCAAAATGCTCAAGCCACTCATTAGTTCTCCTTCGACCCACCGAAGAGAAACCAAATAATCTTGAATGTCCCACTAGTTATGTTTAAGATTATTCATAAATTAAATAACTTTATTATGGTCATTGTAACAATCTTGGCCTAGTTCCTCTAGGTGCATGTAATATTATGTAGCTGAATGGCAAGAGACTCCAAAGAGGGTGGAATATATACACAACTAGGTGAAGTAATATGGTTTTAAATTATTATATTAACAACCTTTCATAATAATATTTTTTTATTCATGGCTTTCGAATATATAAAAGAGATACACACATCAAACAGTTGTGGAGGAGGTTCACATAGCATACCTTGGTTACACTTTAGAGTCAAATTTTCCATAATTTGATAATTATTATTATAGTTAATTTATCCTTATTAATCATTATGGTCATTTTGAGTTATTCTAGGAATCATTTTTTTCATAGGTATTGCTTTTATCTTAGGAAATGTAAAAATATGTTATCACCAACAATTTTTATTTTAAATTATTTTAGTAAATTCGAATGAATTTTTCTAACATCACAGGATACTAAAACTTATTCTTGTGATTTTAGGTGAATCTATTTGATTTAAAAAGTAGATATCATGTTTTTGGTGGGCCTTCAATTCATTGGTATTATTGATTGTAGAAGCATCAACCTCCAGGTAGGTTATTTTGTCTCAACCCCAAGAGGGTAATGTGGATTTCTGAAAGGGAAAGGAAACTCCCTCAAAAATGTAAATTATATAAATTTGAAATGATAGGATCTTTCAATCTATCTTGGTTGTAAGAAGGATGATGGGCCACCCAAATAGGTGTAATTTAAGGCCCGTCTGACAATATTTTAGCATATTTAACCTTTCCTTCTGCATGTGATGATGTCTTTTTCAACTTTAATACGTTCTTAGGATGGCTAGGGGATAATTTCCATATCTTGTATTCATAATACATTAAATTTGCAAGGTAATGAGGATATATTCTGGAGATCATGAGAAAGTACAGTAGGAGAATATTATGGGGCTTGGCCCCTACTACAGGATAATTACAACTCAGTTGGCTCAAGGACATTTACTACTTCCCTGTAGCTCTGAGAACACCCAGGAACCAAATCCACATTTTTTATGGATTTTGGAGGGAATCAGTCCTCCCTTCAAGGGGGTTGAACCTCAAGCACTTTTTATATAAATAAGGGGACTTTGTAGCCTAGTAGGGATTTGAAAAATCTAGAGGAATATTATTAGCATTAAAGAAATGTTCCTTACTAATATTTAAGTTTTTCAAGTTTCATGTATGAACACTTTTGAATATTAGTTAAATTTAGAATTCATTCGTTCTTAGTTGATGTTATTCTAAGGGACCTAAGTCTCCTTGGGTTAGGGCCCAACCTAGGTGCTCAAGCCCCCTTATTTTGCATTTCATTTTCATGCATTTAGTTTAGTTGTGGGTTTCTGCAAATCTTGTCACTAAGAAAAGTATTGTCTTTGTAGGGTTTATAAGTGAGCTATTTTTTGAATTTTGGTTATGTACCTTGTTTTGATGAGAAAAAAAATATATTCCTTCATGCAATATTATTCTTAATTTCAAATTCATCTCATCCTTCCCATTGTTTTTTTACTTCCTACAATTAGTGTTTTAGTAATTGTTTATACATATTACTTTTATCAGTTAACCATGCAGTTTCCTTTTAGATAGATGGCATTTTTTCATCGGATTTTTTTTTCATGCGTTTGGGTCATTGACATCATCACATTTTCACCCGCTTTTGGACATCTCTGCAAACTTCCAATGAGCTAAATTTTTCCTAACTGAGCTACAAGAAACCCTAGTTTTGTCTCTTCCTTGTATCATCTCCATCATTGAGTATGCCTAAGCTTCGTTAGGACCTATTTTCCCTTCCACAACCTTCTCCCACCTTTTCCACTCTTGGAACTACATCTAGACCTCATAATGTTGCTCTCATATGTTATCTGTAGCAAAACAGGATCATCCTATGTTATGTTCCTCTAATACTAGTGTGACCCCTTATTGTTTTTATAAGTGTAGCCCCCTTATTGTTATTTTTTTTCTCATGTAGTACCCATATTTTTATTATTGTGCCCCATAGAAGCCCACTATTATTATTTTTGTGCCCTTACATTATTATTTTTATGTAGGCTCTGATTATATTGTGACCCCTTAGACTATTATTTATATAAAGGAGGGTTTTTCATTCGAATCATGCAAGAATTTTTCATTTATGTAATGTAAAGGAGGTTTCCCCCTCAAAGAGGAAAATTTTTAAGTCTTTTATATATCTTTTCTTCTATTTTGTGAGCTGGTTACATAACATTTGGTATCAAAGCTTTGGATTCTAGGGTTTCACTTATTCAAACAAGCCGTCTTGGAATTTTCGCTATAACTTTTTTTATAAGAAGATTCAGAAGTTTAAATTGCAATCACGTGGAATAGAAACCATGGTGAAATTTGTGGTAGAATTTTATAGCTTGGATCACTATATTGTAGGATATATGATCAGAATAAGTTAGGATTTTTTCATGCTCCAAAATTTAGTCTCAAACAAGTGACCAAGGGAAAATCATCATAGCTTTCTCTTTTAGCACAGGATTGGAATTTCGTAAAAAGTCACAAAAAAAAAAGGATGTTGGTTTTTTTTGTATCAATTTTAGGGCCTATGTCTAAAACATGGATACGTATAATTTCGTACAAGTTCGCTCTACTGAACCAGTACATAATTAGGTCATTGTGGGAGAATGGGCATAACATTATCTTGAAGAATCAAAATTGTGTTTGACCTATGGAATTGGAAAGAAGACTCATAGGGATACTACAGGATTGAAGTTAAGATTTTGGAGATCCGAAATCACACAGATACAACATGTTCAATATCAATCTCCTCAAAATCAAGAAAAAGGTGTGTTTCTTTTTAATTTTGCATAACATTTGTTTTAAAAACTAGTTTGTAGTGATTCAAAGGCCATAGTGAAGCATAGATATTAGTATTTGATTCCGAAATTCCTCAAAACAAAAAAATGGACACGCCTAGTAAGAAACTAGAAATATCTTCTATGAAACATGAAGAAGACAAAGAAATGCAACATGATATATGAAAATTACAAGACCAAGTGAAAAAAATGTTGCTCTGACAAAGAGTAACCAAAAATGAAATGGAATCTAAGATGGAAGGTTTGAAGAATGGTTTAAAATTATACATGGAGAGTTTGAAGGATTCAATATAAGAATAAACTAAAGGAAACATCGAAGATTTGAAGAATGGTTTAAAAGAAGACAGGAAGGTTTCAAGGAAGGCTTGAAAAAGTTGCTACAAGAAATGTTTTATAATGGTGAAAAGGTATTAGATGAAACTCATGATGAGAACAAAATAAATGTTAATCATGATTTCATAGACACTAAAATTGGATTGAAGACCCACCATATTTCAAATATCGATATGAGGAATTTTAATGGAAAGGATTCGGTAATATGGATAGTACATATGGATAAATATTTTGATCTCCATAATGTGTAACACACACAAAAGGTATGCATTGCAACTTTATATTTAGAACCCATTCAATTTTTATGGTATCGATGGCTTTGTTCTCGTAAAACACTTGTCACTTGGTCAATTTTTACAAAGGAAATGATAAGACATTATGAGGATACGAAAAGCAACACCTTATTTATCCAAATGATAAATATCAAACAAAAGGGTTCAATGGCAGAGCACACTGAGGACTTCCAAAAATTGAATACAAGGGTAAATGATATCCCAGAGGAGCATAGGATTGATGTATTCATAGGGAATTTAAAGGATAACATCTAACATGAGGTTTGCCTTTGGGAACTTGATCCAAGGGTAAATGATATCCTAGAGGAGCATAGGATTTATGTATTCATAGGGAATTTAAAGGATAACATCCAACATGAGGTTCACCTTTGGGAACCTGTTCCATTGGAGAAGGAATTCAAGTTGGAAAGAAAAATTGAAAGAAAAATTATGGCAACAAATAATCCTACCACTCACAACTATAAAGATGGAAGTGTTGCTACTTCTAGCCTTCCAAAACCTACAAGGTTGACACCACAAGAGTTGGAAGAAAAAGGAAAAGGGGCTTTGTTATAGTTGTGATAGAAAAGAAAAGCAAGGTTATAATTCAAGGAACTGCGGTGAAAAGAAGATTATCTTACATAGATTCTAAGAAGAGGAGGAAGAAAAGGAACACGAAACTTCAAAAGAAGAGAATATACACTAGGAACCAACCCTAGAGGAAGAAGAAATTAATATGACCATATCCTATAATGCATTGGTAAGAATTACCACTCCTCAAACTCTTAAGATAGAAGGACATATCAAGAAGAAAAATGTAATAGTGATTATTGATTAGGGTAGTACCCATAATTTTATTCATTGTAAGGTAGCCAAGGAATTGAATTTATTCCTATATCTGTATAGGGTTAGTGTGTATGATGAAGAAGAACTGTTCTCTGCAAGCTATAATATCAAGCTAACCATTGGGGAATATGTATTGAATAGTCCAATGATTTCCATTCTAATATTAGTGTTGATGTTGTATAGAGCCCAATGGTTACAATCTTTGGGGACAATAGCTTTTAATTTTCAAGAAATTTTCTTGAATTTTTTTTTGGAAGGAAAGGAAGTTGAATTAAGGGGTCTCATAGGGAAACCGGGAAATATAATCAACTCTAATGTCAATACCAAAATTCCGAAGAAAGAAGAATGAGGTGTAATTTCACAGTTATGCTCACTATAGGTTGAAACATCAAAATATTTATTTCTCTAGATCTCCAAAAAGTCTTGGACAGTCATTCATGGTTTTTGAGACTCCCAAAGGCATCCCAACTATTCATGATCATGATAATTCCATTTATTTGATTCCAGGAAGTGTTCCTCCAAACATTAGGCCTTATAGATATCCTTACGCCCAAAAGAGTGAGATTGAACGTATGGTTGCATAAATGGTAGAAGTTGGTATAATTCAACCTAGTCAAATTTCTTTCTCTACTCCACTAGTCTTGGTGCATAAGAACGATGTATCATGGTGTATGCATAAGGATTATAGTGAGCTCAAAAATCTCACTAATAAAGATAAATTTCCCATCCTTGTCGTTGATTAATTTTTGGATGAATTACATGGAGAAATTTAGTTCCCCAAGTTGGATATTTGTTTAGGATATCATCAAATTAGAATGAATACTAAAGACCTTCTGAAAATAGCATTAATAACTCATGGGGGTCATTGTGAATTTTTGGTCATACCTTTTGGGATTTCTAATGCACCTTCCACATTTCAAGGTTTGATGAATTCCATTTTCAAACCCTTATAAAATTTTTGTTAGTATTTTTTTATGATATACTAATCTACAACAAGTCTTGGAAGGATCATATTCAACATGTTGACAGGGTGCTCAAACTCTTGGAGGAGAAAAAATTATATGCAAAAACCTCCAAAATTTTCTTTAAAGTACAAGAGGTGGAATATTTCGGTCATATTGTATCTCATGAGGGTGTTAAGGTAGACCTTAACAAAATTAAAGCCATTAAAGAATGGAAAATTCCCATAAATACTAAGCATCTTCAAGGATTTCTCAGGTTGACAAGGTATTATCACAAGTTTTTTAAGAATTATGGGAGAATAGTGACACCTCTAACATCATTACTAAAGAAAGATACATTTTCTTGGACTCCAGAAGAAAATAATTCATTTGAACATCTTAAAGAGGCAGTGCTGTGGCTTTTGATGCTGCTTCTTAAACTTCACCAAAAAGCTTTATTGTGTAATGAATACATGGGGAAATGGAATTGGTGTTGTTTCAATGCAAGAAGGAAGACCCATTGCTTTTGAAAGTCGTCCAATCAAAGGAAAGTATTTACAGAAACCTATTTATGAGAAGGAAATGTTAGCAATACTGCATGCACTAAAGAAATGGAGAACTTACCTAAGGGGAAGACACTTCAAGGTAAAAACTGATCATGATAGTCTGAAACACTTTTTGGAACAAAGACTATCTTCAGAAGAGCAGCAAAAATGGGTCACAAAGATGTTGAGTTATGACTTTGAAATAATCTAGCTAAAGAGCGAGATAAATGTTGAGTATTGCCTCAAGAAAAGGAGGAGGATATTGGAAACGTTGATTTATGTCATTTACACTATTATCCAACACAGTGAGATAACAAGCAAAGGATGAATGGAAGAATGATGAAGATGGACATATTCAAAAGTTTAAGCAAAATATTAATACACATTATCCATTTAGCTAGAAAAAATGATTAGTTGTGGTACAAATATCTACGATATATTTGTGAGAATTCCCCATCAATATTATTGTTTATAATTGCACACACTCTCCCCTAAGGGCTCTTGGGATTTTTAAAAACTTACCACTGGGTGAAAAAAGAATTTTTTTAGGATGGCCTTATATTTTATATTCAAAATTTTGTTGTGAAATGTTTCGTTTTCCAGCAAAATAAAGTTGAGACAATTAAGACCCTGGGTCTTCTACAACCTTTATCCATTCCAAGTCAACATTGGGAGGAGATTTCAATGGATTTTATCACAGGTTTACCTAAGTATGAAGGAAAGAGTGTCATCATGGTGGTAGTTGATAGACTTACCAAGTATGCACACTTTTGTGCATTATCTCATCCATTTAAAGCAAGTACAGTTGCTACTGAATTTATGGAAACAATTCAAAAGCTACATGGAAACCCAAACATTATGGTAAGTGACAGAGATCCCATTTTTACTGGAAATTTTTGGAAGGAATTATTTTCTTGTCTTGGCACTCAATTAGCTCATAGTTCATCTTATCATGCTCAATTTTATGGGTAAAATGAGATAGTGAACAAATGTTTGGAAGGATATCTCTCTTTATTTATATATGATAAACAAACACATTGGGTTAAGTGGTTATTTCTAGCTGAATGGTGGTATAACACTTCCTTCCATACTGCATGTAACATCCTAGTGAAAATTCCACGTAATAAAATTTTTAAAATAATAACCGATTACAAGTTGAATGTTGGGAAAAACATCCTAGGGGGTGTTAATTTGGTTTAATATGGCTAAGGAAATTGGAAAAGACAAAGGAAAAGGATATGAACATAATGGAAATTAGGAGAAAAGGGAGATGAAAGGTCACGCGTTGCATGTGAGGAGGAAAATGAATGAAAATACTAGAAAATGAAGAAATAGAGGCCTCTTCTATAAAAAGGATTATGAGGATGAATTGGTACCTTTTATCAGTTCAGTTTTGGAGTTGTCTCATTATTATCTCTCTCTCTCTCTCTCTCTCACACACACACACACACACTTGGACACTTAGAGTTTTCTAGGAACACTTGGAAATTGGAGCAATAAAGGAAAAGAAGTAGAGGAAGAGTGTGATCAAGAAACTACAACGCAACTCATTGTAGGTATTCATTTGCACATGTGATTTCCTTGCTAGATCTAGCATGCATGCTATTGCATCTGGTTTGTTATTGTCTTGTCATGTGTTTTTCCACGTGCAACAATGTTTTTAGCCTAGCCTTACCATTTCCGTATAGCGTTGATGAGATGGGTTTCTGCTACCTCGGTTGAGATGGATGGTCAGATCAGATTCGAATTTGAGTGGGGTGGATCTCCAAAATGAAAAAAACATGGAATATTTGTCCCTGAATGGGACTGTGGATCATGGTAAAGCCACTGGTTTAGTAACGCCTGAGCTAGACTGTGGGTTGCAGTAAATCCATATTGTGTGTGTTGGTGGGCCTAGGAATCCTTGCCGGTGAATGGCATGATATACTGTAAAGCCAAGAGGTGGATTTCTCTACATTGGTCCTAATAGTCTTAGAATGGGATGTATAGTAAATCATATAGAGATGGTCTCGGTATAGGGCATAGTGACCCCTGGATCGGACTATGGGTTAGGGTAAATCTTGAGAGACTAGGAGGCACTCAAATTCCTCACGGTGTAGGCAGAGAACTATGGTATCATCAATGCTTGTTTGGTTCTTTTTGTTTGATTATGAGTCCCACATTCACGGCTGGAATATGGCACGAGGGTGATTTATTGAAGAGAGATTTTCCTAAGCCAATCTATGGTCGGGTGGAATGTGGTAGTCCCATCTCCAGTTGGTTTTTACATACATTAGTGAAGAGTTCATTCATTTGGTATTTTGTATGAAAATGTATTGGTTTATGTATGGATTTAATTGCTGTTGTATCCATTTTATTTCTATTGTTATTGTGCTGGTTATAAGCATGTATTCGATTAGTGATGATGTATGGATCTATCCATGTTTTTACCTGTAAATAAATACACAATGTATCTATGGTAAAATAGATATTATGGTAGCTTATGATGTAAGGGATAAATTCTTCTTAGATATTCTCACACAAGTATGAGACCCCTATGTTTAATTCTATTATTTACACCTGTAGATGAAATGTTTTTGACATGTTTGAAAAAATCCCTATAATGGCTAGGAGGAGTCCATATGAGTTCTTGATGATGAAATTGCTTCCATACCTTTGTTTTAATGTTATTCATCATCCCCTACAGTTTCATGAAGTTCTGGGTAGTGACATGGGATATGGGGATGAAAAGGTGGGACAAATCCCAGAGTTGCAGGCACATAATTGACCATTTGGAGTCCTGGTCACTACCTTTCCTCGGAATGCTTGCGTCTATGGCTCAAAAGGTTCAAAAAGTCAGTATCGCTGAGGATTCAGGGGCCTGGAAGGTTGGGTTACCTCTTGAGTATTTTTTTGATTCTGTGTAAGGTTTTTTTGTCTTATTTCCACTGATTCCACTTCATTAAGGTCAATAGGAGTTTGAATCTCATATTAGTAGCCTCTCATCACATATTTACCCTAGTTGGATGGTTACTTTGGTAGATGTGGGAATAGGGTGTTATAGAGTGGTATTAGAGCATGGTTCAACCCTTAGACTGGATGGGTGGTGTGTTGGTCATGATTTTGTTGATTGCTTATGTGTATCTCATACTTATATGTATGTGTTTGTTGCATCCATGTTGAGTTGGCCATGGTGGCAGTGGTGTCACCATCGAAGGGTTGATGATTTTGTTGTCAACATGTTGTCATGTGTGTAAGATTGGTTATGTGTTGTTCATGTTTGTGTATTGAGCATGCGCATTAGCTTACACATTTTTACATGTTTTATATGGATTGCTTGTGTATGCTAGGTCACATATTGGTTATGCTTGTGTAGTGTTCGTGTATGATTTCTTCTGTGATATTATATGATGAACATGCATTGGTCATTCATGCTTGGTTACATGTCACTTATGCTTGTGTATGGTCCGTGCTTGTGATCGTGTGTGGTAAAGTTGCATTGGTATGGTTATGCATTAGGTCATGTTGTGTATTTGGTATGGTTGTACATCTATGACTAGACTCCAACTAGAATTATTTTTATGCACTAGTATACCATGTGTTATAATTTTATATGCTAATTATGATTATGAATATACATTTATTTCATTGATTGGTTGATCTCGCAAGATGTATCCTCCCTAAATTAGACTAAGGTACATTGGTTTATTGCTATTTGGTTTAGCTAAAATATTATACCTTGCAGGAGAAATATCAACATGGATAGAAAGATGGTAGAATATAAGGAATTTCCTTGTGAGTCATATGAGCAGCATGGTGGGCACTCTTATAATTTGGTAGACACATTGAGAATCCTAAAGGAATAAATAAGGAGTTGTAAGGTAGAAATGACAGAATCGTATAGGAACAAGAGAAATAAGAAGAGGTGAATGCAATAATTCTTTGGAGCTTGTGAGAGTTGCAATGGCAAGGGACACTTTAGATCAACCATGGACAAGAGGATAAAATGACTGGGGAATATGGAAGAAGGCCTCCTGGTAGACAAAATTCATACAGAGTTGATACAGTGAGAGATGGTAGGTTGTTGGACACCTCGGATAGGAGTAGTGATGAGTATAGGTACCATTCTAGTTTTGGTTTGGATAGAAATCATGATCATCATCGGTATTATCTTTATAGGAGGAGTGATAGGGGATACTTTCCAGATGAATTTGAGAAAGCCACATCATCTACTTTTGACGGAGACTTGAAGAAACCAGAAGATGCAGAGGCTTGGATACTTGGAATGAAAAATTTATTTGAGTTGCATAAGTACACAAATAACATGAAGGTCATAATTTATATCTTTAGTTTTAAAGGTAAATAAGACATATGGTGAGAAGATGTGAAGCAGGTCAGAGACATCAAAATAGAGGACTTGAGTTGGCATGAGTTCAAGAGGCTTTTCAGGAAGAATTAATTGTCAGAGAGGTACTATGACAGTAAGGCCAAATAATTTTATGAGCTAAAGACGGGGTCAACGACAGATGAAGAGCACACAACCAGGTTCCTGGAGCTACTGAGGTATGTGCCATATATTAAGGATGAGAAGACTAAAGTTTAGTGATTTTCAGTGTTTTTCCATTAACATATAGAGACTAGATTTAGTATGATGAGTCTCGGTCACTTGAGGAAGTCATCGAGAAGCTGAAGCATTTCTATGAAAACTTAAATCACAAGAATGTGTCTTAGCAAGGATGGAAAGGGAAAGACCAAGGTAAAGGTAAATGGAAGCCTAAGAGAGAAAGACCTCAAAATGCAGATAAGAAAGAGAGTGTGGCACCTTAGAAGAATTTTAATGCATCTAGGAAGGGACATGGATCACAAAAACAACATAGATCACAACAACAACATTGGGGTAATGGCACAGGATGGTTGGAGTGTTGGACATGCTTTGAGGAGCACCTTAAGAGAGATTTCCCACAACACCAGGGTGGTAGGCCTAAGATATATAGTGCACAGGAGGTGCAGATGGTTGGGGATGTTGGGCAGAGCATTCCTCATATTTATGCAGATGTGGACAACAGGAAGGAAAAGCATCAGAAATCTATCATTGAGATGGATGATAAGCTTTGTAATCAAGTTGTTTCTATTTTGATTAACACTAGATCTAGTTATAGTTATGTTAGTCTTGAATTGGTGAATAAGTGTGGCTTGAGTAAAGAAATGCATGCAAAATCTTGGTTAGTGCAGTTAGCTACAGGTATGAAGAAAAGAGTTCACCATTGGGTAAGAGCACGTGAATTTGAGTTAAATGGCATGCCTACAGTAGCGCACTTGAAGATATTTCCATTAGATTCCTATATTATTCTATTGGGTATGGATTGGTTATACCTTCACAGGACTAAGATACACTACTATGACAATGCTATTGAGTGCTTGGATGAAAATGGGGAACCAAGAGTCTTATAGGGAAAGAATAAAGCCACATAAATTAGGATGGTGACATCCATGCAAGCTAACTATGGTCGTAGGAAAGGGTATGTGCTATTCATAGTTCATATCTCTAGTGACAAAGGTAAGGAAGTTGAGGATGTAGAAGTCTTGAGCAGATATCCAGTTTTGTAGTAGTTTCAGGATGTGTTTCCAGCCAATATTTCCAAGTTTCCACCTCACAGGGAGGTAGAATTTTATATTGAGTTCATGCTAAGGGTAGCTATAGCATCAAAATAACCTTACATGATGAGCACACTTGAGTTGATATAATTAAATTTGTAGCTGAAAGAGATGCTTGCCAAGGGATACATTAGGCAAAGTGTATCACCATGGGGTGCAACGATATTTTTTGTCAAGAAGAAGGATGTCACTCTTAGATTGTGCATTGACTACAGGAATCTAAACAAACTGGCCATTAAGAACAGGTACCCATTACCAAGGATCGGTGATTTGTTTGATCAGCTGAAGGGAGCAACAATGTTCTCTAAGATCGACTTGAGATCAGATATCATCAGGTACGCATCAAGGAAGATGACATCTACAAGACCGCATTCAGGACCAGGTACGGGCATTATGAGTCTTTTGTAGTTCCATTTGACCTGACTAATTCCCCAACTACATTTATGTGTTTGATAAACAATGTGTTGCATACTTATTTGGACAAGTTTGTGATTTTTTTATTAATGACATACAGGTGTATTCTCAAAATGGCGAAGATCATGTCGATCATTTGGCAGAAGTGTTGATTTTGCGGAGAGAGCATCAGTTGTATGCTAGGCTCAGCAAATGATGTTTCTTCTTGACTTAGGTACACTACTTGGGACATGTTATCTCCAAGGAGGGTATTGTAGTAGATCCAGAGAAGATAAGGGCCATCATGGAGTGGGTAGCTCCTAAGAATTTAGATGAGGTGAGATCATTCATGGGATTGGAAGGCTACTATAGGATTCTCATCAGGAACTTCTCATAAGCTTCCTATCCTATTACATGAATTTAAAGGAAAGGTAAGAATTTTGATTGGACACAAGAGTGTGAGGCTATTTTTGAGTAGCTTAATAGTTGTTGACACATGCTACAATGTTAAATATTATATATATCCGTGCAAGGAGTTTGTAGTGTGTATATATGAGTTCAAGAAAGCACTTGGTGGGTTCCTTATGTAGGATGGATCGGTGGTGTGCTATGAGTCACGAAAACTAAGTGAGCACAAGCAGATCTACTCGACACATGATTATGAGGTAGCAGCGATCATTCATGCACTGAAGATGTGGAGGAACTATCTTCTTGGTAGATGATTTGTATTGATGAGTGACCAAATTTGGTTGAGGTACTTGTTTGACAGACCAAATTTGAACTCTAGGCAAGTAGATGGTTGGGCACGATCAATGATTTTGACTTCAAGATCAAGTACATCAAGGGAAAGGAGAAAAAGGTCGTAGATGTTGTTAGTAGGTGAATATAGGTAAACCACTTATCATTGATGAGCTCCTATGGGACAAACTTACCTAATAGTATCTTGCAGGCAGAACAATAGGATCACAGGTATATGGAGATTGTGCACAAGTTGCAGCAGAGTACATGTATAGGTACGGGTGGCGGTATAGGTGTTGGTACCGGTGATGGTATAGCTTCAAGTACATGTGGTGGTAAAGGTACATGTACATGTGTATAGGATTTGGATTATCATCTTACTACAGATGGATTGGTTAGATTTAGAGACAGGATATATGTGTAGGACAACAGTGAGCTCAAGAAGGTGATATTGAAGGAGTTTAAGGATTAAGTAGCTACAACAAAATTCTTTGAAGGTATTGATTTTCACATGTGTTTTCCATGCTAGATCTAGCATGCGTGGTATTTCATGTGGTTTCTTGTTTTCTTGGCATGGGTTTTTCCAGGTGTGACATTGTTTTTAGCCTGGCCTTGCCATTTCCGCATAGCATTGATGAGATGGGTTTCTCATACTTCGGTTGACTTGGATAGTCGGATTGAATTCGAGGTTGAGTGGGGTGGATATTCGAAATGGAAAACTCATGGCCTAGTGTTTCCTGAATTGGACTATGGAGCATGGTAAAGCCACTAGCCTAGTAACCCCTGAGCCAGACAATGTTTTTCAGTGAAGCTAGATTATGTGCCTCATTCGGCCTATGAATCCTTGCCAGTGAATGGAAGGATATACAGTAAATAAAAGAGATATATTTCTCTTCGTTGGGCCTATTAGTCCTAGGATGGGATGTGCAATAAAGCCTAGAGAGATGGTTTCATTGTAGGGCCTAGTGACCCCTGGATCAAACTGTGGGCTACAGTAAATCTTGAGAGATTAAGAGGCGTTCAAATTTCTCACAATGTAGGTAGAGAACTCCGGTAGCATCCATGCTTGTTTGGTTCATTTTGGTTGGTTATGATTCCCACATTCATGCTTACAATATGGCATGGGGATGATTGGATGAAGAGATATTTGGCTCAACCAATATATGTTCGGGTGGAACGTGGTAGTCCCATCTCCAGTTGTATTTTACATACTCTAATGAAGAGCTCATTCCTTTGGTATTTTGTATAAAAATGTACTAGTTTATGTATCGATTTTATTATTGTTATATCCATTGTATTTCTGTTGTTATTGTGTTGGTTATAAGCATGTATTCAATCAATGATGACATATTGCTTTATCCATGTTTTTACTTGTAAATGAATACACAATGTATCTATATTAAAATAGATTGTATTGCAACTTATGATGTAAGGGAGAAATTCTTCTTAGTGATTCTCAGATAAGTATGATACCCTTATGTTTAATTATTTTGTTTACACCTGTAGATGCAATATTTGTGACATGTTTTGACGAAATTCCTGTCATGGCAAGGAGGGGTCCAGATGAGTTCCTCATGAATTGATTTCTTTAGTACCTTTTTTTTGATGTTATTCATCATCGCCTATAGTTTCATGAAGTTCTAGGTAGTGAAATGGGCTCTGGGGCTGAAAGGTGGCACAAATCCCAGAGTTACAAGAACAAAAATTAATACTTGGGGACTTGGCCGCTACCTTTTCTTGGAATTCATGTGGCTATGGGCTCCCAGCCGTTACCTTGCCTTTCCATGCCTACAAATATGGCTCGAAAGGCTCAAAAAGTCAGTTTCCCTTACGGTTTAGGGGCCTGGAAGGTTGGGTTACCTCTTGAGGATGTTTTTGATGTTATGTATGGTGTGTTTGTCTGGTTTCCATCGGTTCCACTTCCTTAAGGGAATATAGGAGGTTTAATCTCATATTAGTAGCCTCTTGTCACATGTTTATCCCGATTGGTAGGCTACTTGTGTAGATGTTGGAAGAGGGTGTTACACTGCACCAAAAAGGACCCCATTTATGGCACTTTATGGATATCATCCACCATCCATCACATCATATTTAAGAGAAAAGTATAAGGTTTAAAGAATGGAAGATCACATCAAACATCAACATGAATTTCCCCAACTCTGATAGGATAACTTCACTCTGGCGCAAAATCGAATGAAACAATAGGTAAATCAACATCGCAGTGAAAGACGTTTTGATGTAGGCGACATGGTCTTTTTATAGCTACAACCATACAAATAAATTTCCATCAAGCAAGCTAAGAAGGATAATAAATTATCACCCAAGTACTGCAGTCCTTACAAGGTGTTGAAAAATATTGGTACTATGGCATAGAAATTGGAGCTACCTGCATCTTCTCGAGTACACCTAGTTTTCCAAGTTTCATGGTTAAAGAAGGTTATCGGTGACAAGATTCAAGTTCAAACAGGGTTGCCGGAACTCGATGAAGAAGGGAAAATCATATTTGAGCTTGAAGAAGTCATGGAAACAAGAACTAGACGACTACATAATCGATGAATTTCATAATGTCTCATTAAGTGGAAGAACTTACCCACTGAAGATTCCACATGGGAGGATGAAAATTTTATACAAAAGCATCCAAAATTACTCAAGCATTGAGGACCACACTTTTTTGAAGGAGAGGGGCATACTAGGTACCTATAATACTAGTGTATCCCCCTTACTGTTATTTTTAGTGTATCCCCATTATTTTTATTGGTGTACCCATGTAGCCCCAATATTGTTATTGTTGTGCCCCATAGAATCCCACTATTGTTATTGTAGTGCCCTTACATTATTATTTTTATGTAGGCTTTGACTATATTGTGACCCCTTAGACTTCTATATATACAAATGAGGTATTGTCATATGTATCATCTAATAATTTTTCATTTATGTCATGTAAAGGAGGTTTCGCCCTCAAAGAGGCTATTTCTCAAGTCATTGATCTATGTTTTCTCTATTTGTGAGTTGGTTGCATAATAGGGATGGTTCATCGAACCATCTTAGGAATCACCTCCATATAATGATCCCTCTGGAAATGAGATATTGTTTTTACAAGGATGGAGGAAGATAGAATATTAGAATTAGTACTTGTAGAGGGAATAACATTTCCTTGTCTCCCTCTTATGCCTCTCAAGTAGATTTTTTGTTAAGCCATAGGAAGGGGAGAGTGAGAACTAGAAGTTCCATAATCTAGGGGGGTAGGTTAAAATCTAGGGAAGGGGTAAATAGAAAAAATAATGGAGGAAGGCATATTGTAGAAAAGAGAAATACTTAGGAGAATAAGGAGGCAAGATGAAAAATTCTAGTAGTGGAATTTTTTTTAGAGATGCATTCATTTAAAGACCATGAAGGACATGGAGTGGAAAGGAAAACCAACAGTAGAGACAAGGCTAATAGTGTTACAATAAAATAATCCTCTATTAAAGGAAGACCAAAATATTGAAAATAAAACCAACAATCAAGAAATAAATCCCTAAAACCATAATGTAATATTGAAAAACCATGGAAGAATGACCTATAAGATATAAATATTACCACCAAGTGAAAGCATGGATGCACCTAAAGGCTAGGCGTAGAGCCGATGAGCTCGCATGTATGAAAGTCACCTTTATACCAAAGGCGACAATGAAGCCTCTAATTAGGGACATTTATTTCTATAAATCAACATCAAGATATCCATAGAGAATCAAGGACCATCCCAAGCTTAATTGGAAGGAAATTTCAAGAAAATATCCCTAAAAAAAAGCGAGGATATGCTTTAATGAGGTAAAAATAAACTAATGAGCTCATTGTTATTCTACTATGTCATTGCGCCCACCAAATGTCTAACAAATCTAAACATAAAACCCAATACCTTGAAATCCCTATCCATTTTAGGTAGTGATTCATGAACCTCTCAACCAAATCGTCCATAGTTAAACTAGTAACTAAGCTGCAAGTGTAAAACACATTCATTTATCCTTCCAGGGAATCCTACACACTAATATCCATGATAAGACATATCTCCCATACCTTCACATCCATATTTGGTAGCCACATTTATTCAATATTGCATGTGAGCTGCTAACTAGGGGGTGTACGACAGTCTACACTAACATTTGGCATACTCATATTAAGTGAGGGGAATAGATCCCATGCTTGGAAACCAACTATGGGGGACATAATCCTGGTCTATTATTTCCTAACATATTCATCTTAAAAAGGTTGGGATGCCTTTATTCTAGCTTCGACCTAAGGTGTCAACTTTAATTTGTAGTCCTTCGTTAACCCATTTTTCTGTTAGTTCATTTTTGTTTCTCCTAACATCAAAGGGAATGGTAGAAATAAATATATCCAGAATTATTTCTACTATTGCTAAGCTATTTTTGAGTCTTCATTTTCTTGAGACTTTAGAAGGGTGGGAGCCATATTGGATTTTTTTAATCATCTAAATTATTGATTTTGAGTCCCTTTATATTACCAATTTTTAAAAATTTCTTCTTTGAGAAATGAGTAATCCCTACTATGAATCAAATAATTCAACAAAAATTTTATTTTCTATCTCAATATATCCTGAATATATATGAATTATGTGACCTCAAATAATCATGAAAATACCCCCTAAGTTGCAGGATCATGTATTAACTTTTGAGGACCCATCAAATTTCAATTTTAGAAAAACAATTAGAAAAGGGGACTAGTAGTTGGGGCATGAGGAGCTCGATAGAGACAAAAGAACTTCTTGAATTCATAATATTGAAATAACCTAGATTCTAAATTATTTTAGAACTTTAAAAATCATTTTATTGTTTTTTTGTTTGCTAGGTAATGTGAGTCATGAGATGACTCCCATGCCTAACTTGTGGCTTGACTAACCATGACCTAGGGACATCTAATATGTCAAAATCACCAGAGGATCGCACCTCAAGATTTCACCATAGAGTGCCTTAATAGTACACCTTGTCACCATCTAGTCTATGCCTTGTGAGCTAAAAATAATTTTATTGCTATTATTAATAAAAAATCATCTTAATATTATTATATTAACTTTTTGATAGCTTCATTTCTGTTCATAAATTTTATATTATTTACTTTTTGTTTCAATATCTAATTTATTAAAAAATATAAATAATTTATAATCCACTAACCTAATATAGTTCATTTTGCTATAATACTTCTTTAGTACAAAAATTTGTCTTCCATTTTCAAAACAATTTTCGTGGAGGTAAATTGACTAAAGTGATATACTCATTTTCTAATTTAAGTTAGGCTTTCTATAATTATTTTAAAGATATAAATATTTTACTTACTTATATAAATATTTTATTTATTTATATAAATAAATGATGACACTAGGACGTCTAGCCTTGACTTGACCATTGGGATATTAATGAAGAGATCATCTTAGAGAATAATGATTGTATTAAAAACACTATTAATTCTAAATTTAGGATAAATTTTGGGATGATAAGAGCTATAGTAGAAAATGAAGCTAAGGTAGTATAATGAGGTGATCAACCCCACTCTTGCTAACCAGAATTATCTTTTCGTCTTGACCAATGCTAACCAGAAAATGAATATTGCAAAGAGAAGAACTATTTCTCATGAGCTTCGAAGTAAAAAAAAGCATTGGTATATTCCCAAAACACCTTGGAATAAAATAAATTGTGGCCTTTGTGATACTATGAGGGTTGAATATGAAAAACACTATCTTTTCCATAATATTTGTCACGTTTTCAAGATATATTCCCAAAACAAATTGGGATAAAAGAATCCATGGCTTTTGTGATACTATGAGTGTTGAAAATGAAAATAACATTCTTTTCCATAACATTTGTCACACTATAAAGCTTATTGACTTGCTAAGTCAGCGAAACTATAGTGACATACGCTTCTTTCCCTTCTTTTTGATCATATAAATAAAATATTAAAGAGTCTCAATTAAAATTTTATGGAAGGTTTGATAGCTAACATTGGTCTTAGTGGACTTTAATCATCATCATCATCAACAACAACATTATATGTGATACAAATTATTTTATTGGCTAAATGGTTTCAATGGAATATTTTTTTTATCACAAAACTTTTAATGATAATTTATTTCCATTGTATTTTATAAAGTTGAATGCTTAATTATTTATTGTGTAAAATCTTGAGCAAGATTTATATAATTTTTAGCAATGATTTATTTATGTAATTTTTGTTAATATGTAAAATATGTGGAGATATTTCATTGCCCTCATCAATTCTTGTATTTCAAATCCTTGGATCTCTCCTCATATTAATGGTAGGCCAACACCCTCCTTTCAGTCTTCCCGCAACCTCAGAAAGGGTTGCCCTCTCTCTCCCTACCTCTTTATCCTCATGGCTGAATCCTTTAGTAGGGCCTTGGATCATATGCGGCAAGTTGGCCTTATAACTGGCATCAAATTTGGGAATGGTGTCAAAAATATGAACCATTCGCAATTTGATGATGACACTCTCTTGATGGGTGAAGTCACTAGCATACTCGCTCAAAGGTTTAAAAGCATCCTAGACAAATTCATGCTTTACTCCAGAGGTCTAATCAATTTTCAAAAAAGCTTCATCTATGGTTGGAATGCAACCATCCAAACCATTCACAAAATTGCAAAAATATTTGGAGTCCCCTACAATCTGAATTGGGATCACTTCATTTACTTGGGCATGCATTTCAGTGCTGGCCCTTTAAATTATGAAGTCTGGAACATTACTATAGACAAAATGAAGAGAAAAGTGTAGCAATGGGGTTCCTCTTAGTTAAAATTTGCAGGGCACATTGTCCTTCTCAAAACTGCCCTCTCTTCTCTGCCCCTGTACCAATTCACTCTCCTACAAGCCCCTGGTAGCATCCATCATAAATTTAAAGCAATCCTAAGTCACTTTCTTTGTTAGGGTGGTAAAAACGAGAAGAAAAAATATAATATCGTTAAGTGGAGGAAGGTTACTCAAGATTATGAACATGGAGGAATTGGAATTCCCTCACCCAAGCTCCTGAACAATGCTTTTGGTGGGAATATCGTGTGGAGATTAATCAATGAACAACAAGCATGGTGGAAAAGAGTTTTGGAATCCAAGTATCTCAACTCTCCCCGACAACATATTCTTGACCAAGAGATTCCAAACAGGCCTTGCTCTAAAATCTGGGCACTCTGCAAGAAAATCATTCCTTTTTTAGCTCATAATCTCTCCAAAGTCCCAATTGGGGGCAACTACATTAATATTGGGAAAGACAAAATCATGGGACAAAAATCTCTCTTGGACAGACCTGGCACCCATCACATCCTCTCCCATTTTCAAGTCTGGGCCTAAACCTCTTAAGTCATTTTTCTAAATAGGATGATCATTCCCAAAATTGGGTTGGATGGATTTTTCCCATTGTCTCTGCTCACTTGGAATCTGATCTCTCCAACCTTCAAATACTGCTTCATGGTGTTGCTCCCTTCAGAAAAGACAGTATGGACAACTTTCATTGGGACCCCTTTGGTTCTGCTTACTCCATTAAAGCTGCTTATAGACAACTCTGCGGTGACTACTACCCCTCACCTTCTTGGCCAATTTGGAAAATGGTGTGGAAATCGGAAGCCATCCCCAAGGTTAATATCTTCATCTAGACGCTGCTCAAAGGAAAAAGCCTCACTTCAGAAAATCTCAAAAAAAGGGGAGTGCATGGTCCATCCAGGTGCCCCAACTGCCAAGGGGTCGAAGAGATAGCACATCACCTCTGTGCCCATTTATTTATCGCTGTTGGACTAATATTACCACTTCCTGTCAGCCTCACTGGGATCATAACAATACCATTTCGGAAGTGATTAAAATTTGGAGGAGAAATTATCCATGGGGAAAAAAGAAAAGCAATCTGGCAAAAAGGGTCTCGAACTCCTTGCCTTATGTGCTCATATAGAACATTTGGCTCTCTAGAAACAGAAATATCTTCAAAGACAAAGAGCCCTCATGTAGGAAGGTTTTTAGCAAAGCTTGGAGCCTCACTCTCAAAACCATAGCTTCCAAAAACAAAAACAAAATCAATAGTAGTGAACTTCAAATGGAAGAAAGGAACTTCCTTGGCAATCTGCTAGATAGCTTTGGCTTTCACAAGCGCCAATTTATTCAACCTCTCCGAAACGCCCCACGCTAGAAGATTCGTCTCAAAGACAAGGACTTTTCAGAATGGCTGGGTAGTTATGCAAGGACCACTCTCTTCTTTGATGGTGCTTCAAAATCGAATCCAGGCATTGTAGGTGCTAGAGGCATTGTCAATAATGAAAATGGCAGAAAACTCCTCTCATTTGAATGGGGCCTTGGCTCACTCTCCAATAAAAAAGCAGAAGCCTACGCCCTCTTCCAAGGCCTTCATCAGTTAAAAAAACACAACATCTCAAATGCAATGGTTTTTGGGGACTCCTATATCATCATCAATATGATGAACCATGATCACCCGGTAAGCAACATAGATTGTCATCGAATAGTCAACATATGTTGCAGCATTTCAAAAGGCATGGAAGGCATAACCTTTTACCACACCCTCCGAAGGAACAACAAGGTCACAAACTATCTTGCTAATAAGGCTTGTGCCCGAACCTTTGGGAAAATTTTATGCAATGATGATTCATATATTATGCCCCTGCCATGATCTCGTGATGTAGGAGCATCCTGCTCAGAGTATTATTGTTCATTTGGTTGATTAAGGGGGTGATGTTTTTATGAATTTTGTGTGAGAAATCTATGTGTGAGGGTTTTAATTGTAAATATTCTCAACTATGTGAGAATATCAAGGATGGTTGATGTGTGAAGATCTCATAAAGATCTTAGGGATATGAGATCCTCGAATAGAAGTTAGTTGAGTAAATTATGGAAAAAAATCATGGATTTAATATAATCCATAAATATGTAAATATTATTTAACTGTGAACCTACGTATGACGAGGAGAGAGGGGTGTTAGTGTTAACATAGAGTGGAGAGAATAAATTAGACAACGAGAGCTTTTGAGTCATGTAATTACAATTTTATAAATGAAGGGAGTTTTAGTGTGTTATAAATGTGTTCTTGTATGATTTTTATGCTTTTTTTAATTTCACTGGCTCTTTAAGATTGCAAGTGTTGAAACGTTGTTGAGTGTAGGTAGTGGAGGGGTTGAAATACTGTTTGCAGAAGCCATGAAAGAGTAGTCTTAACATATTATAGTGGATTGCGAATAGGCATAAGCACAAGTGTATAGACGCAAGCGATGGAGAAGTGGAGACCGTGGAGATGTGGTGTGAAACCAACGCAAATGGAATCCGAGACCGCGTTAGCACTTTGACAGTCACCGTGAAATCGTGGAGGCAGATTACCATGATACTACGTTCTATGGTAGGCAGACTTTTTCCTTGTGAGATTGTGTGAGGAATTAAACACAGTTCCCGTGGGGTCATGGTGATGGGCAGCGTTCGGTATGGTGGTCAACACAGATATATATAACTGTGTTCCAATTCACATGGTAAAGGGATCAACGTTTTGTAGGCAACGTTGAAGTCGTATTAAATTGTTGCGCTTGTTTAGATTTTCTTGTGTGATGGGGTAAAAGTTTTACCGACAAATACATGCTTATATGAAGAAAAATTGCATTTACCCTATACTTGAGTTTTATTTTTAAATGAAAAATTCATAGTAGGCTTTAAGGGTTGGCTTCGTAAATATAACTCTACTACACAGCACAATTTTCTTTCTATAAAAAATCTATGTTTTATTACTTCCGGTTTATATGTGTGGGCCCATAAACCACAAGATCCATGCAAATTGAGAAATATGTAGTTATACTGCATTATCTCATCTCAGGCGGACTTCAGATTTCCTTGGATTCTCCCCTTTGAAAATTTTGAACCTTGCAGGCCCCTTCGTACCCCCTCCCTCCTCCTTCCCCTGATCTTATTCCCTCCGGTCTCCCTCCATGATGCCTCCCTCTCAGTGTGCTGCATTATTTATTCCCCCACCCTCCTTGTCTTCATGCACCCCCGCACTACTATCTCTACTGCACTATTCATTGTAGCACTCTCTGCAACACTTTCTTTGCTGTGTTATTCACTATTTCCTCTCCTCTCTTTGCTGGCCTCATGCACTGCGTTCTCACCTTCCCCTCATCCTGCATTCTTCTTTTGTTTCCACTTCATTTATGCCCTCCCATCCTTCAGTATGGCTCGCAGCGAGGGCTGCTTTCACTGGGCGGATCTGCAGGCAGAATTGGAGCAGATTCGTGCTCATTAAAAAATACTTGACGAAAAGTAGCAAGCGGATGTGAAGATCCTTGATGAAAAGCAGCAAGCAGATGTGAAAGTATTCCTTCACAGGGTTACTTCTCTACAATAGAAGTACAATGAACTCTCCAATCGGTATGCTCATGCTGAAGAATCAGTCCAAATTCTCAAATACGTACTTGAGAAACGCTCAAGTCCAAGCTCCAGTTCCAACAATGTGAGAAATGTTGGCAATGAGGATAACACGGATGCCTCGGCTAGGCACCCAACAAGCATTGACTAATCTCATCCTCTCTTCTTAGCATGTCTTTTAAGTTTGTCTTTCTTCTTTCTCAATTTGTTCGAATCTATGGATTATCTATATTTCAGTATTTTCTGAACAACAGAAGGAAAGAAAGTGTAGCATTTTGTTGTAGCTACTTTCTTTGTTGCTCCTCAAGAACTCTAGCATGTAAAAATAGAACTTTTCCTTCTCTTTTTTCGAATACAAACTAGCACCTGACATTGTTTATATCTATCTATATATATATATATATATATATATAGATAATCTTTCCCATGGAAATCCACGTTACATAGTTGATAATATAACATAATGCATATATTTACTATCATTTTTTCTTATATATAATATTATTGTTTCTAAAATTTCTTATCTTACATAATATTAGTCATTTTACATCTTCATAAATACTTTAAATCTATTGGTATATGGTAAGATGTCACATTCTAACCACATGGATATAATCTTTAATCTTTACATGTGAATGCTTATTTTTCTTATAGGTTGTAATATATTTTACTTAATTTTAATTTTAATTTTTGTATATGGTGTTTATGTAAAGTGCACTAAGCATGCAAAGTGTCATAATATGAGAAGTGTTCATTTATTATAATAATTTATAATTATTTAAATGTAATTATGGTTAATTATAGTTAATCATTATATATCATTGTTAAGTATAATTAACTATAAATGTACACTAACCATGATATCAATTATATAAAGATCATAATGAAAGTTGTTCAAACATAACTTAAACATATTTAATCATAATCAATCATAATTAACTATAATCTATAATTTATAAATCCTCCCAAAACATCTTTACATTTAAAGAGCACAACCACTCCGCATTAATAAAAATGGTCGATATATTTCACTAGATATTATCCGCATCATTTTTTTTTTAATAGTGACTATAACTTTTAAAAGATAAAAAATGTCCTATCAATATGTCAGCCCTATAAGTATTATAATAGTCACATTGTGTAACATAATTTCACTAGATATTATCAGCACCATTTTTTTTAATAGTGACTATAACTTTTAAAAGATAAAAAATGACCTATCAATATGTCAGCCCTAGTAGTGTTATATCAGTCACATTGTGTAACATAATTATGGTAGTTTTGTTAATAAAAGACAAATTAACATAATCATGAATAAATGCAAAGTCGTGTAATTGGTAACTGTGATGAAAAAATACCAACGGGAAGATTAGGTTCGTTTGTTGATGAGTTTTCATTAGTGTTATAAAATAAAGATTCATCATCAGAATAAAATGTAAAATAAAAAATAAAAGAAGAAAAAAAAAATTAACAAACTATAACCACAAGAATTTGAAAACCATAATTAAGCTCATTGTAACTGTGATAAACTAAAGCGAAGACGAGCCGCTCATTGTAAATGTGATGACCACAAGAAGTTGAAAACCATAATTAAGCTCATTGTAACTGTGATAAACTAAAGCGAAGACGAGCCGCTCATTGTAACTGTGATGAGCATCGCAATTGAGACGAAGACAAGACAATGCCACAAAGACAGGAGAAGACAATGTATCTGTGGCATTAAAAGCTAAAATATTTTCCATCTCTCTGCATTTTAATTTTTTCTGTCCTTGTTTGTTGCTGTGGACATGCCATGGAACAGCTTATAGAGCTCGACCAGACCCGACCCGTGATAAAGGAAAGAACGAATGCGAACATTGTGATAATTTTCACTGTGATGAACGTCGCAATTGTGATGAAGGCAATGCATGATGTGTTGCTTTAAGGGTTAAAATTCTTTCATCTCTCTGCATTTTATTTTTTCCTGTTTCTGTTTGTAGCTGTGGACATAGCCGCAGAGCAGCTATTTGCAGAGGCCACGGGTACTGTCTGAACGGCCTTTCATAGTGTCATAAGCACCGATCAGCAGTACATAGTGACATGCCTGCATTCAGATAAACGTACCCAGTGTAACGTAATCATTGCGACCATTGTGAACTAAACGTACGGAGTCGAAATTTTTGATCGTTGTCATCACACAAATGCGAAGATTACCCATGCGAAAATTGTAATCATTGTCTCTGTAGTGAGCATCGCAATTAACACGAAGGCGATGCCTGGATGTGTGGTTGCAATTTTATCCTTTCTGCTTCTGTTGGTGGCTATGGACATGGCCACGGAAGAACAAACAGTGACATAGTTGCCTTTGGGGCGGTGGACATGGCCACAAAAGAACTGGCAGTGACATAGTCGCGTTCAAATAAACCTGCCAGGTCCAGCGCAAACAAGTTGGACGGTTAATCGTGATATAAATTTTTAAATGTATTTATCGTTTCTCCAGGAGGAATCACCACATTTTTATGGATTTACCAATACCGGGTTTTGGTCTAATGGCAAACCTTTTCATGGTTGAACTTGGGTTTAGAGCTGAGCTTGAGGGGATGTTGGGTGATTTTGTTTGGAAAGTTTGGAAAGTTTACCAACACCTACGAGTTTTGGTCTAAGTGCAAACCTCTTCATGGTATAACCTGGACACCTGGACTCAGATTCAATTCCCACGAGGTGCATTTGAGGGGGATGTTGGAGGAATCACCACACCTCTATGGAAACAGCAATTTCCACCCTAGTGATCTTAATCTCTTCATGGTATCAGAACCGGGACCCACGAGACCTCTATAGAATTCGTTCCACCTTGAGGATCCTAACGGCAATCTTGTGTTGGAGGAATCACCACACCTCTATGGAACCCGTAATTTCACTAGGTCCAGACCTCTATGGAATTTGTTCCACCGTGGGGATCCTAACGGAAAACATGTGTTGGAGGAATCACCACACCTCTATGGAATCCGTAATTTCACTACATCCAGACCTCTATGGAATTTGTTCCACCGTGGGGATCCTAACAGAAAATGTCTGTTGGAGGAATCACCACACCTCTATGGAATCCATAATTTTACGAGGTCCAGACCTTTATGGAATTTGTTCCATGGTGGGGATCCTAACGGAAAACATGTGTTGGAGGAATCACCACACCTCTATGGAATCCGTAATTTCACTAGGAATCCGTAATTTCACTAGGTCCAGACCTCTATGCAATTTGTTCCACCGTGGGGATCCTAACGGAAAACGTTTGTTGGAGGAATCATCACACCTCTATGGAATCCGTAATTTTACCAGGTCGAGACCTCTATGGAATCCATTTAGAACTCATAATTTCACCAAGTCTAGACCTATATGGAATCGGTTCCACTGTGGGGATCTTAACGACAATCCTGTGCTGGAGGAATCACCACACCTCTATGGAATCCGTAATTTCACGAGGCCCAGACCTTTATGGAATCCGTTCAGAACCCCAGGTCCAGATCTCTATGGAATCTGTTGCACCATGGGGATCCTAACGGAAAACCTGTGTTGGAGGAATCACCACACCTCTATGAAATTAGTAATTTCACCAGGTCCAGACCTCTATGGATTTCGTTCCACCTGGGGGATCCTACCTCTATGGAATCCGTTCCACCCGGGGGATCCTACCTCTATGGAATCTGTTCGAA
Source organism: Pinus albicaulis (assembly GCA_034641835.2). Taxonomy (NCBI): domain Eukaryota; kingdom Viridiplantae; phylum Streptophyta; class Pinopsida; order Pinales; family Pinaceae; genus Pinus; species Pinus albicaulis. The sequence continues at coordinate 416,236,630 of CM076584.1, forward strand.
ACCCATAATTTCACCAAGTCCAGAGCTCTATGGAATCTGTTATATTGTGGGGATCCTAATGGAAAACCTGTGATGGAGGAATCACCACACCTCTATGGAATCCATAATTTCACCAGGACCTTTATGGATCCATTCCACCCTGGGATCCTAATGGAAAACTGTAGGTTTTAACCCTGAACAACAATTATCTACACACGAATCTTATAATAGAAAATAAACAATAGCGAGAGCATAAAACATAAAACAGATAAACATAGAGATTTTCCCCAGGATCCCAAATTGGGACTACCAGCTTGATTTTTCATTATATTCATTTTAGTGTTACAACACATATATATATACATCTTAGAAGCATCCACAGCCCCAATCCATTAACCCTGGATTAGAACATAACCGTAGTTCCCTTGACCGGATCTACAAAATACCAGGGGTCGAAAACCATCGTACCCCAAAACCATGTGCAAACTCATGCACAAAACATGGGTGGGTCCGCATATGAGTCGTAAAACACTTGTCACTTGGTCAATTTTTACAAAGGAAATGATAAGACATTATGAGGATACGAAAAGCAACACCTTATTTATCCAATTGATAAATCTCAAACAAAAGGGTTCAATGGCAGAGCACACTGAGGACTTCCAAAAATTGAATACAAGGGTAAATGATATCCCAGAGGAGCATAGGATTGATGTATTCATAGGGACTTTAAAGGATAACATCCAACATGAGGTTCGCCTTTGGGAACCTGATCCAAGGGTAAATGATATCCTAGAGGAGCATAGGATTTATGTATTCATAGGGAATTTAAAGGATAACATCCAACATGAGGTTCGCCTTTGGGAACCTGGTCCATTGGAGAAGGAATTCAGGTTGGAAAGAAAAATTGAAAGAAAAATTATGGCAACAAATAATCCTACCACTCACAACTATAAAGATGGAAGTGTTGCTACTTCTAGCCTTCCAAAACCTACAAGGTTGACACCACAAGAGTTGGAAGAAAAAGGAGAAAAAGGGCTTTGTTATAGTTGTGATAGAAAAGAAACTAAAGGTTATAAGTGCGGTGAGAAGAAATTATTTTACATAGATTCTAAAGAGGAGGAAGAAATGGAACACGAGACATTAAAAGGGGAAGATATAAACCATGAACCAACCTAGAGAAAGAAGAAATTAATCCAACCATATGTTGCAATGCATGGGAAGGAATTAGCACTCCTCAAACTCTCAAAATAGAAGTATATATCAAGAAGAAAAAGTAACAGTGTTGATTGATTGAGGTAGTACCCATAATTTTATTCATTGTAAGATGGCCAAGGAATTGAATTTCTTCCTATATCTAGCACCATAGGGTCAAGTTATTGTTGTAAATGGAGGAACTATAAATTTCTCTAGAAATTTCCGTAATATCAATCTAACCATGGGGGAATATGTGTTTAATATTCCAATGCTTTCCATTCTAATGTGTGGTGTTGATGTTGTACTGGGAGCCCAATGGTTACAATCTTTGGGGACAATAGCTTTTAATTTTCAAGAAATTTTCTTGAATTTTTTTTTGGAAGGAAAGGAAGTTGAATTAAGGGGTCTCATAGGGAAACCGGGAAATATAATCAACTCTAATGTCAATACCAAAATTTTGAAGAAAGAAGAATGAGGTGTAATTTCACAGTTATGCTCACTATAGGTTGAAACATCAAAATATTTATTTCTCTAGATCTCCAAAAAGTCTTAGACAGTCATTCATGGTTTTTGAGACTCCCAAAGGCATCCCAACTATTCATGATCATGATAATTCCATTTATTTGATTCCAGGAAGTGTTCCTCCAAACATCAGGCCTTATAGATATCCTTACGCCCAAAAGAGTGAGATTGAACGTATGGTTGCATAAATGGTAGAAGTTGGTATAATTCAACCTAGTCAAATTTCTTTCTCTGCTCCACTAGTATTGGTGCATAAGAAAGATGTATCATGGTGTATGCATAAGGATTATAGTGAGCTCAAAAATCTCACTAGTAAATATAAATTTCCCATCCTTGTCGTTGATTAATTTTTGGATGAATTACATGGAGAAATTTAGTTCACCAAGTTGGATATTTGTTTAGGATATCATCAAATTAGAATGAATACTAAAGACCTTCTGAAAATAGCATTAATAACTCATGGGGGTCATTGTGAATTTTTGGTCATACCTTTTGGGATTTCTAATGCACCTTCCACATTTCAGGTTTGATGAATTCCATTTTCAAACCCTTAAAACATTTTTGTTAGTATTTTTTTATGATATACTAATCTACAACAAGTCTTGGAAGGATCATATTCAACATGTTGACAGGGTGCTCAAACTCTTGGAGGAGAAAAAATTATATGCAAAAACCCCCAAAATTTTCTTTAAAGTACAAGAGGTGGAATATTTCGTTCATATTGTATCTCATGAGGGTGTTAAGGTAGACCTTAACAAAATTAAAGCCATTAAAGAATGGAAAATTCCCATAAATACTAAGCATCTTCAAGGATTTCTCAGGTTGACAAGGTATTATGACAAGTTTTTTAAGAATTATGGGAGAATAGTGACACCTCTAACATTATTACTAAAGAAAGATACATTTTCTTGGACTCCAGAAGAAAATAATTCATTTGAACATCTTAAAGAGGCAGTGTTCCAAGCACCGGTCTTAGCTATGCCAAACTTCACAAAAAGCTTTATTGTGTAATGTGATGCCTTAGGAAATGGAATTGGTGCGGTTTCAATGCAAGAAAGAAGACCCATTTCTTTTGAAATTCGTCCAATCAAAGGAAAGTGTTTACAAAAATGTATTTATGAGAAGGAAATGTTGGCAATACTACATGCACTAAATCAATGGTGACCTTACCTAATGGGAAGACACTTCAAGGTAAAAACATATCATGATAGTATTAAATACTTTTTTGAGTAAAGCTTATCTTCAGAAAAGCAACAAAAATGGGTCACAAATTTGTTGGGTTATGACTTTGAAATCATCTACAAAAAAAGGGCAGATAAATGTTGTTGCATATCCACACTCAAGAGAGGAGGAGGATGTGGAAGCATTGATTTATGTCATTTATATTATCCAACCTGAGTGGATAACCAAAGCAAGGGATGAATGGAAGAATGATGAAGATATGTGGACACTCATTCAAAAGTTGCAGCAAAATATTAGTACATATTATCCATTTAGCTAGAAAAATGATTCGTTATGGTACAAATATCTCTTATATATTTGTGAGAATTCCCAACTCAAACAAAATATTATTTTATAATTGCACACATCTCCCCTAGGAGGGCTCTTAGGATTTTTAAACACTTACCACATGGTCAAGAAGGATTGTTTTTTGGGATGGCATTAAATATGATATTCAAAATTTTGTGGCAAAATGTTTAGTTTTCCAACAAAATAAAGTTGAGACAATTAAGACGCCATGTCTGTTACAACCTTCATCCATTCCAAGTCAATGTTGGGAGGAGGTCTCAATGGATTTTATCACATGTTTACCCAAGTATGAAGGAAAGAGTGTCATCATGGAATTAATTGATATACTTACCAAGTATGCACACTTTTTTGCATTCTATTATTATTTTAAAGCCAGTAAAGTCGTTATTGCATTTATGGAAATAATTCAAGAGCTTCATGGAAACCCAAAGATTATAGTAAGTGACAAAGATCCCATTTTCACTGAAATTTTTCGGAAGGAATTATTTTCTTGTCTTGGCACTCAATTAGCTCATAGTTCATCTTATCATGCTCAATTTTATGGGTAAAATGAGATAGTGAACAAATGTTTGGAAGGACATCTCTCTTTATTTATATATGATAAACAAACACATTGGGTTAAGTGGTTATTTCTAGCTGAATGGTGGTATAACACTTCCTTCCATACTGCATGTAACATCCTAGTGAAAATTCCATGTAATAAAATTTTTAAAATAATAACCGATTACAAGTTGAATGTTGGGAAAAATATCATAGGGGGTGTTAATTTGGTTTAATATGGCTAAGGAAATTGGCAAAGACAAAGGAAAAGGATATGAAAATAATGGAAATTAGGAGAAAAAGGAGATGAAAGGTCACGCGTTGCATGTGAGGAGGAAAATGAATGAAAATACTGGAAAATGAAGAAATAGAGGCCTCTTCTATAAAAAGGATTATGAGGATGAATTGGTACCTTTTATCAGTTCAGTTTTGGAGTTGTCTCATTATTATCTCTCTCTCTCTCTCTCTCTCTCACACACACACACACACACTCTTGGACCCTTAGAGTTTTCTAGGAACACTTGGAAATTGGAGCAATAAAGGAAAAGAAATAGAGGAAGAGCGTGATCAAGCAACTACAACGCGACTCATTGTAGGTATTCATTTGAACATGTGATTTCCTTGCTAGATCTAGCATGCATGCTATTGCATCTGGTTTGTTATTGTCTTGTCATGTGTTTTTCCACGTGCGACAGTGTTTTTAGCCTAGCCTTACCATTTCCGTATAGCGTTGTTGAGATGGGTTTTTGCTACCTCGGTTGAGCTGGATGGTCAGATCAGATTCGAATTTGAGTGGGGTGGATCTCCAAAATGAAAAAAACATGGAATAGTTGTCCCTGAATGGGACTCTGGATCATGGTAAAGCCACTGGTTTAGTAACGCCTGAGCTAGACTGTGGGTTGCAGTAAATCCATATTGTGTGTGTCGGTGGGCCTAGGAATCCTTGCCGGTGAATGGCATGATATACTGTAAAGCCAAGAGGTGGATTTCTCTACATTGGTCCTAATAGTCTTAGAATGGGATGTATAGTAAAGCATATAGAGATGGTCTCGGTATAGGGCATAGTGACCCCTGGATCGGACTATGGGTTAGGGTAAATCCTGAGAGACTAGGAGGCACTCAAATTCCTCACGGTGTAGGCAGAGAACTATGGTATCATCAATGATTGTTTGGTTCTTTTTGTTTGATTATGAGTCCCATATTCACGGCTGGAATATGGCACGAGGGTGATTTATTGAAGAGAGATTTTCCTAAGCCAATCTATGGTCGGGTGGAATGTGGTAGTCCCATCTCCAGTTGGTTTTTACATACATTAGTGAAGAGTTCATTCATTTGGTATTTTGTATGAAAATGTATTGGTTTATGTATGGATTTAATTGCTGTTGTATCCATTGTATTTCTATTGTTATTGTGCTTGTTATAAGCATGTATTCGATTAGTGATGATGTATGGATCTATCCATGTTTTTACCTGTAAATAAATACACAATGTATCTATGGTCAAATAGATAGTATGGTAGCTTATGATGTAAGGGAGAAATTCTTCTTAGATATTCTCACACAAGTATGAGACCCCTATGTTTAATTCTATTATTTACACCTGTAGATGAAATGTTTTTGACATGTTTGAAAAAATCCCTATAATGGCTAGGAGGAGTCCATATGAGTTCTTGATGATGAAATTGCTTCCATACCTTTGTTTTAATGTTATTCATCATCCCCTACAGTTTCATGAAGTTCTGGGTAGTGACATGGGATATGGGGATGAAAAGGTGGGACAAATCCCAGAGTTGCAGGCACATAATTGACCATTTGGAGTCCTGGTCGCTACCTTTCCTTGGAATGCTTGCGTCTATGGCTCAAAAGGTTCAAAAAGTTAGTATCGTTGAGGATTCAGGGGCCTGGAAGGTTGGGTTACGTCCTGAGTATTTTTTTGATGTTGTGTAAGGTTTGTTAGTCTTATTTCCATTGATTCCACTTCATTAAGGTCATATAGGAGTTTGAATCTCATATTAGTAGCCTCTCATCACATATTTACCCTAGTTGGATGGTTACTTTGGTAGATGTGGGAACAGGGTGTTATAGAGTGGTATTAGAGCATGGTTCAACCCTTAGACTGGATGGGCGGTGTGTTGGTCATGATTTTGTTGATTGCTTATGTGTATCTCATACTTATATGTATGTGTTTGTTGCATCCATGTTGAGTTGGCCATGGTGGCAGTGGTGTCGCCATCGCAGGGTTGATGATTTTGTTGTCAACATGTTGTCATGTGTGTAAGATTGGTTATGTGTTGTTCATGTTTTTGTATTGAGCATGCGCATTAGCTTACACATTGTTACATGTTGTATATGCATTGCTTGTGTATGCTAGGTTACATATTGGTTATGCTTGTGTAGTGTTCGTGTATGCTTTCTTCTGTGATATTATATGATGAACATGCATTGGTCATTCATGCTTGGTTACATGTCACTTATGCTTGTGTATGGTCCGTGCTTGTGATCATGTGTGGTCAAGTTGCATTGGTATGGTTATGCATTAGGTCATGTTGTGTATTTGGTATGGTTGTACATCTATGACTAGACTCCAACTAGAATTATTTTTATGCACTAGTATACCATGTGTTATAATTTTATATGCTAATTATGATTATGAATATACATTTATTTCATTGATTGGTTGATCTCACAAGATGTATCCTCCCTAAATTAGACTAAGGTACATTGGTTTATTGCTATTTGGTTTAGCTAAAATATTATACCTTGCAGGAGAAATATCAACATGGATAGAAAGATGGTAGAATACAAGGAATTTCCTTGTGAGTCGTATGAGCAGCATGGTGGGCACTCTTATAATTTGGTAGACACATTGAGAATCCTAAAGGAATAAATAAGGAGTTGTAAGGTAGAAATGACAGAATCGTATAGGAACAAGAGAAACAAGAAGAGGTGAATGCAATACTTCTTCGGAGCTTGTGAGAGTTGCAATGGCAAGGGACACTTTAGATCAACCATGGACAAGAGGATAAAATGACTGGGGAATATGGAAGAAGGCCTCCTGGTAGACAAAATTCATACAGAGTTGATACAGTGAGAGATGGTAGGTTTTTGGACACTTCGGATAGGAGTAGTGATGAGTATAGGTATCATTCTAGTTTTGGTTTGGATAGAAATCATGATCATCATCGATATTATCTTTATAGGAGGAGTGATAGGGGATACTTTCCAGATGAATTTGAGAAAGCCACATCATCTACTTTTTATGGAGACTTGAAGAAACCAGAAGATGCAGAGGCTTGGATACTTGGAATGAAAAAATTATTTGAGTTGCATAAGTACACAAATAACATGAAGGTCATAATTTATATCTTTAGTTTTAAAGGTAAATAAGACATATGGTGAGAAGATGTGAAGCAGGTCAGAGACATCAAAATAGAGGACTTGAGTTGGCATGAGTTCAAGAGGCTTTTCAGGAAGAATTAATTGTCAGAGAGGTACTATGACAGTAAGGCCAAATAATTTTATGAGCTAAAGATGGGGTCAACGACAGATGAAGAGCACACAACCAGGTTCCTGGAGCTACTGAGGTATGTGCCATATATTAAGGATGAGAAGGCTAAAGTTTAGTGATTTTCAGTGTTTTTCCATTAACATTTAGAGACTAGATTTAGTATGATGAGCCTCGGTCACTTGAGGAAGTCATCGAGAAGCTGAAGCATTTCTATGAAAAGTTAAATCACAAGAATGTGTCTTAGCAAGGATGGAAAGGGAAAGACCAAGGTAAAGGTAAATGGAAGCCTAAGAGGGAAAGACCTCAAAATGCAGATAAGAAAGAGAGTGTGGCACCTCAGAAGAATTTTAATGCATCTAGGAAGGGACATGGATCACAAAAACAACATAGATCACAACAACAACATTGGGGTAATGGCACACGATGGTTGGAGTGTTGGACATGCTGTGAGGAGCACCTTAAGAGAGATTTCCCACAACACCAGGGTGGTAGGCCTAAGATATATAGTGCACAGGAGGTGCAGATGGTTGGGGATGTTGGGCAGAGCATTCCTCATATTTATGCAGATGTGGACAACAGGAAGGAAAAGCATCAGGCATCTATCATTGATATGAATGATAAGCTTTGTGATCAAGTTGTTTCTATTTTGATTAACACTAGATCTAGTTATAGTTATGTTAGTCTTGAATTGGTGAATAAGTGTGGCTTGAGTAAAGAAATGCATGCAAAATCTTGGTTCGTGCAGTTAGCTACAGGTTCATGTAGTCAGCAAATGATGTTTCTTCTAGACTTAGGTACACTACTTGGGACATGTTATATCTCCAAGGAGGGTATTGTAGTAGATCCAGAGAAGATAAGGGCCATCATGGAGTGGGTAGCTCCTAAGAATTTAGATGAGGTGAGATCATTCATGGGATTGGAAGGCTACTATAGGATTCTCATCAGGAACTTCTCATAAGCTTCCTATCCTATTACATGATTGTAAAGGAAAGGTAAGAATTTTGATTGGACACAGGAGTGTGATGCTAGTTTTGAGTAGCTTAATAGTTGTTGACACATGCTACAATGTTAAATATTATATATATCCGTGCAAGGAGTTTGTAGTGTGTATATATGATTTCAAGAAAGGACTTGGTGGGTTCCTTATGTAGGATGGATAGGTGGTGTGCTATGAGTCACGAAAACTAAGTGAGCACAAGCAGATCTACTCGACACATGATTACGAGCTAGCAGCGATCATTCATGCACTGAAGATGTGGAGGAACTATATTCTTGGTAGATGATTTGTATTGATGAGTGACCACATTTGGTTGAAGTACTTGTTTGACAGACCAAATTTGAACTCTAGGCAACTAGATGGTTGGGCACGATCAATGATTTTGACTTCAAGATCAAGTACATCAAGGGGAAGGAGAAAAAGGTCGTAGATGTTGTTAGCAGGCGAATATAGGAAACCACTTATCATTGATGAGCTCCTATGGGACAAACTTACCTAATAGGATCTTGCAGGCAGATCAATAGGATCACAGGTATATGGATATTGTGCACAAGTTGCAGCAGAGTACATGTATAGGTATGGGTGGCGGTATAGGTGTTGGTACCGGTGATGGTATAGCTTCAAGCACATGTGGTGGTAAAGGTACATGTACACGTGTATAGGATTTGGATTATCATCTTACTACAGATGGATTGGTTAGATTTAGAGACAGGATATATGTGTCAGACAACAGTGAGCTCAAGAAGGTGATATTGAAGGAGTTTAAGGATTAAGTAGCTACAATGAAATTCTTTGCAGGTATTGATTTTCACATGTGTTTTCCATGCTAGATCTAGCATGAGTGGTATTTCATGTGGTTTCTTGTTTTCTTGGCATGGGTTTTTCCAGGTGTGACATTGTTTTTAGCCTGGCCTTGCCATTTCCGCATAGCATTGATGAGATGGGTTTCTCATACTTCGGTTGACCTTGATGGTCGGATCGAATTCGAGGTTGAGTGGGGTGGATATTCGAAATGGAAAACTCATGGCCTAGTGTTTCTTGAATTGGACTATGGATCATGGTAAAGCCACTAGCCTAGTAACCCCTGAGCCAGACAATGTTTTTCAGTGAAGCTAGATTATTTGCCTCATTCGGCCTATGAATCCTTGCCGGTGAATGGAAGGATATACAGTAAAGAAAAGAGGTATATTTCTCTTCGTTGGGCCTATTAGTCCTAGGATGCGATGTGCAGTAAAGCCTAGAGAGATGGTTTCATTGTAGGGCCTAGTGACCCCTCGATCAAACTGTGGGCTACAGTAAATCTTGAGAGATTAGGAGGCTCTCAAATTTCTCACAGTGTAGGTAGAGAACTTCGGTAGCATCCATGCTTGTTTGGTTCATTTTGGTTGGTTATGATTCCCACATTCATGCTTACAATATGGCATGGGGATGATTGGATGAAGAGATATTTGGCTCAACCAATATATGTTCGGGTGGAACGTGGTAGTCCCATCTCCAGTTGTATTTTACATACTCTAATGAAGAGCTCATTCCTTTGGTATTTTGTATACAAATGTACTAGTTTATGTATCGATTTTATTATTGTTATATCCATTGTATTTCTGTTGTTATTGTGTTGGTTATAAGCATGTATTCAATCAATGATGACATATGGCTCTATCCATGTTTTTACTTGTAAATGAATACACAATGTATCTATAGTAAAATAGATTTTATTGCAACTTATGATGTAAGGGAGAAATTCTTCTTAGTGATTCTCAGATAAGTATGAGACCCTTATGTTTAATTATGTTGTTTACACCTGTAGATGCAATATTTGTGACATGTTTTGACGAAATTCCTGTCATGGCAAGGAGGGGTCCAGATGAGTTCCTCATGAATTGATTTCTTTAGTACCTTTTTTTTGATGTTATTCATCATCCCCTATAGTTTCATGAAGTTCTAGGTAGTGAACTGGGCTCTGGGGCTGAAAGGTGGCACAAATCCCAGACTTACAAGAACAAAAATCACCACTTGGGGACTTGGCCGCTACCTTTTCTGGGAATTCATGTGGCTATAGGCTCCCAGCCGTTACCTTGCCTTTCCATGCCTACGGATATGGCTCGAAAGGGTCAAAAAGTAAGTTTCCCTTAGGGTTCAGGGGCCTAGAAGGTTGGGTTACCTCTTGAGGATGTTTTTGATGCTATGTATGGTGTGTTTGTCTGGTTTCCATCGGTTCCACTTCCTTAAGGGAATATAGGAGGTTTAATCTCATATTAGTAGCCTCTTGTCACATGTTTATCCCGATTTGTAGGCTACTTGGGTAGATGTTGGAAGAGGGTGTTAAACTGCAACAAAAAGGACCCCATTTATGGCACTTTATGGATATCATCCACCATCCATCACATCATATTTAAGAGAAAAGTATAAGGTTTAAAGAATGGAAGATCACATCAAACATCAACATGAATTTCCCCAATTCTGATAGGATAAATTCACTCTGGCGCAAAATCGAATGAAACAATAGGTAAATCAACATCGCAGTGAAAGACGTTTTGATGTAGGCGACATGGTATTTTTATAGCTACAACCATACAAATAAATTTCCATCAAGCAAGCTAAGAAGGATAATAAATTATCACCCAAGTACTGCAGTCCTTACAAGGTGTTGAAAAATATTGGTACTATGGCATACAAATTAGAGCTACCTGCATCTTCTCGAGTACACCTAGTTTTCCAAGTTTCATGGTTAAAGAAGGTTATCGGTGACAAGATTCAAGTTCAAACATGGTTGCCGGAACTCGATGAAGAAGGGAAAATCATATTTGAGCTTGAATAAGTCATGGAAACAAGAACTAGATGACTACATAATCGATGAATTTCATAATGTCTCATTAAGTGGAAGAAATTACCCACTAAAGATTCCACATGGGAGGATGAAAATTTTATAAAAAAGCATCCAAAATTACTCAAGCATTGAGGACCACACTTTTTTGAAGGAGAGGGGCATGTTAGGTACCTATAATACTAGTGTATCCCCCTTACTGTTATTTTTAGTGTATCCCCATTATTTTTATTGGTGTACCCATGTAGCCCCGATATTGTTATTGTTGTGCCCCATAGAATCCCACTATTGTTATTGTAGTGCCCTTACATTATTATTTTTATGTATGCCTTGACTATATTGTGACCCCTTAGACTCCTATATATACAAATGAGGTACTGTCATATGTATCATCTAATAATTTTTCATTTATGTAATGTAAAGGAGGTTTCACCCTCAAAGAGGCTATTTCTCAAGTCATTGATCTATGTTTTCTCTATTTGTGAGCTGGTTGCATAATAGGGATGGTTCATCGAACCATCTTAGGAATCACCTCCATATAATGATCCCTCTGGAAATGAGATATTTTTTTTACAAGGATGGAGGAAGATAGAATATTAGAATTAGTACTTGTAGAGGGAATAAAATTTCCTTGTCTCCCTCTCATGCCTCTCAAGTAGATTTTTTGTTAAGCCATAGGAAGGGGAGAGTGAGAACTAGAAGTTCCATAATCTAGGGGGGTAGGTTAAAATCTAGGGAAGGGGTAAATAGAAAAAATAATGGATGAAGGCATATTGTAGAAAAGAGAAATACTTAAGAGAATAAGGAGGCAAGATGAAAAATTCTAGTAGTGGAATTTTTTTTAGAGATGCATTCATTTAAAGACCATGAAGGACATGGAGTGGAAAGGAAAACCAACGGTAGAGACAAGGCTAATAGTGTTACAATAAAATAATCCTCTATTAAAGGAAGACCAAAGGATTGAAAATAAAACCAACAATCGAGAAATAAATCCCTAAAACCATAATGTAATATTGTAAAACCATGGAAGAATGAACTATAAGATATAAATATTACCACCAAGTGAAAGCATGGATGCACCTAAAGGCTAGGCGTAGAGCCGATGAGCTCGCATGTATGAAAGTCACCTTTATCCCAAAGGCGAAAATGAAGCCTCTGATTAGGGACATTTATTTCTATAAATCAACATCAAGATAGCCATAGAGAATCAAGGACCATCCCAAGCTTAATTGGAAGAAAATTTCAAGAAAATATCCCTAAGAAAAAGCGAGGATATGCTTTAATGAGGTAACAATAAACTAATGAGCTCATTGTTATTCTACTATGTCATTGCGCCCACCAAATGTCTAAAAAATCTAAACATAAAACCCAATACCTTGAAATCCCTATCCATTTTAGGTAGTGATTCATGAACCTCTCAACCAAATCGTCCATAGTTAAACTAGTAACTAAGCTGCAAGTGTAAAACACATTCATTTATCCTTCCAGGGAATCCTACACACTAATATCAATGATAAAACATATCTCCCATACCTTCACATCCATATTTGGTAGCCACATTTATTCAATATTGCATGTGAGCTGCTAACTAGGAGGTGTACGACAGTCTACACTAACATTTGGCATACTCATATTAAGTGAGGGGAATAGATCCCATGCTTGGAAACCAACTATGGGGGACATAATCCTGGTCTATTATTTCCTAACATATTCATCTTAAAGAGGTTGGGATGCCTTTATTCTAGCTTCGACCTAAGGTGTCAACTTTAAATTGTAGTCCTTCGTTAACCCATTTTTCTGTTAGTTCATTTTTTTTTCTCCTAACATCAAAGGGAATGGTAGAAATAAATATATCCAGAAGTGTTTCTACTATTGCTAAGCTATTTTGGAGTCTTCATTTTCATGAGACTTTAGAAGGGTGGGAGCCATATTGGATTTTTTTAATCATCTAAATTATTGATTTTGAGTCCCTTTATATTACCAATTTTTAAAAATTTCTTCTTTGAGAAATGAGTAATCCCTACTATGAATCAAATAATTCAACAACATTTTTATTTTCTATCTCAATATCTCCTGAATATATATGAATTATGTGACCTCAAATAATCATGAAAATACCCCCTAAGTTGCAGGATCATGTATTAACTTTTGAGGACCCATCAAATTTCAATTTTAGAAAACCAATTAGAAAAGGGGACTAGTAGTTGGGGCATGAGGAACTTGATAGAGACAAAAGAACTTATTGACTTCATAATATTGAAATAACCTAGATTCTAAATTATTTTAAAATTTTAAAAATCATTTTATTGTTTGTTTGTTTGCTAGGTAATGTGAGTCATGAGATGACTCCCATGCCTAACTTGTGGCTTGAGTAACCATGACCTAGGGACATCTAATATGTCAAAATCACCCGAGGATCGCACCTCAAGATTTCACCATAGAGTGCCTTAATAGTACACCTTGTCACCATCTAGTCTATGCCTTGTGGGCTAAAAATAATTTTATTGCTATTATTAATAAAAAATCATCTTAATATTATTATACAAACTTCTTGATAACTTCATTTCTGTTCATAAATTTTATATTATTTACTTTTTGTTTCAATATCTAATTTATTAAAAAATATAAATAATTTATAATCCATTAACCTAATATAGTTCATTTTGCTATAATACTTCTTTAGTACAAAACTTTGTCTTCCATTTTCAAAACAATTTTCGTGGAGGTAAATTGACTAAAGTGATATACTCATTTTCTAATTTAAGTTAGGCTTTCTATAATTATTTTAAAGATATAAATATTTTACTTACTTATATAAATATTTTATTTATTTATATAAATAAATGATGACACTAGGACGTCTAGCCTTGACTTCACCATTGGGATATTAATGAGGAGATCATCTTAGAGAATAATGATTGTATTAAAAACACTATTAATTCTAAATTTAGGATAAATTTTGGAATGATAAGAGCTATAGTAGAAAATGAAGCTAAGGTAGTATAATGAGGTGATCAACCCCACTCTTGCTAACCAGAATTATCTTTTCGTCTTGACCAATGCTAAGAAGAAAATGAATATTGCAAAGATAAGAACTATTTCTCATGAGCTTCGAAGTAAAAAAAAAGCATTGGTATATTCCCAAAACACCTTGGAATAAAATAAATTGTGGCCTTTGTGATACTATGAGGGTTGAAGATGAAAAAGACTTTCTTTTCCATAATATTTGTCACGTTTTCAAGATATATTCCCAAAACAAATTGGGATAAAAGAATCCATGGCTTTTGTGATACTATGAGTGTTGAAAATGAAAATAACATTCTTTTCCATAACATTTGTCACACTATAAAGCTTATTGACTTGCTAAGTCAGCAAAACTATAGTGACATACGCTTATTTCCCTTCTTTTTGATCATATAAATAAAATATTAAAGAGTCTCAATTAAAATTTTATGGATGGTTTGATAGCTAACATTGGTCTTAGTGGAATTTAATCATCATCATCATCAACAACAACATTATATGTGATACAAATTATTTTATTGGCTAAATGGTCTCAATGGACTATTTTTTTATCACAAAACTTTTAATGATAATTTATTTCCATTGTATTTTATAAAGTTGAATGCTTAATTATTTATTGTGTAAAATCTTGAGCAAGATTTATATGATTTTTAGCAATGATTTATTTATGTAATTTTTGTTAATATGTAAAATATGTGGAGATATTTCATCGCCCTCATCAATTCTTGTATTTAAAATACTTGGATCTCTCCTCATATTAATGGTAGGCCAACACCCTCCTTTCAGTCTTCCCGCAACCTCAGAAAGGGTTGCCCTCTCTCTCCCTACCTCTTTATCCTCATGGATGAATCCTTTAGTAGGGCCTTGGATCATATGCGGCGAGTTGGCCTTATCACTGGCATCAAATTTGGCAATGGTGTCAAAAATATGAACCATTCGCAATTTGCTGATGACACTCTCTTGATGGGTGAAGTCACTAGCATACTCGCTCAAAGGTTTAAAAGCATCCTAAACAAATTCATGCTTTACTCCGGAGGTCTAATCAATTTTCAAAAAAGCTTCATTTATGGTTGGAATGCAACCAGCCAAACCATTCACAACATTGCACAAATATTTGGAGTCCCCTACAATCTGAATTGGGATCACTTCATTTACTTGGGCATGCATGTCAGTGCTGGCCCTTTAAATTATGAAGTCTGGAACATTACTATAGACAAAATGAAGAGAAAAGTGTAGTAGTGGGGTTCCTCTTGGTTAAACTTTGCAGGGCACATTGTCCTTCTCAAAACTGCCCTCTCTTCTCTGCCCCTATACCAATTCACTCTCCTACAACCCCCTGGTAGCATCCATCATAAATTTAAAGCAATCCTAAGTCACTTTCTTTGGTAGAGTGGTAAAAACGAGAAGAAAAAATATAATATCGTTAAGTAGAGGAAGGTTACTCAAGATTATGAACATGGAGGAATTGGAATTCCCTCACCCAAGGTCCTGAAAAATTATTTTGGTGGGAATATCATGTGGAGATTAATGAATGAACAACAAGCATGGTGGAAAAGAGTTTTGGAATCCAAGTATCTCAACTCTCCCCGAAAACATATTCTTGACCAAGACATTCCAAATAGACCTTGCTCTAAAATCTGGGCACTCTGCAAGAAAATCATTCCTTTTTTAGCTCATAATCTCTCCAAAGTCCCAATTGGGGGCAACTACATTAATATTGGGAAAGACAAAATCATGGGACAAAAATCTCTCTTGGACAGACCTGGCACCCATCACATCCTCTCCCATTTTCAAAGTCTGGGCCTAAACCTCTTAAGTCATTTTTCTAAATAGGATGATCATTCCCAAAATTGGGTTGGATGGATTTTTCCCATTGTCGCTGCTCACTTGGAAGCTGATCTCTCCAACCTTCAAATACTGCTTCATGGTGCTGCTCCCTTGAGAAAATACAGTATGGAAAAATTTCATTGGGACCCCTTTGGTTCTGCTTACTCCATTAAAGTTTCTTATAGACAACTCTGTAGTGATTACTACCCCTCGCCTTCTTGGCCAATTTGGAAAATGGTGTGGAAATCGGAAGCCATCCCCAAGGTTAATATCTTCATCTAGACGCTGCTCAAAGGAAAAAGCCTCACTTCAGAAAATCTCAAAAAAAGGAGAGTGCATGGTACATCCAGGTGCCTCAACTGCCAAGGGGCCGAAGAGATAGCACTTCACCTCTGTGCCCATTTATTTATCGTTGTTGGACTAATATTACCACTTCCTGTCAGCCTCACTGGGATCATAACAATACCATTTCGGAAGTGATTAAAATTTGGAGGAGAAATTATCCATGGGGAAAAAAGAAAAGCAATCTGGAAAAAAGGGTCTGGAACTCCTTGCCTTATGTGCTCATATAGAACATTTGGCTCTCTAGAAACAAAAATATCTTCAACGACGAAGAGCCCTCATGTAGGAAGGTTTGTAGCAAAGCTTGGAGCCTCACTCTCAAAACCATAGCTTCCAAAAACAACAACAACATCAATAGTAGTGAACTTCAAGTGGAAGAAAGGAACTTCCTTGGCAATCTGCTAGATAGCTCTGGCTTTCATAAGCCCTAATTTATTCAACCTCTCCGAAACGCCTCAAGCTAGAAGATTCGTCTCAAAGAGAAGGACTTTGCAGAATGGCTAGGTAGTCATGCAAGGCCCACTCTCTTCTTTGATGTTGCTTCAAAATCGAATCCAGGCATTGTAGGTGCTAGAGGCATTGTCAATAATGAAAATGGCAAACGACTTCTCTCATTTGAATGGGGCCTTGGTTCACTCTCCAATAAAAAAGTAGAAGCCTACGCCCTCTTCCAAGGCCTTCATCAGTTAAAAAAACACAACATATCAAATGCAATGGTTTTTGGGGACTCCTCTATCATCATCAATATGATGAACCATGATCACCCGGTAAGCAACATAGATCTTCATCGAATAGTCAACATATGTTGTAGCATTTCAAAAGGCAATTTAGGCATAACCTTTTACCACACCCTCCGAAGGAACAACAAGGTCGCAAACTCTCTTGCTAATAAGGCTTGTGCCCGAACCTTTGGGAAAATTTTATGCAATGATGATTCATATATTATGCCCCTGCCATGATCTCGTGATGTAGGAGCATCCTGCTCAGAGTATTATTGTTCATTTGGTTGATTAAGGGGGTGATGTTTTTATGAATTTTGTGTGAGAAATCTATGTGTGAGGGTTTTAATTGTAAATATTCTCAACTATGTGAGAATATCAAGGATGGTTGATGTGTGAAGATCTCATAAAGATCTTAGGGATATGAGATCCTCGAATAGAAGTTAGTTGAGTAAATTATGGAAAAAAATCATGGATTTAATATAATCCATAAATATGTAAATATTATTTAACTGTGAACCTACGTATGACGAGGAGAGAGGGGTGTTAGTGTTAACATAGAGTGGAGAGAATAAATTAGACAACGAGAGCTTTTGAGTCATGTAATTACAATTTTATAAATGAAGGGAGTTTTAGTGTGTTATAAATGTGTTCTTGTATGATTTTTATGCTTTTTTTAATTTCACTGGCTCTTTAAGATTGCAAGTGTTGAAACGTTGTTGAGTGTAGGTAGTGGAGGGGTTGAAATACTGTTTGCAGAAGCCATGAAAGAGTAGTTCCACATATGTGTGAGTGCGGCTAGGCATAAGCACAAGTGTGTAGACGCAAGCGATGGAGAAGTGGAGACCGTGGAGATGTGGTGTGAAACCAACGCAAATGGAATCCGAGACCGCGTTAGCACTTTGACAGTCACCGTGAAATCGTGGAGGCAGATTAGCATGATACTACGTTCTAGGGTAGGCAGACTTTTTCCTTGCGAGATTGTGTGAGGAATTAAACACAGTTCCCGTGGGGTCATGGTGATGGGCAGCGTTCGGTATGGTGGTCAACATAGATATATATAACTGTGTTCCAATTCACATGGTAAAGGGATCAACGTTTTGTAGGCAGCGTTGAAGTCGTATTAAATTGTTGCGCTTGTTTAGATCTTCTTGTGTGAAGGGGTAAAAGTTTTACCGACAAATACATGCTTATATGAAGAAAAAATGCATTTACCCTATACTTGAGTTTTATTTTTAAATGAAAAATTCATAGCAGGCTTTAAGGGTTGGCTTCGTAAATATAACTCTACTACACAGCACAATTTTCTTTCTATAAAAAATCTTTGTTTTATTACTTCCGATTTATATGTGTGGGCCCATAAACCACAAGATCCATGCAAATAGAGAAATATGTAGTTATATTGCATTATCTCATCTCAAGCGGACTTCAGATTTCCTTGGATTCTCCCCTCTGAAAATTTTGAACCTTGCAGGCCCCTTCGTACCCCTTCCTCCTCCTTCCCCTGATCTTATTCCCTCGGGTCTCCCTCCGTGATGCCTCCCTCTCAGTGTGCTGCATTATTTATTCCCCCGCCCTCCTTGTCTTCATGCACCTCCGCGCTACTATCTCTACTGCACTATTCATTGTAGCACTCTCTGCAACACTTTCTCTGTTGTGTTATTCCCTATTTCCTCTCCTCTCTTCGCTGGCCTCATGCACTGCGTTCTCACCTTCCCCTCATCCTGCATTCTTCTTTTGTTTCCACTTCATTTATGCCCGCCCATCCTTTAGTATGGCTCGCAGCGAGGGCTGCTTTCACTGGGCGGATCTGTAGGCAGAATTGGAGCAGATTCTTGCTCATCAAAAAATACTTGACGAAAAGTAGCAAGCGGATGTGAAGATCCTTGATGAAAAGCAGCAAGCAGATGTGAAAGTATTCCTTCACAGGGTTACTTCTCTACAACAGAAGTACAATGAACTCTCCAATCGGTATGCTCATGCTGAAGAATCAGTCCAAATTCTCAAATACATACTTGAGAAACGCTCAAGTCCAAGCTCCAGTTCCAACAATGTGAGAAATGTTGGCAATGAGGATAACATGGATGCCTCGGCTAGGCACCCAACAAGCATCGACTAATCTCATCCTCTCTTCTTAGCATGTCTTTTAAGTTTGTCTTTCTTCTTTCTCAGTTTGTTCGAATCTATGGATTATCTATATTTCAGTATTTTCTGAACAACAGAAGGAAAGAAGGTGTAGCATTTTGTTGTAGCTACTTTCTTTGTTGCTCCTCAAGAACTCTAGCATGTAAAAATAGAACTTTTCCTTCTCTTTTTTCGAATACAAACTAGCACCCGACATTGTTTATATATATATATATATATATATATATGGAGATAATCTTTCCCATGGAAATCCACTTTACATAGTTGATAATATAACATAATGCATATATTTACTATCATTTTTTCTTATATATAATATTATTGTTTCTAAAATTTCTTATCTTACATAATATTAGTCATTTTACATCTTCATAAATACTTTAAATCTATTGGTATATGGTAAGATGTCACATTCTTACCACATGGATATAATCTTTAATCTTTACATGTGAATGCTTATTTTTCTTATAGGTTGTAATATATTTTACTTAAACTTAATTTTAATTTTTGTATATGGTGTTTATGTAAAGTGCACTAAGCATGCAAAGTGTCATAATATGAGAAGTGTTCATTTATTATAATAATTTATAATATGAGAAGTGTTCATTTATTATAATAATTTATAATTATTTAAAAGAATTATGGTTAATTATAGTTAATCATTATATATCATTGTTAAGTATAATTAACTATAAATGTACACTAACCATGATATCAATTATATAAAGATCATAATAAAAGTTGTTCAAACATAACTTAAACATATTTAATCATAATCAATCATAATTAACTATAATCTATAATTTATAAATCCTCCCAAAACATCTTTACATTTAAAGAGCACAACCACTCCGCATTAATAAAAATGGTCGATCTATTTCACTAGATATTATCCGCATCATTTTTTTTTAATAGTGACTATAACTTTTAAAAGATAAAAAATATCCTATCGATATGTCAGCCCTATAAGTATTATAATAGTCACATTGTGTAACATAATTTCACTAGATATTATCAGCACCATTTTTTTTAATAGTGACTATAACTTTTAAAAGATAAAAAATGACCTATCAATATGTCAGCCCTAGCAGTGTTATATCAGTCACATTGTGTAACATAATTATGGTAGTTTTGTTAATAAAAGACAAATTAACATAATCATGAATGAATGCAAAGTCGTGTAATTGGTAACTGTGATGAAAAAATACCAACGGGAAGATTAGGTTCATTTGTTGATGAGTTTTCATTAGTGTTATAAAATAAAGATTCATCATCAGAATAAAATGTAAAATAAAAAATAAAAGAAGAAAAAAAAATTTAACAAACTATAACCACAAGAAGTTGAAAACCATAATTAAGCTCATTGTAACTGTGATAAACTAAAGCGAAGACGAGCCGCTCATTGTAACTGTGATGACCACAGGAAGTTGAAAACCATAATTAAGCTCATTGTAACTGTGATAAACTAAAGCGAAGACGAGCCGCTCATTGTAACTGTGATGAGCATCGCAATTGAGACGAAGACAAGACAATGCCACAAAGACAGGAGAAGACAATGTATCTGTGGCATTAAAAGCTAAAATATTTTCCGTCTCTCTGCATTTTAATTTTTTCTGTCCTTGTTTGTAGCTGTGGACATGCCATGGAACAGCTTATAGAGCTCGACCAGACCCGACCCGTGATAAAGGAAAGAACGAATGCGAACATTGTGATAATTTTCACTGTGATGAACGTCGCAATTGTGATGAAGGCAATGCATGATGTGTTGCTTTAAGGGTTAAAATTCTTTCATCTCTCTGCATTTTATTTTTTCCTGTTTCTGTTTGTAGCTGTGGACATAGCCGCAGAGCAGCTATTTGCAGAGGCCACGGGTACAGTCTGAACGGCCTTTCATAGTGTCATAAGCACCGATCAGCAGTACATAGTGACATGCTTGCATTCAGATAAACGTACCCAGTGTAACGTAATCATTGCGACCATTGTGAACTAAACGTACGGAGTCGAAATTTTTGATCGTTGTCATCACACAAATGCGAAGATTACCCATGCGAAAATTGTAATCATTGTCTCTGTAGTGAGCATCGCAATTAACACGAAGGCGATGCCTGGATGTGTGGTTGCAATTTTATCCTTTCTGCTTCTGTTGGTGGCTATGGACATGGCCACGGAAGAACAAACAGTGACATAGTTGCCTTTGGGGCTGTGGACATGGCCACAAAAGAACTGGCAGTGACATAGTCGCGTTCAAATAAACCTGCCAGGTCCAGCGCAAACAAGTTGGACGGTTAATCGTGATATAAATTTTTAAATGTATTTATCGTTTCTCTTGGAGGAATCACCACATTTTTATGGATTTACCAATACTGGGTTTTGGTCTAATTGCAAACCTTTTCATGGTAGAACCTGGGTTTCGAGCTGTGCTTGAGGGGATGTTGGGTGATTTCATTTGGAAAGTTTACCAACACCTACGAGTTTTGGTCTAAATGCAAACCTCTTCATGGTATAACCTCGACCCAGATTCGATTCCCACGAGCTGCATTTGAGGGGGAGGAATCACCACACCTCTACGGAAATAGTAATTTCCATCCTACTGATCTTAATCTCTTCTTGATATCAGAACTTGGACCCACGAGACCTCTATAGAATCCGTTCCACCTTGAGGATCCTGACGGCAATCTTGTGTTGGAGGAATCACCACACCTCTATGGAACCCGTAATTTCACTAGGTCCAAACCTCTATGGAATTTGTTCCACCGTGAGGATCCTAACAGAAAACACGTGTTGGAGGAATCACCATACCTCTATGGAATCTGTAATTTCACTACATCCAGACCTCTATGGAATTTGATCCACCGTGGGGATCCTAACAGAAAATCTCTGTTGGAGGAATCCATAATTTTACGAGGTCGAGACCTTTATGGAATTTGTTCCACGGTGGGGATCCTAACGGAAAACATGTGTTGGAGGAATCACCACACCTCTATGGAATCCATAATTTCACTAGGTCCAGGCCTCTATGCAATTTGTTCCACCGTGGGGATCTTAACGGAAAACATTTGTTGGAGGAATCATCACACCTCTATGGAATCCTTAATTTTACCAGGTTGAGACCTCTATGGAATCCATTTAGAACTCGTAATTTCACCAAGTCCAGATCTATATGGAATCAGTTCCACCGTGGGGATCTTAACGACAATCCTGTGCTGGAGGAATCACCACACCTCTATGGAATCCGTAATTTCACGAGGCCCAGACCTCTATGGAATCCGTTCGGAACCCCAGGTCCAGATCTCTATGGAATCTGTTCCACCATGGGGATCCTAACGGCAAACTTGTGTTGGAGGAATCACCACACCTCTATGAAATTAGTAATTTCACCAGGTCTAGACCTCTATGGATTTCGTTCCGCTTGGGGGATCCTACCTCTATGGAATTCATTCAAAACCCGTAATTTCACCAAGTCCAGAGCTCTATGGAATCTGTTCTATTGTGGGGATCCTAATGGAAAACCTGTGTTGGAGGAATCACCACACCTCTATGGAATCCATAATTTCACCAGGATCTCTATGGAATCCATTCCACCCTGGGATCCCAATGGAAAACCTGTGTTGGAGAAATCACCTCACCTCTATAGAATCTGTAATTTCACTAGGTTCACCTCTATGGAATCCATTGCACCTTAGTGATCCTAACGAGAAACGTACGTTGGAGGAATCAGCACACCTCTATGGAATCCGTAATTTCCACTCTCGTGATCCTAATGGAAAACCTCTTCATGGTATTACAACGTGGACCCACCACACCTCTTTGGAATCTGTTCCACCCTAGGGATCATAACTGCAAAGCTGTGTTGGAGGAATCACCAAAACTATATGGAATCTGTAATTTCCACCCGAATCGCAAAATCTCTATGGAATCTGTAATTTCCACCTTGGAGATCCTAAAGACAAGCCTCTTCACGGTATCAAAGCGTGGACCTGGTTCTATTCTGAGAGCTAATCACTACACCTCTATGAAATCTGTAATTTCCACTCTAAGAATCCTAGTTACTGATATGGAAAGTTTACCAATAAGTTACGGTAAAAAAGTAAGCTAAAACACTGTAAATAGTAAGCTTCATCAAATTGTAAGTTACTTGTTGGTTGATTACTTTCAATTTTTCTTCTTTTAGTCTTATTTTCTAAATGAAATAATATGATACCTAAAGAATGTATCTTATTAGTTGGATGAGAAAAATATAATATATATGTCTAAATAAAAATAAAAAAATATACAATTAATAAAATGAAAACACAACGATCATTAAGTAATTTAAATGATTTGTGTTTAATATTCCTCATTAACATACACTTGGATTTCTTCAAGTATAGCTGATGTTCCTTCAATGCTTCGAAGACCAATGCCAAATGCTTCTTATGATCCTCCATGTTATCACTGAAAATTATGATGTCATCTAAGTACACCACCACAAAGGTGTCAAGGTATGGACGAAGTACATCGTTCATCAATGTGCCGAATGTGGCTGGAGCACTGCACAACCTGAATGGCATGACTAGGAATTCAAAGCTTCCATATCTCGTCAAAATCGTGGTCTTCTTCTCATCTCCTTCAGCTATCCGCACCTGATAGTATCCCTGTCTCAAGTCCAGTTTGGAAAACACTCGAGCTTTCGCAAGCTTGTCGAAACAATCCGTTGCTTACGGTAGAGGATATCTATTCTTTATCGTTTGCTTGTTCAATGCATGATAATCACAACACATCCATGATTCATTCGTATCCTTCTTTCATTGGAACAATACTGGAGCACCACAAGGGGACCTTGAAGGTTGAATGAAACCCGCTTCAGATAAGTCCTTCAACTGCCTCTTCAACTCTTCCAATTCTGGCCCTGACAGTCGATAGGGAGCTTTGGCGGGAGGTTCCTTTCTCGGCTCTAGCTCAATGGAATGGTCCACTGCATGTCTCAGTGGTAGTACTTTCGGAAGCTCATCAGGCATAAGGTCTGCTTTACACTTTAGTACATCGGAAATATAGGTAGGAATAGGCGTCCCCACTCCATCAATCTCGACTCCTCGAATAACTGCTGCAAATGTCTCGATCCTTGGGTCCTTCATAGCTTTGCTCATACTTAGTGCAGAAACATGTTGCACATTCATTTCCCTACGCTGTGCATGAGTAGGTAAAGTCCACCAATGTGAGTCCTTCCATACCGCTATCTCACTGTTAGAAGGCATAACAATTGTTTATTACCCTTCAAGAAGTCCTTCCCCAATATCATGTCAAAGTCGCTCATCTCCATCACAATGAAGTCTTGACAACTCTGCCAATCACCAATACGAACTAGCACTTCGTTTTCCAAACCCGACACTTTAGTCCTAGAGTTCACTGCCTTCACTTCCACATCAATGGGAAGAAGTTGTAGCCCAACTTCCTTCGCTACATCCGTTGACATAAAATTATGTGGCATCTGTGTCCACTAGTGCTTGCATATTTTTGCCTAGAAGCTCTAGATCAAGAAATCCCAAGCTATGCAACCAAGTTTTATAAGGAATTTCAGACTGCATACATACCTGGTTACTGCAACATTTATTGCTAGCTCTGATACCATCTGTCACACCCCCATTTTTCGTTCCCTCGTTGGCGAGCTGTGTGGCACTGGCTAAACGAATACTTTTTCTTTTCTCCATTTTCCGAACTATGCCTTTCAAGTTTTTCAAGTGTTAAGTTCACTTATTAAATACGTTTCATGCAGAATTATAAAACATCTTCACCAAGTAGAAATGTGCACATAACGCATTTGTAAACGCAATTATATATATATAATATGATAAAATTGTCCCGCTGTTTTTATACAAGTCGGGCTCCTATTTTACATAAATGTTAGAAATTTACACAACATGACTTGCCCTGGTTCAAGCGTGCTACCGGGGAGTCACCCGACTCGACCCGCGCCCTAAACGCGTTTACTAGTCATCGCGTTTGTTGTAGCGGCCTTGTCACCCGACTCGCACGAGTTGTCATGACCCTGGTCGTCGCACTTTCGCACGCTGCGGTAATCGTGACCCGCGTTGGATGTCCGCACCTGCCTACATTCACCCGAACTGCTGCTGCACGTATGTCATGACCGCCCCCTGCATGTCGCACCCACCACTGCACGAGTTGACTCGTTATGCGTTCAGCTTATTCGATCGCCCGTCAAGCGAGCTCATCCTTGCCGCTCCGCAAGTCTAGTGCTGCGGTAGTGATGCTATGGATGGCCGCTTGCTTGCCTCCTCAAACTGTCCGCTCCACCACGTACTTTTACCATGACTTCCGCCGAGCTGAGGGCCGCGGTGACTCTTGGTGGACCCGATCCAATCTGACCCCTTGGTAAACGTGCTTCACTGAGTTATGTTGTAACGTCAGCCTTTGTCCATTTGATTGTGTTGCGACGTTTTAGCCAACGCGTTTAGCATCGTCGCTACTTGCCGCTATGCCAATACGTCCATTCGCACGTCATGTCGCACGCCCACAGTTATGGTGCGACGAAACGCCCATAATGTCCCATGCTGCCCAACACGACCATACGCACCATGGGCGCGCCTGTCGCCATGGTGCGCCAGTCCGCCGTATTGCGTCCGACTCGCCCAAGTCAAGGAACGCCGACTCGTGGGCTTGAAAAGGGTGAAGGTGCCCAACGAAGAGGCATGTAGCGCGCGGACCCCTTTGGTTTGCAAGTACGGAGCACTGCCAGAGGAAGTCGAACCGTTGCTGAATGCGACACAGAGCTGTAGCCTTGCCGTGCGGGGCGTCTCGTTTCACGTTGAAAGCAGTGGCTCACGCTCTGGCATCTATGCAAACGCGATTGCAGCCGTTCGGGGCATTTTGGATTTGGCTTCTCGACTCGGGATGCAGAGACTTAGTATTGTTAATATCGGCGGCGGTTTCACCGCAGGACAACAATTTGCGGATGCCGCGGGTACAGTCTGAACGGCCTTGGAAACATACTTCCCTGATGAAACATCGATTTTCGTTATGGCTGAACCGAGTCGATATTTGGCCGCGAGTTCCTTCTGGCTGGCTTCCTGTCTAATCATAAAACGGTTAAGAGGAGAAATGAGGAAATATTGGATTAACGATGGCATCCATGGCTCTATGAGTTGTCTTATACACGACAAAGCTGTAATCACTACGCTGCCTCTGGCTTACAAATCCCGTCGCTCGAATACTTACTGCACCGAGGTGCCCAGGTATCTATCTACTGTGTTTGGACCGACATGCGACACTTCCGATATCGTCCTCACAGATTACTTGCTGCCGGAGCTGGTGGTGGGTGACTGGCTTGTTTTTCCCATTTCTGCCATTCCAACCTACTGTGCCGCCTCCCTACCGACCGAGATATCGCAGATCATTCTTTGATGTATCGAGATTATAACAATTCCAAAAATAAATTCGGTAGGCTATTATATCGACGATGCTAAATATGATCCGCCTAGGCTATTATATCTCTAATCTTGATTCTGATTAATTATTGAGCCAAAGGCTCAGTTTTTATAGTCCAATGTGCATTACTGTCGTAATGATTGTTTTATATATATATATATATATATATATATATATATATATATAATAAATAAAAATAAAATATTTTTTTAAATAGAAAAAAAAGGTTAAGTATATTTAATTAGATAATTATATGAAGTAATTAAAAGTAAAACAAAAAAAATGTTACTGTATATTTTTAGATTTTTTTTTAAATTTTTTTAAATTTGTTGTTGTTGTTGTTGTTAAACAAAGATTTTTATGATGCATAAAGTACATAAATGTTTTTCAGATTAATCATATCATTAATAATATGGTAAACATTTAGAACCAACTAATGTCTTTTATTTTTAGAACAAGGTGAAAAAGTCCATAGATGCATCATTACAGAGAATTAATGATTGACCATTAAAACTAGCCATTTAAAATTAAGGTTTAATGAGTTAATTAATTAATTATTTTAATTAATACCTTTTTAATTTATATTATAGTAAAAGTTTATTATTAAAAGAGAAGAGAATATAAAATCTTAAATCTAAAAAGGAGAAGAGAATATAAAATACTTAAATCCAATGTTAAATTTTTTATAATTATAAGAATTTAATAAATAAACATTATTTATAATATTCAATTAATATAATAAATAGAAAACATATAATATAATTATACAAAGGAAATATATTTAATATAATTAAAAGATAATATATAAGAGAATAAATAAGATAAAAATAGAGGATCTATAAATAAAAAAGGGATTAAAGGAAAATAATCAAAGACCACTGATGAAAAAGAAGAAGATAAAACCCTAAAAATAAAAAAATCAACACTTAAAAAACTATAAAATATTAACTTACATATTAATAACAAAAAAATCAGTAAAATATTAACTTACATATTAATAACAAAAAAATCAGTTTAATAATATACCTGTTATATAATCGATACAATTTAACCCATAAAAAAAAAAAATACACAGTAAAAGAATACACATTAGTTTTTACAGTTTCAGTTAAAAATAAATTTGCATCTCTTTTCTACACTCATATTATATACAAAAATATTCTCTTTTCTGCACCCATATTATATACAAAAATATAATTACTAATCCAAAATATGATCGACTGAAAGCATTCTGAGACGGATAGAGATCTACAATAGACAAACAGTTGTACTTTCGTATTATAATTAAAGCATAGGCATACTAAATCTGGAATATTTTTTCACTGCGTGTTACTTGCTACGTGAAGACGTTATAATTACATGCATTTATCCGAAAGATAAGCATAGATATTAAGATAGTTAGAAAGCCAAAAGTATAATAGAATTTAAAATATTTTGAAATGGGAATATGACTTATTTATAATAGTATTTTATAATGTTTGATTAAAATAATAATTTATAGATGGTTTAGATTTAATAATTATGTGATTTTTGAATATTAGAAATTTATAAAAAAATATTTTTCCTAATAATCATATAACGTGTTCACAATGATTATATGTGATTATTAATAAAAACAGTTCTATAAATTATGGATCAGAGAAGTCATATTCCAAAAATATTAGAAATTTCTAAAATATTTAGTAATTTTATGGATATGGGCTAGGTTAATTGTTTTATCTAGCTATTATTGAATTTTTTTATGTTTATGGAAATATTAAGGAAATCAGCAATGCCCTTATAGATAGATTTCTCTATTTTCAACTAGGATTTCCAAAATTTTAATTTAATTATCAATAATTATTAAATGGATGATAGGAATTTAACCTTCACGCAATATTTTAGAATATGGTTGAAATTTCTCAATTTTCCGTTCTAATTAAATTGATTAATTAAAGAAAATCATGAGAAATTAGTGAGTTAGACTATCTCTCTCATGGAAACGGTCATAGATGAATCACTTACTTAAAACAGATGAATCCCAAAAACTGATATCTAAAATTGAGGATGTTAGATGTACTATGCACTGTGAGTATTTTGATGGCTATTAGTGTTTCTCAGCAATTTAATTTATATAGCTGTGATAGTTTGGAAGTATTCTTAGTCATATACACAATCTAACCAATAAAATAAAGGGTTTTTCAATAGTTTTTCAGTTCTTGTGATTTTTTCTTATTTATTATACACTTCTCAGTGCATAAATGTATACAACGCCTCAAAAAATTCATGGATACAACACATTGAAAATCTCATCAAGCTTTCAATATTTGAAAATTAAGCTACTTAAGCTTAGATCTTTAAAATTATGTATAGAATTTTGAGCAAAATTGATCTGGAAAAATGTTTAAAAAAGCCATTTAGTCTATTAAAACATATTTCAAAATCAATTATATATATATATATATATATATATATATATATATATATATATATATATATATATATATATATATATATATATATATAATTTCAATATATTTAAATATTTATATCAAAAACAATCATTTTAATACTTAATAATTAAAAACAATCATGTTAATACTCAATATGAAAGAACTAAATTGAAATGAGCAAAATCAGTGTCTTATTGAGTCCCTCCCTCAATTTACTAAGGAGGTCGATGCCTTCCAATAAAATAGGAGTTGTCTGCCTTCTATTATTTAAATTTCAAAATTAATGGGTAGAAAATGTGCAAAGTGGTTGTTGTTAGAGAAAGAAAATTACGTATTTTTGGTAAAAGAAGTTGTTACAAAATGAAACTATTGTTGATTTTTTTTTAAATTGAGATTTTTTCATTAGAACTTTTATTATATTGAATATGAATTGGAATTTGAATTTGGTAACTAT
The DNA here is from genome assembly GCA_034641835.2 of Pinus albicaulis. NCBI lineage: Eukaryota > Viridiplantae > Streptophyta > Pinopsida > Pinales > Pinaceae > Pinus > Pinus albicaulis. The sequence continues at coordinate 416,266,088 of CM076584.1, forward strand.
GGTGGAAATAGATTTATTACCATCAAAAACTTTTAAAGCATTCAAAATACTGAAATTTAACTATTATAACCAAAAATTTTAAAAATCTTTGCTGAATTTTTTAATAATCTTACTAAAATTTTCTAATAAATTTTTAGACTACGACATAAAATATAATATTTTTACTCGTCCATCATGTATCGATCCATATACGGTGAATGCAGAGTCAAGAGAGGATAAGAAAACGGGAATGGGGATTCCTTTCTTTTGGTCACTCGGATGCCACGACTGTGGGACGACCATCTCCTTGTTCATTGGCTATCTCCTTCAGAATGCACGTGCATACGATAAATGGGATGTGTTGTAGTACAGTACGTTATATAAAATTTCCACTAATATTTCAGGAATAAGATAATCGTGTTGCAAACCTAATCTAGGAATAAAATAATCGTGTTGCAAACCTAGTGTAATCGTGCTGCAAACCTAATGCTTTTTGCGGTTTTTTCTTTTCTTATAAACCGTTTCTTTTTATATATATATTTTTTTTTCTTACTCACTACATCGGTTGATCAGGATATGGTGAATGCAGAGTCCGCGTGAGGATATGGTAAAGGCAATCAATATTTCACAGTCTATAAAGTCTATAAATGTGGCTGGGTTGTATATGTGAGGATATGGAAACCCCAACTACAGTTATAGTCTATAAAATTATTAATGTGATTAGGGTTATATATGTTCTTTCTTAAATAAAATACAGGTATAAATAATATATATATTTAAAATAAAGATGAACATATACAATCCAACAGCATTAATGACTCCTGAGAAATATATATTACTTATGGTAACGGGAATAGGGATTCCATTCTTTTCACTCCAATCCCACGGCTGCAGATGCGTTCCTTTGGGACGTATATCTCTTTGTTCATTGACGGAGTTGTCTATTCAGCATATGGAATAGTTATGACGGCAGCTTTTTGTCGAAATTCGTAAAAAAAATTCAAAAATTCAAATAGTTAGAGTGGTTGAATTGCATTTTTTTATAATAGAAATAAATTCAGCACTATTAAAAATCTTTAGAACACCCAAAATACTAAAATTTAATCATGTAAACAAAATTTTGATAAATCTTTTCCAAAATTTTAAATTTTTTTTTTTTTTTTTTTTCCAGATTCTAAACTAGTTTCAGGTGGGGAACAGCGTATAGCTTCCTCTTCATTCGCTGTCGCCCTTGGAAATCACATCCATACCTGAGATGCTTTACATAAAGTTTCCACCCGTATTTCAGGAATAAGATAGACGTACAGCTTCAAATCACAAGCGTAGCAAAAACGCTTTAGATTAAAATGGTTATAAATGAATAAAAGCTTATAAATATATTCCAAAATAATAATAAAACTATGAAAATATAATAGTGTATATTAAACACAATTTAAATATAATCATTTATATACCACATGTCATAACATGATAATAATAGGATTTAAAATTTTGTTTTTTTATAAATAAAAAAAATTTCTTATTTATTGGAATTTTAAAATATTGAGTTTAAATTAATGAAATTGCTTAAATAATGTCCATAGAAATATGGCATATCATATTAAACAGTGCGTTGCAACGTTAATATGCTCTCCCTTAACATAATATAACTTAAGAGGCATTTGTTTTTGGCTTTTTAATTTATTTTAATTTTGAAATCTCAAATTAATCCATAGCATATTAAATACCGTGTTGCAATATTAATAGGCTCTCTTTAAACCTAATATAATTTAAAAGGCATTTGTTTCTGGTTTTTGAATTTATTTTAATTTCAAAATTTCAAATTTGGATTAATGAAATTGCTGAAATAATAATGTTGATAAGAAGTTTCCAGAAATTAATGTAATAAAAACAATATTTTTAATGGTAAAATAGAAATTTTTTATTACTGCAAAAATATAGTTAATTATATATCTTTTTCTATCAGGATTTTAGGGCCTTTTATAGTTATAAGGTGTCATGTTAGACCTGATCTAGTATTCTTAGGGGTGGATAATATGGGGTACCTAGGGGTGGACCCAATGGCCTAATGTAAAAAAAAGGACCATAATTAGTTAGTTTAGTAAATAAACCTAGTAAGTGGCTATCCACATTAATGATGATTGCAAGTGGTTAATTCTCATTATAAAGAGACCACAATTAGTTAGCCTTGTTAAGAATAATGAATAAGCTGGTCATAGCTAATAAATAAAGTGGTTAACCTGCATTATGAAAGGGAACAAAATTAGTTAGGAAACGATGTGATGTAAATGAAATAATCCTATGGTATTGGATGTATGGTATTAAGGGATCATGATATTACCCATGGTATTGTATGTATGAAGCCTATATAGAGGCTACAGAATTTCCATTGGAAATATGTAGAGTATTGTTTTTATTGACTAGCCTATGGCTTATGGAGTGTTTTCCTTAAGAATTATATGGTGTTACCCTACCTCAAGGGTTTGATATGAATGGAGTTTTTTCCTTCCTAAAGAGTTGTATGGTGTTACCCTACCTAAGGGTTTGATATGAATAAAGTGAAGCATGTTGTCTTATTCTTGTATTGGATCTTGGATTTATTCTATGAGAGATTTTAATATATTTGCAATTATACTACATGTGGTATTAGACCTATTTCCTTTGCAAAGTGGGGGAATATGTTTTTTTTTTTGTTGAATTTCCTTTTTGGAAAAATAGTGGGTGACGAGTTTGTAGATTAGATCTAGAATTTTGTATGCAAAATTAAAAATAATAATTAAAGATTTGAGTTCCTTTGGGGAAAACACCCAAATTAAAAAAAAATTATCTAAATTGGAGCCCAGATGGAGAAGATCTCGTTGATTTAAAAACGGTAATTTTTTTTCTTCAGAAATTCTATTGACAGAAAACTGTGGGCAGTGATTTTCAGATCAATTTCTAAAAAAATGGGTGTAGAATTTTCAGAAACAAATTGCAGATATGAATTCCACTAGAAAAAAATAACTAAATTAAAGAAAAAAATCATTTGAATCAGAGTCTATATGGAAGAGACATTGTTGATTTAAAATCAGTAATATTTTCAAAAGAAAATTATGACAACAAGAAATGCAACAGAGATTTGAGTTCACAAAGTGCCCAGATTATGATTCTAGTCACATGGGAAGATGCAGAAAGATTGTTCCATTTCCAAAAACAAGTTGTATTAAGAATTCAAAGTCATATTGGCTGAGTTATGACCATTCCAAATTTTCCACCCAAAAATAAGTGACTTTTTAAAAACCATCATTCTATTTGAGGAGTTATTGCAAGTTGAATTTTAGAGGAAAACATGATGGTCCTACTATTGAAGAATTCATAAAAAATAACAAGTCAAAAAGACGAAATACTTGGAGATTTACAATATTTCTTTTTTTCGAAATGAGGTTGACATATGGTGCCAATCACTTGACTATACTCAACTAATCGCACTTTCTGATGAAGAATTCAAAAAATTCCTTTTGGAAAAATGATCTCATGATAGAAAGAAGGCTCACTAGATCCATAAGGGATTATTTTCACCTGATACCTTCATATTACAGGTTCAGGGATATATTCATAACGAGAAGATCATAGTTTCTATCAACCGTAGCTGCAACCATAATCTCATCAATATCAAATTGGTCAAATGATTGCGAGTTACTCCACAACATAATGAAATCACACAAGTTGATGGGGTACATATTCAAATATTTAAGGACTTGAAGGTTACCATGGATAAAAATGTGGTACATTTAGACTTTTATTCTTTGTATATGGAGGGGCAGGCTGTTGTTTTGGGATATCATTGGATGGATTTAGTGGGTATAGATAATGTGAATGTACAAAGGAATTTTTACTGAAGTTATGGTACAAAAAAAATAAAATTACCTTATGGGATATTTCCACTAGTAAACATGTTGCTACAGAGGAGGCAGAAGCGGAAATCTCTATAGGAACTAACACATTAGATGATGAGTCATTGGGGGAAGCAATAATGGAAGACAAGCTAGCACAGACACAAAATTATGCACCACAAAATAACCGGACACCACTCTTACACCATTAGTTGAGGACTTGAAGAAGGATACACCCTCAATTAAGGCTTCTTCATATCACCGATTGCACCACCCAAGAAGACTCCAATAAACAAGACAACAACCAACAAGGATTGAGGAACCTAGAAGACACAAAAGGAGGGAGGTCGATCCTTGCACAACACATCGACACAAAGGAACCACTAGAACCAATTTCCATCTCAAGTAAGCAAGCTGGTAGCTACGAGACTGAGTCTTCACCGTTCTTGGATGGATATATGCATGCACATGGTACCGGTGGACTACTCCTTTGATTAGATATTATTATTTGTATTCTCATGTTTCAGGGATGAAACATGCTTTAAGGGGGTGGAATGTAGTATGCCTAGGGGTGGATAATATGGGGTACCTAGGGGTGTACCCAAGGGCATAATGTAAAAAATGGGATGAAAATAAGTTAGTGTAGTTAAGGATAATGAATAAACAAGCCATAGCTAATAAATAAAGTTGATAACCCACATTATGGAAAGAACCACAATTAGTTAGCAAACAATATGATGTATATGAAATAAGCCCATGGTATTAGATGTATGATACTGAGAGCTCATGGTATTACCCATGGTTTTACACGTATGAATCTGACACAGCAAAGTTGCACATTTGACCTCTAATGATGACAGGGTATATGGGTTTAGGAAAATTTCCATTTCCTTCATTCCACACAACAAGGCTTTGATTGCAAAACAAGAAATTCGACATCCATTAATCAGATCTGTGTAGAGCCAGCATGGCAGATCCAATCTGATACCACAAATCCCAATTAATTAACAACGTCAACAATCAATAGACTGTGGAAATATCCAACGCCAAGCAATCCCCAGAATGACGACGATCTCTTTGACTTTTATGATTGGAACCCAATGAAATTTAACTCCTCCTTCTAATCATTTTGGGTCCATTTGTCATGTTAAATCATGCGCTTGTTCGCATGCAATATGCGTCTGATCCTTCCCTAAATGGACAACCACAATCACACATAAATTAAACTCTATTTAAAATTCTCATTAGGTGCACTAGTTGGGTTAACGAACTTGCCAATTTGAACCCAATCACCATTGGATCACTCCGATTGGAAAATTACAACGATCTCATGTTCTCCATCAGAAAACTATGTTTTGCACGACCGTTAGGTTTCTTTCTCGGCCGCCAGGTTTAGACTGTCACTATTATTCCTTTGTGGCTTAATCAATAAACAGTCTACTTCCATTCATTGTTAATCGATGCTGGAACTCAAGAGATCACCTGATATAATTAAGGGTTCACGATAGGCTTGTGGTCCACTCTAAGGAAAAATATGGTGCAGAAAGGTTTTAGTCTTCCATAGTTAATTTCCCAGAGTATTCCAATACTTCAAGCTCATTACACCAAAGAAACCCGTGTATTCAACTTGTGAATTAATTAACTTCAATTATTTCGAAGGGAAAATAAAAACATTCGAGGTTTGACCATCCATGCACATAAATTAGAGAGGTGTAGAAAGATACCAACTTTCCGATTTAAATCCTTCAATAATTTGGAAATCTACATAAATACACACACAAGTTTTCTTGACAAATTTTGCCAAATTTTATTTATAACCATACAGGAAATTTACACAATTCACAGGCCTGATATGAAATCAAATGGCCTTCATCATATCCCTCTCACACACTCCTCTACTCTCTAACCTCTGGCTCTCTCCAATTATTCAAAAGGTCATAATTTATACAAATAAATATTCATGAACCAATTTAGTTCAGATCTAGCAATCTCTCACTTTCTCCTAAAGTATCTTTTCAACTCCACTTTTTTTTTCAAAAAAAATCCTAAATTAAGCTTTTAAATCATTCAAATCCTCACTCCTCCTAGGATTACTCAATTGTCTCTAAGATCTCTTCATTCACGACATATTCTCCACAATTTTAATTAACAATTTAAAATTTCCTCAAACTCAACTAAACTTAGGAAAATAAATAAAATGATTAAGGGAACCCACTCCCTTTAGTAAATGTAAAATAAGACTCATGGGTCTTATAAGCTTTGATGAATTATCCTACATCAGACTCCCTGAGCTAAAATTTTTAATGACCTCCTCGTCATGTGTTTCTTCCGCTAAATCATCGAGAATCCCAAAATTTACTTTGTAACTTATCATCTCTTTCACCATGTTGCTGCTCCATTGCTTCTGCCACTATTGCTTCAGTCCTTATAGGTTTCCAAATCTTATGTTTTTTTTGTCCTCTTTCTTTTAAGATGCAAATTGCTTTTGTTAATTTCTCTTCTTTGCTGGTTCTCTTCTTGACTGACTTCTTCATCCACAATTTCTCAATTTCCTCTTTACACTTTTCCCTCAGTTGAAATCCACTGACAACTAACTGTTGTATGTTCTCTTTTGCCATAGAATTTATGAAATTTCTGTCCAATTCTATTTCACCTCTTTCATTTACAACCTGTTGGTTACACTTCACAACCTTCCCTTCATTGTAATTAAAGACAATCTTTTCCTCCATATCGTCAAGTTCACTTAATAACTTTTCTCGCAATTTAAATATTCCCTCATATTTAATAAGCATGTCATTTACATATGGTTTCTCTTTCCTGTATAAAACAGAATTTTCATCACAATTTTTGGATTTAAAATTAATATATTTTTCAGTCTCCACAGATCATTCTGCCATCAAGTCTTTACGGTGATTTTATGCAAGATTCATGAAACTGTCAACAAATTTCATTTTAGCGCTTTCCTTTGCATTACACATTGTTCGTTGTTCTAACACAAGGCTATCATTCAACAATTCAATAGCTAGAATATCCTGGAGCATATCATTGTGAAATATCCTTTAATATTCTGTACTGATACCATTGCAACAAAATGATGTTGTTTCATATTCATATATAACAAAAATAAAATTATGTTTTTCTAAAGCTTCTTCATGGTTTACAAAATCATAAAAATAATCAATTTTAAAATTACAGAATTTTTGAACTTCTGTATCTGTCAACATCATCATACATTCCTTCACATTTCCATAATACTTCTATCTTAATTTTCTACTGAAGATGCTTCATTCTAGTTATCATCACAAACTTTCATTTTCTTATCTTCAGCTTCTTTAATGATAACAATTTCCCTGCCAATGCCATTATTCTCAAAGTTATTAAATACATGCTCAAAATAATTTTCTATTCCAACCATTTCTTCCAGTAATCTCACTTCTTCATCAACATGCATAAGCACATTGTCCAATTGTTGTCCATGACTTGTCAAACCTGAAAACATACACAAAAAATCAGTTTTAAAAATACAGGGCTCTTCATTTGAAGCCTCAGTGATCAGATCTTTATTCTTCTTTGAAATATTCTGATAGTTCACTAAGTTATTGAGAAATTATTCGTCAACATATTTGATTTCTTTTTCATCAAAGAATACTTCTTTGACTGCATCTTCTTGACTATGCTTGACAACTTTATCATAGGTTTGTAGAATACCTTCCTGTTCTACACAATTCTCTCCATAACTCAGTTTATCCAAGTAAGACAATAATGTATTTCTCTCTTCATTGAAAATAATTTGATTCTTCAAAATCTTCCTTGACTTAACTTCTTGAGTTGAGTTCTCTGTGTCAGCTTCTCTTCTCTCCACTTCATAAATCTGCAATGCATTTATTTCCTTTTCTTTGTCCAATTTCCATTGGTTACCTATCCAGGTTAAAATTTCTTCAAACATGATCCAATAAGTTTTAATAAGAGAAGACACAACCATTCACTCATACCTTTTAATTTCCTCCACCAATTGAAGTCTTGAAATTCTTTATGAATCTCGTTTTGTGTTTTTCTTGCCTCTGCCTCTTCCAATTTTTCATGCACAAGATAAAATTTGTTAGGTTTCATACCTACAATTGTACATTCACACAAATAATTAATTCCAAAAATATGAAACTCTCTTATTTGTGAAGATGCTACCAACACATTTCTCTCATGCTGATCTGTATAGGTCATCTTTTCATCACTATCATCACTGTCTCCTTTCCCAAGGATAGGTCCTTTCTTTGTTTTACAAATTGATTCTCTTCTTTCATTCTCAATTGCTCGGAGTATTAATTTCTCAGCAAACAATTCCCTAACAGGCCACTTAACTCTTTTCCTCACATAAGATACTTGTTTCAATTCCTCTATGATTCCTTTCTGTATCAGCTTTGTCAAATGACTGAGTTCTGTCTTTATCTCAGCCACCTCTATGTCAATTTATTTCTTACTCATTCTTTTGAATCCAAATTCTTTGGCACTCTTTTCTCTCTTTTTGTGACTTTCCTTTGTACCCCTGTTATGACTAACAATAGAAAAATTCATTTCTTTCTTTGGTGATCTTTCCTTGTTCACTGGTGAGCTGCAACTAGCCCTTCTTTCTTCTGTAACAAATCTATTACTTTTCACCCATACTAAATCATCCTTTTGGTATCTTTTCTTTTCTAGGTTCTCTGCGCTAGAACCCTTTCTTCTCCTTGAGCACTTCGGCTCAACTTCCAAAGATGTTGGCTGCTGCATCTTCAGTTTCTCACTTCCCTTTACCTTCAGTAATTTCATTTTATTGTTGGGTACTGACACCTTTTATCCATCTACGAGTTATTCTTACTTCGTCTTCTTTAACATAGCTCATGTGATATGATGCTGCTATAAATAATTACATCTTTCATAAATTTAACTGCTTCCATTGACCTGCATAATCTCACCTCAAGATACATCAAAGTATCTTTTCAAACCCACCACTTTTCTTCAAAGATGTATTAAAACTAATTCCCATATTACTTTTCATAATGAACACTTTAGATTTTAAGATCAATTAAGATTCAATCTGAATTTCAACAATATTTGCAAAATTCATGACATACACTACAAATTCCTTCTGATAATGTTTTTGTAAGAAAATCTTATCTTTCTCCTACAAATTTCAATCCTTGCAATGGCTCTCCTTTCAGATCTATTAAATCCAGTCTTTAGTCTAATTATTCCTTCAACCATCAATATCATTGTCTTCAACAATACTTAAGTAATCCTTAATCATTCTTCAGTTTTCACAAAATTCTTTAAATCATTTAAATGTCTTCAGTGCCATAGAAAACCACTCTTCTATTTGACTTTAAATTCAAAACCTTTTTTACTTCAATTTACTTTTGAATCAAACCAATCATTCAATTAATATTACGTTTAAACATTACTAAGCATTGACTTCAAATATGGAAATTTCAAATGCCTGTAAGGAAAGCATCTTCTCCTTTGAAATTTCCCTCCCTTTTTGTTATCCAAACATTCAAATCAAAATAAATCTTCTTACCCAACCTGAAGCACCTTGTAGTAATTCAAAGAATTCAACAATCCTTTTCCCCATTTTGATCTTAGTATCCTTTGCATTAGGTTCTTTTGTTCTTTGATTTTTCTTTGATTGTTCCTACTCTAGTATGCAGGTATCTCTACTGGCGTTCTGATCATCCCAAAGAATTTTTTCGTTCTGATACCAGAAATGATGCAGCAAAGCTACACCTTTCATCTCTAATGATGGCATGGTATATGGGTTTAGGAAAATTTCCATTTCCTTCATTCCACGCAACAAGGCTTTGATTGCGAAACAAGAAATTCGACATCCATTAATTAGATCTGTGTAGATCCAGCATGGCAGATCTAATCTGATACTGCAAATCCCAATTAATTGACAACATCAACAATTAATAAGCTGTGGAAATCTCCAATGCCAAGCAATTACCGGAATGACCATGATCTCTTTGAATTTTATGATTGGAACCCAATGAAATTTAACTCCTCCTTTTAATGATTTCGGGTCCATTTTCCGTGTTAAATCACACACTTGTTTGCATGTGATATGCGTCTGATCCTTCCCTAAATGGATGACCACAATCACATGGAAATTAAACTCTATTTAAAACTCTCATCGTGTCCACTAGCTGGGTTAACGCACTTGCTAATTCAAACCTGATCACCATTAGATCACTCCGATTAGACAATTACAATGATCTCACATTCTCCATTGGAAAACTACATTCTACACTTTCGCTAGGTTTCTTTCTCGTCCGCCAAGTTTAGACTGTCACTATTATTACTTTATGGCTTAATCAATAAACAATCTACTTCCATTCACTGTTAATTGATGCCGGAGCTCAAGAGATCACTTGATACAATTAAGGGTTCACAATAGGCTTGCGGTCCACTCTAAAATATGGCGCAGAAAGGTTTTAGTCTTCCATAGTTAATTGCCTAGAGTATTCCAATACTTCAAGCTCATTACACCAAAGAAAACCAATTATTCAACTTGTAAATCAATTAACTTAAATTATTTCGAAGGGAAAATAAAGAACATTCGGGATTTGACCATCCATGCACATAAGTTAGAGAGGTGTAGAAAGATACCAAATTTCCCATTCAAATCCTTCAATAATTCAGAAATCTACATAAATACACACACATATTTTCTTGACAAATTTTGCCAAATTTTATTTATAACCATACAAGAAATTTACACAATTCACATACATGATATGCAATCAAATGGCCTTGATCATATCCCTCTCACACACTCCTCTACTCTCTAACCTCTAGCTCCCTTCAATTATTCAAAAGGTCATAATTTATACAAATATAGATTCATGAACCAATTTAGTTCAGATCCAGTAATCTCTCACTTTCTCCTAAAGTATCTATTCAGCTCCACTTTTTTTTTTCAAACAAAATCCTAAATTAAGCTTTTAAATCCCTCAAATCCTCACTCCTCCTAGGATTACTCAACTGTCTCTAAGATCTCTTCATTCACGACATATTCTCCACAATTTTAATTTACAATTTAAAATTTCCTCAAACACAACTAAACTTAGGAAATTAAAAAAATTTATTAAGGGAACCCACTCCCTTTAGTAAATGTGAAATAAGACTCACGGGTCTTATAAGCTTTGACGAATGCTCCTGCATTAGAATCTTATATAGAAGATAGAGACTCTCCATTGGATATATGTCAAGTATTGTTTGTGTTGACAAGAACATGGCTTATGGAGTGTTTTCCTACCTTAAGGAGTAGTTGTACGGTGTTACCCTAACGCAAGGGCTAAATATGAATAAAGAAGAATTTTATCTTATTCTTGCGTTGGCTCTTTGATTTATTCTATAAATGATTTTAATATATTTGAATTTATACTACAACTGACAAGTTTCACGAATGCCTAGTATAGTGTAGTGTTAATCCACCCAAACTATGCCTCACAATATAATACCCATATCAATCTCTATATTTTATTAAGCTGAAAATTTTCATCAATATCGAGTAGTAAAAATATTTCCATTTCTACTTCAGTTATCTTAATCCATTAACAAAACATTAGAATTATATGAAAGACATTAAATGAAAAATAACATTATCATGTTAGCATTATGGTTAATGTGTTGTCCTTGATCTCAACCTAGATGCCAAGTTTCTATCATGGTTCTATCACACACTTGTCACATACAATCATATTATTGTCACATTATGCCATGTATGTGCGTAGCTTGGTCCTAGATGGAGGATGTATCTTAATGATTGGAAAGGTGACTACAGGAGTTTTGATGATTACAGAGGAAGTGTAAAAGATTGTATAGGTGTTGCAGAAGATGAGGAAGTGCGCCTCAAAGTTATGGACCGAGAGGAGAAGGTTTCTTCCTAAATTAGGCTATAATCGATGGGATTTAGACATTCACAGTGCATCTATAGGCTCTCATTAATTGCAAATACAATAAAAATAGAGAGGCTATAGTATTTAGGATATAGTTATCATCCTAGTGGCTATGCGTGTAGGTGATGAAAATTAAAAACCACGAGAAAAACAAATGTCTCGCCCATGGAATTTGTGCGTGCAACATTCAATTAATGTGGTTAATGAAAAAATTAGCAAAATCCAATGGAGTTTTCTATGGTGTTGGTGAGATAAGGTGGCTATAAAAGGAGAAGCAAGCTAGATCAACTAGTGTGCATTCGGTGAGATTGCTTTTATGATCTAATCTGGAACAGGTGAGCACCATAGCATAAGGATATTTGAGATATTTGAAGTAGCATTAGAGAGTTAATGAATTTAATTGGTTGATTAAATTGTTGCAGGTGTAATGAAGAATGAATGGGTATACTTGTGCTATTTAGCTAGACACTATAACAAATAATTAGAAGATTTGTTACAAAGATCTGAGTTTTATTTTATGCAGAGTGATTACATAGATCTGATATATTAAGATTAATGGTTGTATGAAACAAATTTTTTGGTCTCTCATTTGTTTGTTTGGCATAGAAGGATTTGCAGAGAATATCATTGTGTATGTGTTGTGTAACTCAAAAACTCCCATTATTTTTAGCCATAGTTACTTTAGAAAATAACGGGGAACCTTTTTAATTTTTAGAGTTTAAGAAAATAAACCCTTAAAGTATTTCTTTTGATAGGAATAAGGGTCAAAAGGGGATGAAAACTTTAAAATTAGATTTACAAATGCTTAAGCGGAGATAAATCGCATTTCACAAATCGCAAAATCATTTACATAACATAAATAATCCAAAAATAATGATTTGAAAAATATTTGTGATCTAATAAATATAACTGAAACTCTTTTGTATAAGGAAAAGTCCATATTTATAAGTAAATCCGATAAATTTTTACCATGGGATCGACTTTTGCCACGTCAGCCTATCGCATTTCACAAATCACAATTTCTCCTGACAAGTTTTATTTGCTCTTGCTCATACTCGCTGATGCTATAAAGTATATTGCATTGCAATATCACAAAAGCCTAACCATTTTATTTTTTTACCACTCATGTCGTGATCAGCAGAAAAGGTAGCCTCGTTAGTATTTAATAAAGAGATTACACACGGGTCATGGTGTAATGCGATAGATCTGGTTTTAATTGAGAAATGATTATAATGGCACGATAAATGATATCAGTTATCAATGTCATAAATTAATAGTTTTCTTCCCCATACAACCATAATCATTTTCCTGCAAAGAGCATTCAATTCATATCCCATCAGCATGTGAAGTCTCATCCATTTTCAATGTTTATATTTACCCTGGTATTTGTGAATATTGTCAAACTCAAAGGTTCCTTCTTCCCACTTACTCTTTCTTACTTATTTACAGGAAAGTTCAAGTAATTAAAGTTCTTTGGAAATGTCTAAGGCTATGAAGAAACAAAGGAAGCATATGGATCTTGTTAATCCCGCACCTACTACCTCAGAGAGAATAGAGATGTTTCCCCTATTCACAGATATGACTTGTGGACTTGAAAGTGGATTTTCTCTATGGGAATCTATGTATAAGCTATTTGAAGATGATAAACCCCGCAAAATTCAGAGAAAAGCAAAAACTGATGCCCCAAATTCTTCTGAGGCTACAATTGGAGATGTAGCCAATTCATTTCTTCACCGAATTTCAACAAGGCCCAAGATATTACCATATACTGATATGGTAAGTTGGATTATCCACAATCTTAACATTGGGAATAGAACTTTCCTTACCAGTAGAGGAACGATGATTGGTTCCTTTAAAGCAGAAGACTTGAATAAAATGTACCATCTTCTGGACCCTGATAAGATTTATGATAAATAATTCCTTGCAAAATTTTCTAAGGAAAATGAACTCAAATAGTTGCCAATAAAGTAGTGGAGGAGAAATCCTAACAAACTCAAGAACGATGAAAACAATATGTATTCTACCGATTCTCTTGCAAGTCCCTATTGCTATATCTCAGCTATGATGTCTAGAATTTTTGGTTAGTGAGACACAACTAGATTTTTAGTAGAATTGGTTCCCGTTATGGAAGCCATAACTGATGCTTATGTTATGGATTGGGGCAATACTGTTTCAAATAAGATTTTCACCCAGATTTTAGAATATAGAAAGAACCGTTCTATCTCTTCTAAAATCTTTCCTTCATTCTATATGAGTGGCTATATTAAGGATGCCTTTTGTTTTACATCAGATTTTCCAGCCATGGGTTGGAAATGGACTATCCAAGAACCCCTTCCCATTCATTTATTTCATAGTATTCTCTAGGAATGCAAATGTGAAATTCATTTTTACAAAATATGTCATGGAGTTATACTACCCCTTTTTGAAGTTGTTTTCAATGAGAAAGCCCCCAGACTTTCAAAAGAGGCCCAAGATGATTTTATTCTATAGGAAAGTGGTTTGGTGAGGATTCATTCACCTATGTATGAGTATTTGGGAGCGTAGCTCATCCAGATGTCTTACCCCTATATGTTCCTGATAAAATTCTTGCAAGAGAAATTGCATACCAAACTGTGGGAAATGGTCTGACCAGATTTTTGAAAGAAGCCAAAAAGGAATTATGGCCTTCCTTTCCAATTAACTATGGTATGTATGGACTGGACAACTATAAGCATGATATAGTGTAAATTGGACAAATAGAGTGTTTGAAATTATTTACAATTCCAAACATGAAATATGATCCCTTGGAAGTGGCCAATAACTTCGCTAATCAAGTGCAAAGAAGACCCTTTGTGCACGAAGATGATGATTTTGATGACTTGTTTGAGTCTGTTGAAAACTATGATAGAGTTAAGAAGTTGCAAAATTTACCCCTTCACCCACCAGAACTACTAAAGTTTCAACAATACAGAAGTAAGAGTCTGGAAACAATTCCACTCAAGATCTTGGATGTCTCTCAAACCATGACTCAAAAAGAAAATGAATCAGCTATTAAGGATACTGAAGTCCTTAATACATTAGGTCAAGAGAAGTCAGTTGAAGTTCAAACAATGGATCTAGAATTTCCTAGCAATCTCAAAGATGTTTGGCAAGAGTTTAACCTCAAACTCCAAGAAGAATGATCAACTATGATTGATGAACAACAATAAAATGTACAAAATCCTCCTTCTACAAGTTAGGACACGTTTACTGTTGGGCCCTCTGACAAAGTGGTAAGTACCGAGAGAATGTAATACATCCCGGCCTTCCAAACCTCTGAATTTTTTCTAAATATTCAAGAAATCCCTCCCTTGGACATATTTTATAGTCCTAGGCACAAGGCAATTATTAGCAGGCAGAAGAAAAGGAGAAGAACATAGCATGCTTAGACTCTCACTCAAGAATATATATCAATGGAAATTTTTTGGAAAGATACCGAGTCATATCCTTCACAGGATATAACTTGGTTATCATAGTTTGCAGGAGCTTATGCATCTGCAACTATTGGCAAGGCATCCAAGATTCATCAACTATTGAAGAAAAAAACATGAAAAGATCCTTCAACTTGAAACAAATTTACAAGGAGAAAAGAAGAGTGTTAGTCAGAAGCTACAAGTACAAATCACACAACTGCAAGAGAGCCCGCACTAACTGAAGATTTGGCATAAAGTTGAAATTAATTCTAAAGATACTCAAATTGATCAATTATAGCTCTACATTGAGCAAATGAAAGATGTTCCAAAGATTGATGAGTTTAGGAAAGAAGCTTTAGAATTAAACACCCTATTGGCACAGCAAGAGGTCGTATTTTGTCATTAAGTAACAAGCATCCTTGAATTATGTGAGAAACGAAATTCACTTATGAATCAAATTTATGATATGAGGATTAGTTCCGATGACATATATGAGAAGGTATCCCAAATTTTTACTTGGAAGGATTCTTCTGATGGCTGAAAGGCCAACCTGCCCAAAATTAAAGAATCAAAGAAAAAAATATTGTTCACATATTGGGATATACAACTAAAGAAAGTAGAAAGGGAAATAAGCATAGCTAAAGAGATTACCACAAACATTGTGGAAACTGTAATCCAAAACTTGATCGTAACAAATCCCATAGACAAATTTCCTCCTGGTGCATTACCCTTTGTAAAATATTTGATAAGACAATGTAAGGAAGTGTCAAAAGTGAAAGAGGAGCATATTATGAAGACATTAAAGTTAGTTTGGGAAAGATACTGAAGATATCTAGTGAAGCCTTATAGCCAATGGATCATGCTTCATTGTCTCACAGATACGTCCTCATACATGCTACCTCCATTATCCGATGATGTTTTTACTAGACACCTACGCATTAGGCCAGGCCAAACTCCCAAGGTCAAGCCTATGCTTAATATTCTTCAACTCAAGGAGAAAATGGAAGAAGGGACAATAGGACAATCCTCTAACAAATTACCCATTTAATTTCTAGTTCTAATTTAATTTTACTTACTTTAAGGAGAGTTGTTTGAAACCTCCTCAGTTTTTATTGTAATATCTATTTTAAGACTTATTAGTTTTATATTTAAACCCCTTCATGTATTTTAAGAAGGGGTCCTGTAAGTTTGAAATGAAGACTTTACTGATGTTGCACTTCTGTACTCTTAAAGTTTTATAAATAGAAAATTTTGAACCGAGAGTTATTTCTGAAATGAGTTGAGTAAATATATATATATATGGTACTTTTATCTTATATGTTTAATTTAAGTTTGAAATGAGAAATCATTCATTGATATTATGATGGGTTGTCTTATATATTTGTTTGAACACAGTTTGACATCAATTCACTTTTGAATGTGTTATGCTGTTAATAATAATTTATGTACATATGAAATACATGCATTTTGTAGAAGTTGTGATATAACCTTCATCAAATTTATTTAATTAACTTCTTAATTAAATAAATTATCTTAAATTTTTTTATATCTCTAAGTGAATGTATGATATTTATTTGCATACACTGAAATATTATTTTGTAGATCACACCAAGAAAAGGTTTCATCCTAAGATAGATAGAGATCGATTTAAATATATAAATATAGATAAATATATTTAATGTCTATTGCAAGCATACTTATTTTCCCCATCTATCAAATTCCACCTGGAGATAAAATCATCCATTCATTCCAACTATATTAAATTGGGAAACTGGTCCCACAAATCTAGTTGGAGCCACCATTCTAAACAAAAAAGGGACGAATTTCAAGTCCCCGACCGGGTGATTTTCCCCAATGTTGTTGCATCAATTTTCGGGGCCTCGACATTTTTGGTGCTAGAAGGAGGGCCATCCGACTATGAATGGAACCAAATCTTAAATTAAAAATTAAAGATCATTCCCAGAGTCATTCTCCCTCTGAATCCACAACTTCTAGTCCTGTTTCAAAATATCTTACTCATAGATTTGAAGTTGTTCATTCTCCCCTACAATCTCCTAGTTCTGTTCATAAATAAAACCCTTTAAAATATACACCAAAGTCACCTGAAGTACATACTAAAATAAAGAAATTGAAAGAAATTTCAATTTTAGCAGAAAAACCTTTACTTTCAGAAGCTTCATAAGGAAGTGTTACTTCAATTTTTGAAGGCATTGGTGTATTAACTCGATCCAAGAGTGGAAAACATGTTGGAGTTATCCCTTTCGAATTTTCTCTTCATTCTCATCGAAGGAAAACTCATGTTTCTCAAACAAAATCATCAACTAGTGAGATTCAATTTGTTTATGCATCTCAAACAACACCAA
This sequence comes from Pinus albicaulis, assembly GCA_034641835.2. Lineage (NCBI taxonomy): Eukaryota > Viridiplantae > Streptophyta > Pinopsida > Pinales > Pinaceae > Pinus > Pinus albicaulis. The sequence continues at coordinate 416,283,664 of CM076584.1, forward strand.
TCATTCTTCCCTCTCTTACATCTTCTCAAGAAAATTCTTCATTAATTAATATTCCTTCCTCTTCTTCTTAGTCTACAACTTCTATTTTGAGTAGTATTAGTTCCATGGTCGTTTATTCTTCACCATCAACCAATATCGGAACTAATTATTCTACTTCAAATCCTCCTTTAGGACCACCTAATACTCCTCTTCATACAATGGCTAATAGACCATGGAAAAATCTTGGAGTTTTTCAATTACCAGGGCCCCTTCATCCTTTACCTAAGTATCCTAAAAGATGGTTTCCTAAGTATAATCCGGATGATGGATTACGTGCAGAAGAGCACCTCCATAATTTCATGCTTACCATAAATCTAAAAGAAGTTTCAGAGGAGGATTGTGTACTTAGATTGTTTACTTATACTTTTCAAGGATCGGTTGGATCATGGTATTTCTTACTACCATCAGGCACAATCACTAGTTGCGATATTTTTGAAGAAAGTTTCCTTACTAAATTTGGAGATGATCATATTACTGCTACTCTTATCAATGATCTTTCCAATCTGAAAGCAAATACAGGAGAAAATATCAAAGGCTTCAACTCCATATTTAATAAATTTCTCAACAAAATCCCAACCACATCTAAGCCTAGAGTAGAAGTGAAAATAAATTGGTATATATCCTCTTTTCCTTCTAATATTTTTATTTTTGTAGATAGAGATAATAAGACTACATTGGTAGAGAATATGAAAGAAGCTCTTTCTGTTGAAAAAATAATTCTTGCTTTAGAAAAGAAAAAAGTTGAAGATGATAGAAAAATAAATAAATTTTCATTCAAAGATGAGCCCAAAAAGAAATCATCCAAGGATCCCTATGATCTTGAAGGATTACAAAAGGTCCTCAAAACCATGTCAAATGACAGGTTGAGGTAAAAAAACAAGTGGTTAAATCTTATTCAAAGAAACCTTTTAGATCTTTTAAGAAAATCCAAGATTCTCAACCCCCAAATGTAATCTCAAATGCTAAATCAGATCAAGATGAAGATCATGATGAAACAATATCATCTGCAGAAGAATCTCAAGAAGAAAAACTAGTCGAAGTACATGGACTGTGGGACTTTATTCTTCCAACTTCCGATGATGAAAATGAACACGAGGCACTTCCAGTAAATACAAGAAGTAAAAATACAATTGATCTTCCGCAGTCTCCTCAAAAGAAAAAATCTTCATCTTCCGTGATTAAGGATAAAGTAGTCAATAAAAAGAATTGTTTTTCTCAAACAAATCCAACTTCTTCTACTCTTCCATCAACCTCTAAAAAATGAGTGGTTTCTGATACCATTGAATACAATATAGTGGAAGATATGAAGAAAATTAAAACAAATATTTCTCTCCATGAGTTGAGCAAATTGAAACAACAACAGAAAATTTTGCTTAAAAAATTGAATGCAGTTTATGCTACACCGTTGCCTGCTCTTGTAACTTCAAAAGCAGTTAAAGGAACAAGTAAAGCTCCTAACGATTCACGTGATAAAAATAATACAAGTAATGCTATTTTAATAGGTGACAGATCCAATTCACATACTCATTTTCTGTTAACTTTTGAATTATTCAATAAAATCATACATAATTGTTTAATTTTCTCTAGGGCTTCATCAAACATTATGCCATATTTTGTTTGTCTGAAATTGAATATATCACCTCAGAAGTCAGCAGTACATATTGTATAATTAGATAGAAAAAAAGTTAAAGTATTGGGAGAGATGAATTCAGTCCTTATTAGATTAGCATCTAATCGAAAATTCCATCTAGTAATTGATATCTTAGTTGTTGATATACCAGATTTTTATGGTCTGATCTTAAGCAGAGATTAGTCAGAAAAGCTTCATGGATATTTTACTACTGACTGGTCTCATATGTGGCTTCCCCATAATGGTAAGCCAAATCAAATAAGGGTAGACTGTGAAAAACATGTAAAACATTTAGTAACTGAATTCAAAGAAGAAAATGAACCTATGGCATTTACTAATGACATTCTTGGTAATTAGTCTATTGAATCCTTTTTAGGGAATTTTAATGCTCTAAAATCTCCATTTCTTACCAATTCAGTTAATTCTCAGATTGAAAATTTTTCTCAGACTAATTCTTCCAAGTATGTAGATACGATAGATAAACCTTGTATTGATATTTTATTTTGGACTTTATATTTTGATGGGTCAAAATCTAGTGAAGGAGCAGGAGCTGTATATTAATTAATCCAGAAGGCGAAAAGACGATGCTCAGAAGTAGGCTAGAGTTTGAATGCATACAAAGGTGGGGCTTCCCTGTAACTAACTACAATGCTGGTAGGTGGATTTTAAGGGGGCGCGACTGGACTAAATGAAGGTGTTTCGTTGTATAAGTTAGAATAACAATTGTAGTTAAAAAAAACATTAGAACGAGCCAAATAATAAGTTTCTTCCTACTTCACTGTGTTTCACTCAATATTTCCAACCACGTAGATGCTAAACATACCAGGAGCCCAAATATAAAATAAAAAATTGGAGTCGAGGGGTAACCCCTTGAGACCGTTCCAGAAATGGCCATGCCGAGAGAACTATAGTTTATAAAAGGATTTAGATTGAAACTCCCAACCCTGTACAGACTCAATAATGTACTTAACATTCAAGAGATGCATAAAAACATAAATTGGCCCAAAACTAGGATAGGTAGGCGGGTTTCGGGGCTTAAGCCTTAGTGATCCAAGTAAACCAATGATAGATATGAGCTCGATATCTCCTAAAAGCATAAAAATTATGGCTCCAAGCCAGTGTTTCATAACCGAAAATGCCAACCAAAGACAAAGTACACCCGATAGAATTACAGAGGGAGTGTGATACAAAATATCAATAATAGAAACATACGTGCAATTATGGTTTCCATAATGGTGAGTTTTTTCGACTGCGACCAGGACTCCCACCTTCCAGTTACTAAATCCCTAGGTGGGATGACCTAAATTCCCCGATATACTTCCTAAAAACCCTACCATGCACCCAAGGAAGAAGTCAACGAACAAGATTGCATGCCTATCCAAATTGCGACGCCTAGATGTATTATTTCCTTTCTCCACTTAATGCATGGGAAAGAATGAATGTGGGAAGCCTTGTACCCACCTACCCTACCCAATTTTCAAAGGCATGTCCGAGGCACAGATCTTGGCATTTCCACCTGGTTGTGTTAATGTTCTGGTTAATGCTGAAAGTGACTTGACAAATGGGAAGGTTGACATGATACATTAGGAACAATTGAGGAATGTTTAAAATAGGCTTGTGACTTAGTCAACATTGAGATTGGAATAGACACTAATATAAGTATGTGACATAGGGCGTTGCATCAAAAATTGACCATAGTGACTAGAAGAGTCACCAATCATAGGAGTAAAGAATTAATAAATATATATTATCTTCCTAAGGCAAGTTATAACCCAAAATGTTTGAAACAACTGACTCAACTTCTGCTTTGTTCAAGGGAAGCATAAGAAAGGACTACTGCCAAAGAGAGACTAAAAACTAACTTCTTTCACACCCAATCATTTTCATAATATTTTTTTTACTAGAAACTGATGTAGAGATTGTAAGCTTGGAAACTTGGATCTTTCCCTCAAGTTTCATTAATGAGATATTACAAGGGGATCCTACTATATGTGGAGGGGGAGGGATCATATTCTTTGTAGATAATCATCGCCTTAGGTTTACAATTAAAGGTCGAATAATTATGCAACATTAATGACATTAGAACTTGTATTTTTCTTACAAATCTAAAAGGATTTAATTGTTTACAAGTGTTTGGTCATTCCTAGGTGTTCGTCCAATGGGTAAAAGATGAACAAATATGTAGCAATGTGTTTCTAAGTACTATCTTGGAAGAGATCAAAGGTTTGGAAGTGTTTTCAATCATCATGATATTCAATATTTGTATAGGGAGAGCTATATGGAAGCTCATAGTTTATCTAAAGGTTATTTTTTAATAGAAAATAAGAATGGAAACATTTTAGAATATTATACTTTTTTTCATGAATTAATGGTGGGAGAAAGATATCTCACTCATTTAGGTCTTTCCTATCTCTAATCAAATATTAATTTTTAGTAATTTTGATCATTCTATTTAGTCTATTTCTAACAAGTAATCAAAACATACACATCATACACATCTTATACAAGTAAGGGAAACATGCACATCATTTAAATGAATAGTGAATTTTTTACTTTAATGTACTATATTTGATCAAGTTAAGAATGAGTAGCTTATTAAATGAATATTTTATCTTAAGCTTTGGAATATTCCACTTTACTTTCCTTTAGGACAATCTTAGGGAGGTACCACTATCCTGGATGGCATGGGTGGGACGGGGAACAAAAACGTAACCTTTCTTTTTAGTATTGCCTTAACCCTGGGAGCAAGGAGTGAGTGGAGGGTGGATCCTAGTCGTTAGAGTCATTAATAAATGTAAAGGAGGAGTATAGATGGCATGCTATTAAGCCTTTCACCCCCTCGGTTTGGTTTACCCAACTCTTTACCTGCTAGAACTAGACCTGCTTGCCCTAGACCATGAAGAAAATAGTGAGTCACATGTTCTTATACCTTTCCCTTATTAGCAGATAGGATGGGTGGAACCCTTATCTTGTACCTTTTCAAATCCGCATACTTCCCATAGATATATAACTAACCCTAGGACCATTGGATGGAGGAAGTTATGGCCAACCTATTTTTCGCCCAACATTTCATCTCAGTAGAGTAGAGGACGACGATCAGACCTTATCACCCATAGAAATACCTTCTATGGAAGAAGCAACATCATGAAGTCTTATAGGTTACCAGTTACCAATCAGAGGGACAAATATTATACGTTAGGAGCAACCAGATTGGATCTTGGATTGTGGGATGGGAATGGGCATTGAAATTGGTTCATGAGCCCTTACCTTAGAAGCCACAGGGATTGAAATTGGGATGGGTTTCTAAAAAATGATTATAAAAATGTTTGAAAAAAAATGCCAATAATATAATTTTATAACTTTTTCAAAAAATTTCTTTTTTTTAACATTTTTCAATATTATTTAATATAAAAAATAATAATAATTTATTTATTTTTATTAATTTCATTAATATTTAATAAATGATTTAATTAAATAATTAATATAATATTCTTCATTAAAATAATTTATCAATGTCATTTACGTGAAATTCTAAGACTCATTTAACAATAATAAAATTAAAGAACAATAACATGATCATTCATTTATGGGATATAGAGATATAACAACTGTGCTTAGAATTATGAGCTTTATAAATTATATCATAATTATGTTAATTCAAGATTGAATGATATGGTTTTAAAAATTTAAATTAAACTTAAATTAAAAAATATTTATAAGTGAAAAATGTTGTAATGAAATACAGTCAACCATTTCACTAAAATGTAGATTCTGAACCTTAGTGAAAGTATTACCATTTCATCAAAGATTATAGAATAGGAAGTTGAAAGTAAAATAAGGTCCATGATTATAGATAAGAAAGTTGAGGATAAAATGTATGAAATGTTATAAGATACATGAGTTGTAGTTTGGAAGATAAGTGTTGGAAGTGTTCACATATATATAATAATTTTTTTAACAAGGTTTTTTTTTCTTTTAATTGTGGTTGGGTAAGAATGTGTATTGATTAAATGTAAATTTTAGTATTTTATAGGTTCTCACACAGTCAACTAACTGTTACGTCATTATTTAGTTTTGAACTTTATTATAGAATTTAAATTTTAGTATTTAATAAATTCTTTATAAAGTTAATTGTTATGTAATTCCTTTGTTTTGAATATAAATTCTAATATTTAATAAGTTTAATATAGATTCTTTCTAATATTTAATAAGTTTAATATAGATTCTTATTTTAAATTTATATTGTATGAGTGGAAATTCTAAAATCAATTGTTTCAAAAAAAATTGTGTGTTTCAAAGATTATTTTGTTTATTCCATATTTCTTTTCTGCATGGAATTTGATGAGTTCAGAATCATATTGTATCACTAGCAATCTGACGATTCAATCTCTCTTATTATTCTATTATAAAGTTTTGATTGAGTACATATTTCTAACCTAAAAGGCTTTGGGCTAAAGTTCAATATGGAGACCACCAAAATTGAGTTCCTATCATGTAAAATGTGCTCCAAGTTTTAGAAATGTTTCAAAAGAATTTCTCATTACAAAAAGGAAGCAAAAGAGGATATGTAATATGGTGGCTTTGGAAAGTTTGCACAAAATGTTCAATGTGTGTGCAAAGGAATTTGGTACATCATGAACTTTTGATACATCACTATACAGAATGGTTTATTACCTATATGCCCATGAAAAGAACGAATTAATTGTATTAATATTGAGTTATCTATATGCCTATGCATGAAAAGAAGAACGAATTAATTGTATTAGTATCCAGTTTTTGCAAACTGATTATGGCATTATCTTTTTTTTTAAGCAAGAAGAACTTATCACTATTATTTAATTAGAAAACCATTTTCTTTGAAATTATCTCTATGGTTAGTAAGGGGGCAAGTTCTTACATACTTCTAACTCACTAACTTAAAATACTTTTAAGTCTTGAACAATTAATTTATTTCCTTACATCCAAAAAAAACTAGTTGAAACTTAACTTTATTTATTTAATTTAAATTATATTTTAATTTAAATTATAATCATTTTTTAAAATTAAAATAACACCGACCAATCAGAATATTTTAAAATCTAAGTATGACTAAACAAAATTCAGCTATTAAATAAGTAGCTTCTGTTGAACAGATTTCGATAGGTTTCAATCCTATCGTAAGTAAGTGATCACACTATCTTGTTAAAAAGAGCAGATACAAGCTTAAATCAGAATATTTTAAAATCCAAGGGTGACCAATCAAAATTCAGCTATTAAATAAGTAGCTTCCGTAAAGTACACTATTTTGTTAAAAAGTAGAAAACAAATAATGATATCGACATGTTCACACTATACATGGCATGCCTAACATTCCACCAATATCTCCTAAATATACTTCAAGACTGCTTTGCTACTGGATCTGGTGCAAGGCAATCTCCTTGTGGCCAATTTAATATTGCAACCAATATCTCCTAAATACACTTCAAGACTGCTTTGCTATTTGATGTGTTGCAAGGCAATCCCCTTGTGGCCAATTTAATATTGCAAAAAATTGTGAAACTGTATTTTCCATGTCTCCAGCTATAGACATTGCAAGCATTGCAAGGAAAGTAGGCCTTTCAAAACCGACCATAATCACCATCACTTTCGCCTTTCAACACCGACCATGTATGCTTCAGTATTGTTCTCCCTGCGTTCGACATCAGCAACACTATTATTTTGATTACCTCTCATATTTCTCTGTTGGTGTTGATCAATTTTTTTTATTGAGAGACCAAACCAACATGAGCAAGGCAACTGGAACCAAACCCATCACCGCAACCAGTCCGCCTATGAGATATGGAATCGATGAATTCATATCCTGATGAGTATTATTACTAGGGCTACCACCCATAAAATCGCCCGTTTCGATCATCCCAATCGTTAGGGTTTTGGATATAATGATTTCTCAGATATTGCAACCCAAAGTGATTCTATACATTAAATCACAACAACGGATTATTAATTGTATTGGGAGTCCATTGCGTGTGAGAAACATTTCCCAGGTAACAAACAAACCCTTAGTCTTGGTTCTTTCCATGAAATCCAAGACAACTCATGGCGGCATGGAAGATTGCCCCTGGATGACGATTTCTGGTTCGATATCCCACAAAAGCGGATGGTTGTTGACCTGCAAACACCATGCAAAATCTATCAACTCATCTAATAGAACTGTTATGAAGATACCCCCTTCAAACATGATGCAAAATGGTTTACATGAATAACTGTGTCGGTTACCGAATCTATGCTGGTGTCTCGCTCCAATTCCAACACTGCATCGTTTCCCTTTAAAAACTAACGTCTGGAATGCCTGAAATGTAATGTCGTCAAATTTGAATATTTTTGAGCATGTTTTGACATCTACGAATTTTGGTGATGGTGTCCAAATGAATTCTCCATGGATTTCATTGGAGGCTGGACTCTGGAGAAGTGAGAAAAACACCGACGTTTCTGCAGCTTGCAAACACGTTGACTGAGCAGATTTTTAGGCGTAATGAATGGGAACTGGTGGTGAGAAACATATCGATTTTTTCAGGACAAGAGAGATTCTTGGTCCAAGATCAAGATTAGCTTGTGAATCAATGGTGACAAATGAAGTGGATAGGTGAGAATGTTGTCTGCCTTGTTTGACAACCCACCTGCAATTTGAAATTTGAATTTGAATTTATATACCCACTCAGCGGATGTTCTTTGCAGATGTTGGGTTCAACTATCTGAGGCCATTTTGGTCGTGAACGAATTCTCCATGGATTTCATTGGAGGCTGTACTCTGGAGAAGTGAGAAAAACACCGACGTTTCTGCAGCTTGCAAACACGTTGAATGAGCAGATTTTTAGGCGTAATGAATGGGAACTCGTGGTGAGAAACATAGCGATTTTTTCGGGACAAGAGAGATTCTTGGTCCAAGATCAAGATTAGGTTGTGAATCCATGGTGACAAATGAAGTGGATAGGTGAGAATATTGTCTGCCTTGTGAAAATACATCTCATCGATAAGATTGAGGATCGTAACAACTTCCACAAAGTTTTCACCCTCCGATTTTCTAATGACGTGGAGCACAAAACGCACATCCTTCCATGAGATTGATTTGCGTCCAGAAATAATTAAGCTCCTTGAGAGTTTCGGTTTGAACAAGGAGAACATGTCGTTTATAATCTACACAGAAAGTTTCTTGGGCATCCAGTGTGTCTGTTTAAATCACTCGACAATCTGGTTACTAGTTTTTATGATGATAGCGATTATGAATTCAAGCGCGGTCCATGAGAAGGTGCTAAAGTTTATCTGTGGACTTTGCGCCAAATTTTGGGACACCATGGTTGAGTATATGAGCAGAGAGCATTTGGGAATTTTTGGCTAAATTAAGCAAATTTGCAGGCATTCGCTCTTGCATTTACGACCGGGCATCCGATCGTTCAACGGTAAGAATGGATATTTGAGGTATTGATCCCTAGAACACAAGATAAATAACATTCTTAATTCAAAACGAAACATATATACAGTATTTGTATATTTATGTAAATATTAAGATGCTTACAGAAGGCAACAGAAATCAATTCATGAAATTTAGTGATATGAAAGTAACTATATATATATAAAGATATATGTTTGTTTTTAAAGTTATAGGTTTAAAATAAGATAAAAGTAGATAATATATATATATATATATATATATATATATATATATATATATATATATATAAAATAAAATATTAGAAAATATAAAATAAATTAATAGATTCATATATCTATTTTTACATAATTTTAAAATAAAATAAATATTAACTTAAACTATATCAATATAAATAAAAATATTTAAAGTTTACTAATTAATCATAAACTCATCTTTAAACAATTTTCTTTCGATACCCATATTTCAATATTTCTTAAGATAATTCCTTTTCATTTTAAAATCTTTAAATATGCCAATAATCAATATTGTGATGTCTAAGCATCTTAATATTTTGGCTTCTACCTAGCTTCCATGAAATTATTTCTTACACTTTACAGGGGACATAAGTTGTGTATTTTAAATTCTAGTGTGTGGGCTAGAATAAGAAATTGTATAAGTGTAACCTCTATCATAAATCAATAAAAAAATAAAAAATTACAAGGCGTGACTATATAATTTTACAATTATATATATACTTCCTTATACAAACTTCTTATGTTTCATAAACATAACAAAAATGTAATTTGGGGATTTCGTCACAGGTTCCAAGGTTGTCACTTGCCCCTGATGCAGTGTTTTGAACCACCAACGGAGTTCCTCATTTATTTCTTTTGGTACATAAGACCCATGTGAATACTGCGTCATGACAGAATTACTTACGGTTCACTGACTGTGACAGGACGGGAACCTTACGTTTGAATTTATGTTAATATTGATTGATAATAATTCTTGATTGACAAGATTCATAGTGCAAAGATTTCATTTGGAGTTTTTGGGTCTTGTTCCTTTGGATTTTAATGAAACTGTACCACCATCCCATCTGGTCGACAGCTGTTAAGGCATTTCACCATTGGATTTCAAGGCTTATGATTGACGGTGGAGAATGGCGGAGTACTGTTTAGGGTATAGACCTCCCCAAACCTTAACCATCTTCTATCATTTGCTACCGATGATTCCCGCAGCATTGCTCTGCAACCCTTCGGCTTGCCTCCGCTGTCTGGCTCGCCTTGGCTCTATGTCGGCTCCACTTGGCCTCTCTAGGGCACGACTCCACAGGTAACATCTTACTCGACCACCTGCAGCTTAATCCATTCAAGTTGGGGTTGCTTTTCTATTTTAATTGACTTGACAGTCTCTCATTTCTCCACTAGTATATTTCCGTTCATTTGGGGTTTTAACATGGCATCCTTGATTATCTCAACAGCTCTGTATCCGCTCAGAGGTTGTCGCAGAAACTGTTTCTCCAACGAGCTCCTTCAACAAACAGTAGGTGATCTGAGAGATAAGCTTAAGTTTATCTGTTGTTTCACATATTGTATGTTTACTCTCATTCAACTAGGATGACTGAATCCCTTCCGTGACTTATACATAAGGTTTCTCCCATCGAGCCTGCAGTGGAGCTGTTATACACAAGTAACAGTTTACTGCTTCCGTTGTTCGTTCTAATTAATTTTTTGTTGGCTACTTTGTTGGTATGAATTTCTCACTAATTTTTCCTCTAGCTCTTGCTCTTGGTGCAGGTAATCGGCTTGGATCGTCCCTTGAAATGTCAATCTTTTCAACTTTCCTTGGTATAGAAGGTCGGTTCCATAATTCTTTATTCGCCTGTCAGGTACCGCTGTAAGGTTTATGTCTATTGTTTAACATAGGGCTTTCGGATTCCTCAGAGATGCTCCCGGCATCGTGAATTTTTGATTTAGAGTTTTTTTGGCTTGCATGCCATTTATTAGATTTCTATTTTCTGCAATTATGAGGGCTTCGCCATACTCATAGACATCATTGACTTTTGTGACTCTGTCTAGAACTATACTTAGTCTTTTCTTTTGTGAGAAAAACACTATATTATCTGCTTCAAATTTTATGAAAGGGTAATGTTCTAGTTTCAGTGAAATTCTGATTTACATTCTATTTTGAATGCTATAAAATTCCTTACTTTTATACTTAAGCGTTTTCCCTATTTTCGAGGTTTCTCTGTTCATGCAAAAGAAGCTGTTTTAATTGCTTTTCAATGAAATGTTTTCATCTCTTTTGGGTATAATTAGGCTTAACACAGTGTTTACTAAATTCCCTCTTATGGGCATAAAATATGTTTTCCGTAATCTTGCAAATGGTTCTATTTAGATTTATCTTGTCTCCTGTAGAATATTATTTTTGGTCTTTCTTTACCCATTCTTTCGCTATCATCATATGTATATTTTATAATGTTAGTGACCACTTCTGGGGTTTGTTATACATGCAATTGTTGTTATTGATTTTCCTTCATTCATTTTAACGTTCTTAGCAGCAGCACACCCTTAATCTAGTTTTCGTACAGAATTTACTGCTTGCTTCTTAATGACATGTCAAAACCATTCTGTCTATGTTTATCATAGAGAATAGTTAACGACTAACTCAGAGATTGGGGTTTCGACCCTGAACTCGGAGTTAACAGTTTCCTACGTTAACATTCTTGTAGCAGTAATTTCTATTTCATTCCATCTATTTATAGTAAACAAAATTCTTTCCTTATTTTTTCAGATTTAAACCCGAGTTTTCATAATTAAAAATATTTATTGTATTATCTGAGTTCTACTATTCATTTAAAGCAAAATCCATATATACAACACATCTCTATATACTTCCAACATGGAGAAAATCTTCATTTCATAATTAAATAACCCAAACTGTATGAAGAAGTTTATAAATAGTTAGACAACGTATGCAATACCGTGTTTTCCAGTAAATACTTATCTGTTTTTCTAGACTTGCTGATGTTGTCCATCCTACCATGAGTGAGGCTATCACATCCTAAACTCCCCCCGTGCTCCATACTGAGTCCAATAGGTTGACAAAGTTTTCTAGAAGAGACCTCAAGGCCCTTGGCCCACTACTTATTCTTTTCACAAATAGGGAATGTTGAGTGTTTTCCACTAGTCACCACCAGCTCAGGAATACTCCACTCTCTTCCCCCTTATTCTCAGAGCATAACCCCTCTTCCTCACTGGGATGCACTTTTTATCCCTAGAAGAGAGATAATTGTCTTCAACTGTTTTCTATTAAGCTACTCTCATTTCTTGGAATACTTTTACCATCAGCCTTTTAACTTTTTATGGAACCTTTATTCGATTAATAAATTTAATTTTAGCCAAAACATAATTTATTTTTGTTTATCAAATAATCCTTTTCTCAAGAACATAAATGTTTAATCACTTAAAATTAAATAACATAACAACTAGTTAACTTTTAAAATAGTTGTCACAACTTCCCCTCCTGGAAGAAAACACCATCGTCAGTGTTTCATCTCGGCTCAACAAATAGTTTTGGATAAGCCTCACAAACGAATCCTTCGTCTTCCTAGGTAGCCTCATACGAGTTGAAATGCTTCCATTGCACTTTAACCTGGGTGATGGCTCACCTCCAGAGCATGATTTCTCTTCGATTGAGTATACCCTAAGGTTTGTTCAGTTCGACCTGCATACAACAAAACTCTGAATTAAACTCTCATAAAGCTTAATTATTTTAAGGTAGGTTGCTTAATCTTATCCTACCTGAATGCTTTGCTAATGGATTACATGCTTTGGGTCATGCACATAGCATTTTAGTAAGGATACATGGAACACATTGTGCACCTGAATATAGTTGGGTAAAGCCAATTGGTATGCCATAGGTCCCACCCTTTCCAATATCTGAAAGGGTCAACAGAACCTGGGAGCTAACTTGGCACAGGAGGCCCACCTTAGTGTGCTCCTCTTTGGTTTAATCCTTACATACACATGGTCACCCAACTCAAATTCTCGATAAGTACACTTCTTATCCACATACACCTTCTGTCGATCTTGAGAAACTCTTAGATCATGTCTGATTTTTATTACTTCGAATTCCATCTTAGCTAACATCTCAGGTCCAAGCATCATCTTGGTTTCGGGGCTGCTCCAATTGATAGGAGTAGGACATTGTTGTCCGTACAAAGCTTCAAAAGGGATCATCTTAAGAGATTCATGATAACCATTGTTGTAAGAAAATTCCACCAAGTGAAAATATTCTTCCCATCTCATTGGCTACTGCATCACGTACATGCACAACATATCCTCTAGGATTTGGTTTACCTGTTCAGTTTGTACAGCCGTCTGAGTATGGTAAGCGATGCTGAAGTTAATTTTGGTTTCCAAACCTATAAACAAGGTCTTCCAGAATGCTGAAGTAAACTTCACATCCCTGTCTGATATGACAGTCTTTGGAATACCATGCAATCTAAAAATTTCCTCATAAATATATCTGCTATTTGCACAGTTTTATAGGTAGGTTGTATAGGTATGAAATGTGCTGCTTTGCTCAACCTATCAACCACCACCATAATGGAGTCATTGTGCTTTTTTGTTCTTAGTTACCCAGTAATAAATTCTAGGGATTTAACTTCCCATTTCCACTCAGGTATTGGGATAGGCTGCAACAATCCGGCTGGATGTTGATTCTCCACCTTAAAATGTAACACTCCAAGAATTTGTTCAAATATTCTACAATATTTCTTTGCATACCAGGCCAGAAATAGGCCTTTCTAATTTTGTGTTAGTATTTTTTGGTATCCTGGATTTCCTCAGTAATTACTGCGGTGATATTCATTCATGATCAGCTCCTTCAAACCTGATCGATTTGGAATATATATGTTTTCCTTAAAGGTTAACAATTGATCTTTGATAACGTCGTAGTTAAGAGGTTTTTTTTCTTTCTGGCTTCCTCCACTTGTTGCCATAAAAACTGGTATTCAGGATCCTCTGCCCCCCCCCCCCTCCCTTTATGTGATCCATAAACTCACATTCAATATGGTTATAACAAAGTTCATAAACACAATGTAGTTTTATGCTTAAGGAATCCATCACCCAGTTTTCCTTACCTTTTACATGCTGTATATCCATATCAAACTCACTTAAGAAGGCATTCCACCTTACCTGTCGAAAGTTAAGATCAACTTGCTTAAAGTAGCTGGTTAGACTGTTGTGGTCGGTTTTTAACTCAAACCTTTTTTCCAACAAGTAGTGCCTCCATACCCAGAGTGCATGCACTACTACTGTCAGCTCTAAATCATAAGTTGAATATCGTTGTTCATGCTCTTTCAACTTTCTTGATTCATAGGCAACAACCCTTCCTTGTGAAATAATTTCTCCCACTCCTTCTTTACAAGCATCGGTAAAAAATTCAAATTCCTTATTGGAATCAACTACTCTCAACATCGGGGTTGTGGTGAATAAATGTTTAAGCTTATTGAAACTATTTTGACATTCCGTAGTCCATCTTAATATTTTTCCATTTATTTGCAAAGATGTAATTGGAAAGGAAATCTTGGAAAATCCTTCAATGAAATGTCGATAATATCCGGCCAACCGCAGAAAGGATTGGATATATGCCACATTTTGGGGTACTCGTCATTCCATAATTGTCTTAATTTTCTTTGGATCAACTGCGATTCCCTCAGCAGAAATAACATGGCCTAGATACTGAATTTTTCCTTGAAGAAATCACATTTTTTGAACTTAACGTATAGCTGATGATTTTGTAACACCTCCAACACCATCTTTAAGTGCTCCTTGTGTTCTTCAAGGCTTTTTGAATAAATTAAAATATCTTCTATGAATATCAGAACAAATCTGTCCAAAAAGGGGTGAAATATGCCATGCATTAGCCTCATAAATTTTTTTGGTGCATTGGTTAAACCAAATGGTAATAACACAAACTCGTAATGCCCGTATTTGGTACAGAAAGCAGTTTTATAGATTTCCTCATCTTTTATCCAGATCTGGTGGTATCTAAACCTTAAGTCTATCTTCGAAAATACTGTGGCCTCCTTCACCTGATCAAACATGTCATCGATTCGTGGTAAGGCATATTTATTTTTGACGGTAAATTTATTGAGATGTCTATAATCCATGCACATTGGCATTGTTCCATCCTTTTTATTTACAAACAACACTAGTTCTCCCCAAGAGGACACACTTGGTCGAATGTACCCTTTATCCAATAGCTCTTGCAATTGCATATGTAATTCCGTTAACTCTGGTACACTCATTCGATATGGGGCCCTTGAAATTGGTGATGATCTAGGCATCAACTCAATAGTGAAATCAATATCCCTTCTTGGTGGCAATCCTAGTATATCTTCTGGGAATACATCCATGAAATCCTGCACCACTGGTATGTTCTCCATCATAGGAGCCTTTTCTTTAGCATTAGTGAAACCCACCTAAATGGCATATAACTGACATCCTTTCCTAATAAACTTACCCATTTGAGAGGCTGTAATAGGGCGTAGATGTAGAGGTTTCTTGATTCCTTGTATCTCCTTGTGATTTCCATCTTTCATTCTATAATATATAATATTTTCCTTACAGTCTACCAGTGTCCAGTGTCTCTCCAACTAATCCATTCCCAATAATACATCGTAGGATCCCAAGGGGAACACATTTAGATCCACATTCATTTCCTATTTTCCAATTTCCAGTAGACAATTTTGAATTTTGGCACAAACTTTCCTTTTTTCTCCCATGGCTAGTTGTACCAGCCATGGATTTTTAAATTTCTGACTTTGTAATTTACAAATTTATACTATTTTGGGGTTTATATAGCTAAAATTTTCACCTGGCTCAACCAAAATAGAAAGAGGATGCAAAAGTAGCTTACCTTCCAATTTTATAATCGTTGATTGGTAATCTTCCTGTCAATCCTCGAAGGCTGCATTAATCCTGGGTATGTTCCGGGCCACATCACCCACTAAAGAGACTTCCTGTAAATTGGCTACTAAATCATTTCTTCCTCACTGTGGTCAGTTCTTGTAATAGTGAGCCTCACCATAACCCCAGCACTGCAAAGGTGGTTTCTAGCTTTGTCCTTGTTCGGGTTTGCTGGAAGCCTCTGTGGGATTCTCTTCCACAGGCCAATAGGTTCTTTGGTGATTTCTTTCGAACGGTTTGTTCAACGAATTACTGGCAAAATTATTAAAGTTATTGGTTCTTGAACTTTTGAAATTGGGACCTCCTTTCTGCCCTTTTCTTGGCTGCCAACTCTTACCCAGTTCTCCTTTTTCCTTGGACTACTGGTTAAACTTTCTTGCCGTCTGAATCGCTTCGTCCATGGTCTTCGGATTCATGAATTCAATTCACTATTTCATGTGAGTTGGAAAACTGCTAAAAAATCACTGAACCTTATAATTTTCATCCCTTAAATAAGGAATGTATCTTAACAGGGAAGTGAAATTGGTTATGTACTCATCTATTGTCAGTTTCCCCAGCTTCAAGTCATGGAATTCCCTGGACTTTTCATTGTAAAAACGTTCTGTTTGGTACTTGTCCTTGAAGTATTGTTGAAAGGCATCCCATGTCACATCCTGATCTTCAATGCTACGTACATTCTTGACTTCCTTCCACCACAAGGTGGCCTTCTCTCTCAACTGATAGATGGCTAGTATGGCTTTAAGATTACTATTGTACTCATACACTTAAAAGTATTTGTTCATGTTAATCAACAATGCTTCAACCAACTCCTCTGCTTCTCCATCAAACGTAGGTGGTTTTATCTTCTGGAACTCACCTTGTAGCTTCACTTTTTTCTTCTTAATTTATTTCTATTTTGACACATTCCCAGACTCTGCCTCATTATAGTTTATATTTTTATTACTCCACTTGGAATGGCTTCTTTCCATTGTGTCATTGGTTTGATCTTTGGCTTGCTGTTCAATTTCTTCTTGCGTTTATCTTTTTGGACTGGGTTGTAGCACTCCTTGATTCTACTTATCTGACAGGCTTTTAAGTATCCTCTCCTGCTCTTGCATCAGGAGCTCATTTTCACTTCTAACATGAACCATTTCCTCCTGAAGCTTATGCACACTACTTATAAAAGTACTGGTTTGGTGGTGCTTCTCCTCCAACATTCTACTAGTCTGTTGGTGCTGATCAACACTGATTTGAATCCACATTTCAGGATTCATTTCAAATTGGGGTTGGGGTGTAGGTTCCCCTACGTTCCGAGGTGCCTGCTGTGTTGACCCCCTCCTCATATTGTCTCCTTCTATGCTGATCTTTTACTATGCATCATTTACACACACAATTGTCATGTTAGGTGACCCCTAGGGTCCCAGCGTTCGAATGCTGCTCTGATACCACTTGTAACATATATCATAAATCAATATAAAAAAAATTATTTTTTACCTTAAACAAGGCTTGAATATATAATTTCACAATTTTACATGTATATATATTCACTCCCTTATCCAAACTCCTTATGTTTCATAAACATAATAAAAATGTAATTTGGGTATTTCATCACAGGTTGCAAGATTGCCACCTGCCCCATATGGATGATACTTGGCAGCGTTTTGAACCACCAATGGAGTTCCTCATTTATTTCTTTTGGTACATAAGACCCATGTGAATACTGCATCATGAAAAAATTACTTATGTTTAGCTGATTGTGACAGGACGAAAACCTTATGTTTGAGATTATGTTAATATTGATTGATAATAATTCTTGATTGAAAAGATTCATAGTGCAAATATTTCATTTTGAGTTTTGGGTCTTGTTCTTTTGGAGTTTAATGGAACTGTACCACCATCCCATCCAGTTGACAGCTGTTGAGTCATTTCACCGTTGGATTTCAAGGCTTATGATCGATGGTGGAGAATGGCAAAGTACCCATTTGGGGTATAGATCTCCCCAAACCCTAACCGTCTTCTATCATTTGCTACCGCCGATTCCCGCCACATTGCTCTGCAACCCTTCGGCTTGCCTCTGCCATCTGGTTGGCCTTGGCTCTATGTCGACTCTGCTTAGCCTCTCCAGGGAACGACTCCATAGGTAACATCTCACTCGACTGCTTGTACCTTAATCCGTTGAATTTGGGGTTTCTTTTCTATTTTAATCGACTTGACAGTCTCTCATTTCTCTGTAGGTGTATTTTCGTTAATTTTGGGTTTTAACATCCAACATCCTAGCTTATCTCGACAAATCTGTATCCACTCGAAGGTTGTCGTGGAAACTGTTTCTCCAATGAGATGCTTCAACGAACATTAGGTGAGCTGAGAGATAAGCTTAATTTTATGCATTGTTTTATAGATTTTATTTTCACTCTCCTCCGACTAGGATGAATGAATCCCTTTCGTGACTTATACACAGGGTTTCTCCCATTGAGCCTGCAGTGGAGCTCTTATACATAGGCAACAATTTACTACTTCCGTTGTTCGTTCTAATTAATTTTCCGTTGGTTAGTTTCTTAGTATGAATTTCTCACTAATGTTTCCTCTGGCTCTTGCTCTTGGTGTAGGTAATCGGTGTGGCTCATCCCTTGAAATGTCAATCTTTTCGACTTTCCTTGGTAAAGAAGGTCAGTGCCTTGATTCTTTCTTTGCCTTTCAGGTATCGCTGTATGGTTTATGAGTATTGTTTAACAAAGGGCCTTCAAGTTTTTCAAAGATGCTCCTAGAATCATGAATATTTGATTTAGAGTTTTCAGGCTTACATGTTATTTATTTGATTTCTATTTTCTACAATTACGAGGGCTTCGATCTGCTCGTAGACATTATCGACTTTTGTGACTCTCTTTAGAACTATACATATAATTTTATTTTGTGAGAAAAAAGTTGTATTATTTGGTTCAAATTTTATGAAAGGATAACATTCCAGTCTCAGTTAAATTCTGATTTACATTCTATTCTAAATGCTATAAAATTCCTTACTTGTATACTTAAGCGTTTTCCCTATTTTCGAGTTTTCTCTGTTCATGAAAAAGAAGCTGTTTTAATTCCTTTTCAATGAAATTTTTTCGTCTCTTTTGGGTATAATTAGGCTTAACAAAGTGTTTTCTAAACCCTCTTATGGGCATAAAATATGTTTTCCGTAATCTTGCAAATGGTTCTATTTAAATCTATCTTGGCTCTTGCAGAATATTGTTTTCGGTCTTTCTTGACCCATTCTTTCGCTATCATCATATGTATATTTTATAATGTTAGTGACCACTTCTGGGGTTTGTTATACATGCAATTGTTATTATTTATTTTCCTTCATTCATTTTACTGTTCTTAGCAGCGACACACCCTTAAACTATTTTTCATACAAAATTTACTGCTTGCTTCATAATGACATGTCTGGACCATTATATCCATGTTTATCGTAGAGAACAGTTAAGGACCATCTCGGAGATTGGGGTTTCGACCATGAACTCAGAGTTAACAGTTTCCTGTCTTAACATTATTGTAGCAGTAATTTCTATTTCATTCCATCTATTTACAACAAACAAAATTCTTTCCTTGTTTTTTCAGAAATAAACCCAAGTTTGCATAATTACAAATATTTATTTTATTATCTGAGTTCTACTATTTATTTCAAGGAAAACACATATACAACACATATCTATATAATTCCAATATGTATAAAATCTTCATTTCATCATTAAATAACCCAAACTATTTCAAGAAGTTTATAAATAGTTAGACAATCCATATTCAGTATCGCATTTTCTAGTAAATACTTATCTATTTTTCTAGACTTGCTGATGTTTTCCACCCTACTATGAGTGAGGCTATCACGTCCTCAACTCCCCCCATGCTCCATAACGAGTCTAATAGGTTGAAATTTTTTTCCAAAAGAGAACTCAATGCCCTTAGCCTAGTACTTATTCTTTTCAGGAATAGGGAATGCTAAGTGTTTTCCCCTAGTCACCACCAGCTCATGAATACTCCACTCTTCCCCCTTATTCTTAGAACAGGACCCCTCTTCCTCACTGGGATGCACTTTTTATCCCTAGAGGAGAGGTAACTATATTCAACTATTTTATGTTCAACTACTCTCAGTTCTTGGAATACTTTTACCATTGGCCTTTTAACTTTTTATGGAACCTCTATTGCAATAATAAATTTAATTTCAGCCAAAACATATTTTATTTTTGTTTATGAGATAATCCTTTTCTCAAGAACATAAATGTTTAGTCACTTAAAATTAAATAACATAGCAACTAGTTAACATTTAGACCAGCTGTCACAATAATATTTTTTTTGTTTTTGTTGTTGTTGTTGTATTTCAATGGGAATGTAGAGTATTTTTAAAGATATATTCATGTGTTTTTAATATTTCATTTATTTTTTAAATATTTTATTTTAGATCTTATCATTATAAGAAATGTATAAATATTTTTTTTCTATATTGTAATGGAAATATAAAATATTTTTAAAAGAAAATGTTATTTTTATATTTCCACTAATATTTATTGTTGTGGATTGATTTTGTAGAAGCCTCAATCAACTAAGAATATTTGGTATTTAATTGTTTCCTTGTTGAAAATTATATACACTTTTTAAAATTCAAGATCTTCTTGTAGATATTGAATTAACCTAATGATAAAAACACGTGGTTTCATTTTTGAAGGTTATCTATTTAAAATGAGATAGGATTTGCTAGTTGTAGGTACTAAATATATTTATACTTGATAATTTACACATTGTGTAACACCCATGTTTAGTGTTACTTTGTTAAAAGACATTTTTATTTTTAAATTAATTAGACATTGAAGTATTTGATTTTAATTAGCAGATTAACAATTATGTTAATCAAAAAGATATGAATCAAGTTTATTACTTTTTATATATTCCACTTATGGTATGATACCATGAATTTGATGGTAAAAGTTTCAAAGACTCCAAGGTAGTTGAGTAAGAAGTTGCTGCTAGTTATCTTTCCTCTGGGGAATAAAAAGAAAATCCTGGAGGAGGAAAGGGGTTCTGTGCATCGAGAGAGAAACAACTAGAGGATGAAGAAAGAGAACTTCCAGAGATGGTGGAGAACCAGTGGAATTATAATATCTGACTTGGAAAAGGACTGGACAAGAGTCATGAGGTATACTTTCTCAGATAGCAAACTGCTGTGAATATTCTACCTTGATGCGGAGCATGGGGGGAGTGGAGGATGTTATTGCCTCACTCAAGGTTGGGTGGAAGCCATAAGAGTCACACAAAGTGAGATAAGTAGACTTGATTTAAGTAGAAATCTTGTATCTTTTTCCTTATTAATTTGTATGCATAAATACATGAATAGAAATGTTACGTATGTGTATTTATTCCAGCATAAGAACTTACAGAGTAAGAAAGTCCTGTAGGAGATTATTATGTAAAATGGTTTATGTACTTATATTATTGGCTATTCTGGAATCTAAAATGTGGGTGAAAGGAAAACTTTTATTTAGCAGGTTTGGCAGTATAACACTTAGGGAATGAACCCCTAGAGAAAGAGAGTCTGTCCTACAGGTAGAAGCTAATTAGTACATGAACTAAGGGGTTATTACCATCAGAGTGGTTTGGACACTCACCTAGAATAAGGTTGGAAGCAGATAGAAAATCTTGTAGACTGTACATTATTTAATCTGTAATTAAAATGGTAATTTACTCTATGAAAACAAAGTTTTCTTAGAAACCTATTCTATATTCTTTAAAATATTAAAAGACTCTAAGACAGTGAACAATGAATGGGATATTTTCATGTATAGATAATAGCTAAATTACAGACAGTAGCAAGCTAGAATTATATGTATAAACAATAACAATTATGAACTATGAGCCAAAACTAATTGTAAACCCTACAAAAATTAAGGGTGATATTTTACATAATTAATGTAAACTCAGAATGCATCTACATAAAGATACGATCCATAGATACTATAAATTCACACAAACACAAAGGGATCTTAGAGTATCACAGTATATTCAAAGTATAGAGTTATAAAGAAATCGAAGTTTGTATTCTGCAAACACTGCATAGCGCAAAAATATAAATTAAAAGAATTGATTTTATGACCGAGATTGATAATTCACTTCAGGTCATAAGTAAAGACGATAGAGAACCAGAAGAATGCCACTGTAATCTCAATTAAAATATTACAGTTAAGTGTATTTGATATCCTATATTTTACATAATATTCGGCAAACCAAAATTCAGCGAGGCCGTTTGAATAACAAACTTTTAATCAAAAGTATACATGAACAGTTAAAGATGCTAAATAAAGTATTTCCTGATGATTTATGGGTAGTTTCCCCTCACTTCTACAGAAAAAAGGAAATAAAAAATAAAAGAAAAGGAAAACCCTTGTTAGGCCGACAAGCTTAAACCCATGAACCAGAAAACACAGTGCCAATATTCCTTTAAACAAACAGTGAAGAATGATAACTGATGCACCTGAAAGAAGAGACAGAAAATGAAGTAGTGTCAAAGTAGGTCCATTGACGGATTTATGGTAGCATTGATGAATAGCTAGGGTAGAAATTGATACCTATAAATGAAGAGAATTTTAAACTGTCAAGGTTTTTTAAAGAAATAGGATGTCGAAAAGTTAAGAACTAGAGAAAAGTGCAAGAGGTAGAGGTATTATTAACTTCGGGATCTTTCAAAAAGCAGGAACCTTAGAATATGTAAAAAAGAATGAACATTAGTAAATTCAATGGAGTAAAACCTACACACAAACTCAGTTACTTAGTTTTAGAAGCAAGCGGGAAAAAATCGAAGCAAACAACATCTTGACGTTTATCTCGTCGACACAGGGTTTACCTGTATATCTCTGAGGAGGGATGAAACATGATGAATACCATGCAGAGATTCGACTGCAAATTGGTGAGCCATGGTCACATAGCGGTCTGGACCTCTGACATACAAAGAAACATGTTAGAAAGTCATGGCGTTGCGATGAGAATACTGAGTATGAGACTCTTCATATAAACTAGAACAACAATAGCATAACCATATGCCAGACTCACCCTATTATAAGCACTTTGGATGTTAAAATCTGTATAGTAGGGAAAACAGAGATGCAGAGCTCGTAAACACCTATGGCAGAGCCACATAAATGAGACAGTTAGGGTTTGGCAGAGGGTAGGACATTACCCTAACTAGTTTTGAGAGCCATATACACCGTCGAAGCAGAAGGTAGATCAACGATGGAGGTGAAGCCATATGCTGACATACAAATTGAAATTAAAATCTCCATGCCAAGAACTGACAGCAAATAAATTCTGAACTATTTGAACCTTCCACCATGGAACGAAACAATTAAATAGATTGAACCTTTGTCCCTTATGCATCATATATATATATATATATATATATATATATATATATATATATATATATATATATTATATATATATATATATATATATATATATATATATATATATAAAGGTTAATAAATCTGACTCAAGAATAGGACTCATGATCCTGGTGAACTTTATAACTATTGCAATCAAGGTTGTGAACTATATAACATTTGTAATCATGGGATATATGGTACATGACAAAAATATTAACCACTATGGTAAGTATGCAATAGATATATTTACGCTATTGTATTTCTTTAATTATTCCATGTCTTTTGATTTTATAATCATAGATAGTTTGTTAGATAAACTACAATATTAGTAAATTCTTAGTATTATAAGGTATCTTATGATTGAGTTTGGTAGATAGAGTTACCATGCTTGTAAAAAACAATTGTGTAGTAGTTTTTTATGGATGAGTGTTACAAGTGGTATCAGAGCAACGTTCAATGCTGGGACCAATAAGGGGTCACTTACATAAAAACTAATGCGTGTGATTGTGCACATAAAAAATAAATGTAAAGGAATAAATTTATCAATAATCATGAGAAGGGGATCAGTACATCAAAAACCTTGAACTACAGGGGGAAATCACCCCCAGTCTAATCAAGAAGCTAACCCAGAGATGTGGGTGCAACTAAGTATAGATCAACACTAGAAAACCAACATATTGTTGGAAGAACAACAAAGACAGATCAATATGTTGTTGGATATTGTGCAACAAATTCAAACGAAAATAGTTCGGGTATGAAGTGACAATGAAAGACTGATGAGGGAGTAGGAAAATATACTTAAAATTATTTCAGATAAATAAAATCATCTCACATCACAGCCTAGCCCAGAAAGGGAAACCCATGAACAAGGTGAACAACAAAAACATTTTCCTGACATTCCTAAAGGAAGTCGCAGTCATCGAAGCAACAAGAGTAGGACTTATAATGAGCCTAAGTTTGAAAATGCCTCCGATCAGCAAGAACTAAAGAAGCAGAGAGTGGAATGACAAGGGGAATTTTGGAAGAGTAAACCCCCTACATTTGATAGAGAGGCTGAAGAGGTGGTAGAAACTTGGATCATTAACATGAATAAATATTTTCAAGTATACTAGTATGAAAACAAACTCAAAGCTCGGTTGGAAATTTACCAATTGTGAGAGAAGGCCACATTATGGTGGGAGGATGTGAAAAACATACGTGGAATCGAAGACCAGAATGTAACCTGGGACAAATTCCAATGATACTTTAAGGATAAGTACTTGACCAAATTATTCTACGATGAAAAAGATTGATAATTTAATGATTTGCAGCTAGGCCAACTATCTATAGACGAATTCATCACCAAATTCACTTCTCTGTTAAGATATGTGCCATAGTTAAAAGATGAGAAGGAAAAGGTACAATGATTTCTGAGTAGTCTACCCCCTCATATGAAAGAAAGAATTGAGTTTGTGGGCCGAAAAATGATGGATGAGGTAATCCGGAAGGCACGAATGTGCTATCAGCAGTCTAAATCCAAGGGAGAAGTGGGTAGAAATTGGCCACCCAAGAAAGGACAAAAAAACTCCTCCAATTTCAGAAATAACAGACCTACAAATTATAAGGCTGTTGTAAGGAATTTTACAAGTAAGCAAACTAGGAACCATCTGCAAAGACCCAGATGGGAAGTCGAGGAAAAACCCACAAAGGCATCCAGCATACTAGATCAGGGACAACCACATAAACCATCATTGCAGTGCTGGGGGTGTGGTGAGGGACATTACTATAAAATTGTCTACATCATGGAAGGAATGAAACTGTAGTTAATGAGCAAGAGGCTTATACTTTGAAAGATCTTGCAAAAAATATACCCAGAACAAGTGCTGCACTAGAAGATTGGCAAGCAAATTTCCAGCCAACTATGATAGAACTGGAAGGTAAGATGAATTCTCATCCCATATTTGTTTTGGTCGATCCTGGTGCTATTTTAAGTTATATAGATCCCCGGGTTATGGAAAAAAATAGTCTACAGGGCCAAAAGTTTAAAAAACCTTGGTTAGTATAACTGGCCACTAGGACAAAACGAAAATTTCATGCCAAAGTTTCCAAATTCCTTCTTGAAGTTTGGGATCAGAAACTAAGGGTTGAACTAAACATTCTAACCTTAGGCTCATATAATATATTATTGGGCATGGACTGGTTGGAAGCAGACTACTCATTAGTAGATTGAAAGGATAATATTATTTACTACAAAGCTGAAGATGGAACATGTCAAGAGCTGAAGGGAATTAAGAAGCCCCTTTAGCTGTGTCCCATTACAACATCCCAACTAGGAATATTCATTAGGAAGGGATTTAAAATCTATGCAATCCAGATAGGATTTTCCAATTCCTAAGATAAGGCTCCTACAATGGAAAACATACCAGTGGTGCAAGATTTCATGGATGTATTTCTAGAAACTATACCTCGATTTCCACCTAAGCGAGATATAGACTTTACCATCGAATTAATGCCAGGAGCAGCACAAGAATCGTAAGCACCTTACCGATGAGTGTGCCTGAGTTAATAGAGCTGAAGATGCAATTGCAGGAAATGTTAGACAAAGGGTGTATCCGTTCTAGTGTGTCTCCTTGGGGAGCACTAGTATTGTTTGTAAAGAAAAAATATGGCACTATGAGGATGTGTATGGACTATAGACAACTTAATAAATTTGTTGTCAAAAATAAGTATCCTCTGCCTAGAATTGACGATATGTTTGATCAAGTAAAAGGGGAAAAATTATTTTTGAAAATAGATTTAATATTGGGGTATCATAAAATAAGAATAAAAGACGAGGAAATTTATAAAACAACTTTCTGAACATGATATTTGCATTACGAATTTGTGGTCCTACCATTTGGTTTGACCAATGCACCTGCAACATTCATTAGCTTAATGCATGGCATATTCCATCCATATTTGGATGAATTTGTTCTAATTTTTATAGACGATATATTAATCTATTCTAGAAATGAGGAGGAACATAAGAATCATTTATTTATAGTGCTGTAAATGTTAAGGGACTATAAGCTATATGCCAAATTTTGTAAGTGTGATTTTTTCAAGAAACATATACAATATTTTGGAAACGTCATTTCAGTTGAAGGAATAGCAGTTGACCTTGAGAAGATAAAGACTATCATGGAATGGAAGGTTCCTAAAAATGGGGTGGATATTCAGTCTTTTAAGGGACTGGCTCGTTACTACTGACGTTTTATAGAAGGATTTTTTATAATTTCATTTCCTATAACCTCCTTGTAGTGAAAGGGGTGAATGTTCAACTAGACCATGGAATGTTAATCTACTTTTGAGAAGTTAAAACAGTTATTAACCACTGATCCTATTCTGAAGGTAGTAGATCCAAATTTAGAATTTGAGGTTTGTACTGATGCAAGTAAAGGAGTGGGGGTAGTTCTATAGCAAGGAGGAAAAGTAGTAGCATACAAATCTAGGAAGTTAAGAGGTCATGAGCAATGATACTCTGCCTATGATATAGAGTTGACTTCAGTTGTGCATGCCCTTAAGATATGGAGGAACTACCTATTGGGAAAAAAATTTGTACTAAAGAATGACCATAGTAGTCTAACCAGATACTTTAAACAAGCTGATTTGAATGCATTCCTGAGTGAGTTTGATTTTGAAATGCAACATGTTAAAGGCAAAGAGAATCAAGTAGTTGATGCATTAAACATAAAGCTACATCATATTTATGAATTATACTTTAATGATGTGGAATTCAAGTTTTAGGAGGAAGTAAAGAAGGTTGCAGGAAAGGATCCTAAATATCAGTTCCTGTGGCAGCAAGGTCAAGATATGGAAGCATAAGGAAAACAGTTAGACTACGACATCAATGAAAAAGAGATGTTAATTTTTCGAGGAAAAATATTTAACCCAAATCAAATAATTTTGAAAGGACTAATCTTGGATGAATATCACAGAAGTCCCTATGTTGGGCACCCTGGCTATCGGAAAATCTTAACAACTATTAGAAAAGACTACTTTTGGCCAGGGATGTGCAAGGACATTACTAAATATTTGACCAAGTGTTTGGAATGCTAGCAAGTAAAGCTTGAACATTAGCACCCAGCTAGTTTATTACAACCCAAATCAGTGCTAGAATGGGAATGGGAAGTTATATCGCTGGATTTCATTATTGGTTTACCTAGAAAAAAGTGAAATAATGACTCCATTATGGTGGTGGTGGATCACTTGACCAAAGAATCCCATTTTATTCCCATATATTCTACTTTTAAAACCATACAGATTGCTGACCTCTTTATGAGATAAATGTTCAGATTACATGTTATACCAAAAACAATCATCTCAGATAGAGATGGGAAGTTTACCTTAGCCTTTTGGAAGACACTATTTGTAGGATTAGGAACTCAAATCCAATTCAGCACTAGTTACATCCTCAGGTGAATGGGAAAACATAATGGGTAAACCAGATCTGGGAAGACATGCTACGAATGTATGTAATGCAGCAACCCACAAAATTGGAGGATTACCTACATCTGGTGGAATTTTCTTATAATAATGGTTATCAAGAATCACTCAAGATGAGCCCATTTGAAGCTCTATATGGAAGACAATGTCTGACACCTATTAATTTTGGAAGTCTTGAAACAAGATTAATGCTTGGACCAGAAATGTTGGCCGAGATGGAGCAAGAAGTTAAGAAAATTTGACAGAATTTGAGGAGTGCGAAAGATAGAAAGAAAGCGTATGTGGACCGAAAAATAACCTACTAGGAGTTTGAGGTGGGATACCATGTCTATGTTATAATTAGACCCAAGAAGAGTACAATGAGGTGGACTACTTGTGCTAAATTGGCTCCCCATTTCTGTGGGCCTTTCCAAATTTTGGAAAGGGTGGGACTAGTAGCCTATCAATTATCCTTACGAAGACACATGAAAGTGCATAATGTGTTCCATGTATATGTACTTAAAAGATACATCCATGATCCTAAGCATGTAATACATTGGAAGATTTTTTGCGTAGGAAGGAAATGGAAAATTAAATATTTCTAGGAAATATAAAAGATTGTTTAGTAAAATTTTATTTGTTGGATGTAGGTCAAACCAGATGGTGAGTTTCTGGTACAGCCTCAACTATGCTCGAACGGAGAGAAATAACGCTCCGGAAGCGTGCTATCACCCAAGTTGAAGTGCAATGGCAGCACTTTAGCCCGGATGAGGCGACTTGGAAAGATGAA
The DNA here is from genome assembly GCA_034641835.2 of Pinus albicaulis. Lineage (NCBI taxonomy): Eukaryota > Viridiplantae > Streptophyta > Pinopsida > Pinales > Pinaceae > Pinus > Pinus albicaulis. Next base: position 416,312,342 of record CM076584.1, read on the forward strand.
AGCTTTGTGCAAGAGGCATATCTTAGACTGTTTCATGGAATGACTTAACACCAAGGACGGTGTCCATTTCAAGTGGGGGAAGCTGTAACACCCATGTTTAGTGTTACTTTGTTAAAAGAAATTTTTATTTTTAAATTAATTAGACATTGACGTATTTTCTTTTAATTAGAAGATTAAAAATTATGTTAATAAAAAATTTATGAATCAATTTTCTTCCTTTTTATATATTCCACTTATGGTATGATACCATGAATCTGATGGTAAAAGTTTCCAAGACTCCAAGGTAGTTGAGTAAGCACTTACTGGCAATCACCTATCCTCTGGGGAATAAAAAGAAAATCTTGGAGGAGGAAAGGGGTTCTGTGTAGGGAAAGAGAAACAACTAGAGGCTGAGGAAAGAAAATTGCTAGAGCTAGTGGAGAACCAGTGGAATTCTAATATTTGACTTAGAAAAGGATTGGATAGGAATACTGAGGTCTAATTTCTCAGATAGAAAAATGTTGTGAATATTCTACCTTGGTGAAAAACACGAGGGGAGTGGAGGACATTATTGCCTCACTCAAGTTTGGGTGGAAGCCATCAGATTCACAGAAAGTGAGATAAGTAGACTTGATTTAAGTAGAAATCTTGTATGTTTTTCCTTGGTAATTTGTATGCATAAACGCAGGAATAGAAATGTTACGTATGTGTATTTATTCCAGCATAAGAAATTACAGAGTAAGAAATTCCTGTAGGAGATGATTATGTAAAAGGGTTTATGTACTTATATTATTGATTATTCTGGAATCTAAAATATGGGTGAAAGGAAAGCTGTAATTTAGCAGGTTCGACAGTCTAACACTTAGAGAATGAACTCCTAGAGAAAGACAGTGTGTCTTGCGAGTAGAAGCTAATTAGTACATAGACTAATGGGTTATTACCATCGGAGTGGTCCGAACACTCACCTAGAATAAGGTTGGGAGAAGATAGAAAATAGTGCAGACTGTACATTATTTAATGTGTAAGTAAAATTGTAATTTACTGTATGAAAACAAAGTATTCGTAGAAACTTGTTATGTCTTCTTTAAAATACTAAAAGAATTTAAGAAAATGAACTGTAAATGGGATATTTTCATGTACAGATAGTAGCAAGCTAGAACTATATGTACACACAGTAGCAATTACGAACTATGAGCCAAAACAAATTGTAAACCCTATAGAAATTAATGGTGAGATTTTACATATTTAATGTAAGCTCAAAATGTATCTACATAATGATATGCTCCACAGATACTATAAATTCACATAAACACAAAGGGAGCTTATAATATCACAGTATATTCAAAGTATAGAGTTATAAAGAAATCGAAGTTTTTATTCGACAAACACCACATTACAAAGAAGTATAAATTAAAAGAATTTCTTTTATGATTGAGATTGATAATTCACTTCAAGTCATAAGTACAGGTGATAGAGAACCAAAATAATTCCATTGTAATCTCAATTAAAATATTACAGTTAAGGGTGTTTCATATCCATTATTTTACATAATATTTGGCAAACCAAAATCCGGCGAGGCCATTTGAATAACAAAATTTTAATCAAAATTATACATGAACAGATAAAGACGCTAAAGAAAGTCTTTCCTGACAAGGTATGGGTAGTTTCCTGTCACTTCTACAGTGAAGAGGAAAAAAGAAAGAAAAAGGAAAACCCTTGTTGGGTCGGCAAACTTAAACCCATGAGCTAGAAAACATAACATTAGGGAAATTTTGAGGTCTAAAATGTGCCTCCTAAGGAAATTGTACAATCAAAATTCACTTTATGTGAACCAATCACATTTGAGGGGATGACATCATCCCTAATGGTTGAGGTGGAATTTCTTGAGTTAAAGATACTTGTCACATTCTCAATGGTGGATAAAAACTCATTGTTAATCATGGTATTTCTATAAGTACTTTTAAAGTCATAAAATATACTCATAATAAATGTCTTTTCACATTTTTTGAATAAAATATTATTATTGTCATTTCATAATTTTTTAAAGATAAAATGCATATCCATACACAATCTTCATGTCTTTACACACTTTTCAATAAATATTATATTTTTATATTTTCATATATTTATTTTAAATTATATATTCATCTCATTTTTTTAATATTACAATTTCAAATTAATTATAATTTAATATCTATACATAAATACTGTATATATGAAATCAAAATAAATAAAAATGTAACTTTGTAATTTTAGGATAAATCAAATCTGTAAATAATATTATTATAATATTAATATCAATACAAAAATATTAAAATTAAAGAAAAAAATAATCGAATTTTGTATGATAAAAAAATTATATTAGTTTTGTATGTTGAAAAATGTTTGATTAAGTTCAACATAGTTTGGGGCAAAAAAATCTAAATTTCAATGTATCTAAATCTTATATTATACTTTTAAATATAAATTAAATCTATTTCAATACTTTTTTTATTTAATTTTAAATACAACTTAATTCATTTCATTATGATTATATTAATATTATATATTATTATATGTAATATTTTGAAAAATAATCTAAATGTTATAGAATATATATTATATTATATATTATTTTTATTATGTTATAAACCAAATCAATTTAATATATAATATAAAATTTATACATAAAATAATATATTACATATATTATATTATATTATATCATTTTTATATATTATATTAATTGCATGTTCTTATACAATTTAAATAATATAAATTTTAATTAATAGTATATTATATAGTTAAGAATTTATGAATTTATATTTATATTTTATTTTATGTAATTTAAGTGCAAAGGACAAATGCATTAGTTGTTTAATGATAATGATTTTTTCTTGAAAAGCTCATTCTTATTCATATTCACATCAATACAATGTTTTTATTACTTTTATTTTGGTATAACTTTTGAATTGAATTTAACTATAGTTACATCGATTGTGGTGAAAAAATTGAATTGAAAATTCATAAATATTATTTTATTGGTTTAGCTATTATTTTAATATTTCCTTAAGAGGCTCATTTTAGACCTCAAAACCCTAATGTGTTGATATTTATTTAAACAAGCAGTGAAGAATGATAACTCATGCACTTGAAAGAAGAGACAGAAAACGAAGTAGTCTCAAAATAGGCTCACCAACAGAGTTAAGGTAGTGTTCACGAATAGCTAGGGTAGAAATTGATACCTGTAAAAGAAGAGAAATTTAAACTGTCAAGAGTTTTTAAAGAAATAGGATGTCAAAAAGTTAAGAACTAGAAAAAAGTGGAAGAGGTAGAGGTCTTATTACCTTCAAGGTATTTTGGAAATCACGAACCTTCAAATCTATAAAAAAGACTAAACATTACTAAATTCAATGGAGCAAACCCTGCACACAAATTTCGTTACTTAGTTTTAGAAGCAAAGGGGAAAAAATCGAAGGAAACAACATCTTCATGCTAAGCTCATCGATAGAGGGTTTACCTGTATGTTGCTGAGGAGGGACAAAACATGATGAAAACTGGGCAGAGATTCGACCGCAAAATGGTGAGCAATGGCCGCATAATGGTCTAGACCTCTCACAGATGAAGAAAAATGTTGGAAAGTTACGGAGTAGCGAAAAGAATACTGAGTATGATACTCTTCATATAAACCAAAACAACAATAGCGTAACCGTGTGCCATACTCACCCTATTACAAGCACTTTGGATGTTAAACTCTGCATAGCAGGGAAAACAGAGATGTCGAGCTCGCAAACACCTGTGGTGGAGCCACAAAAATGAGACGGTTAGGGTTTGGAGAGGGTAGGCCATTACCCTAATGAGTTTCGAGAGCCATATACACCATAAAAGTAGAGGATAGATCGACGACGGAGGTGAAGCCATGTGTTAGCATACAAGTTGCAATTAAAATCTCCATGCCAAAGACCGACAACAAATAAATTATGAACTATCTGAACCTTACACCGTGGAACATAACAATTAAATAGATTTAACCTTTGTACCTTATGCATCATAATATATATATATATATATATATATATATAAAGGTTAATAATCTGCCTCTAGAATAGGACCCATGATCCCAGTGAACTTTATAACTATTGTAATCAAGGTTGTGAACTCTATAACATTTGCAATAATGGGATACATGATACGAGACAAAAATATTAACCATTATGGTAATTTTGCAATAGATATATTTACCCTATTGTATTTATTTAATTATTCCATGTCTTTTGATTTTATAGTCATAGATAGTTTGTTAGCTAAACTACAATAGTAGTATATGGTTAGTATTATAAGGTATCTTATGGTTGAGTTTGGTAGATAGAGTTACCATGCTTGTAAAAAAAAAAATTGTGTAGTAGTTTTGTATGGATGAATGTTATGCATTGGCCATTCATGTTGACAATGATGAATTTAAGTGTTTGTGTGTGTGTGTCTGTGGGAAATAAAAAACATAAAAATTATTTAAACCATACACTACCCCTCATATATATAAAGTTGGTCCAAGAAAAATATTAGAAAAAATATTGAAAAAAAAAGTTAAATAATTTTTTATATCATTTTTTAACATAAAACAAATTCTTGTTGCCGTGTGATATGCTTTACAACCTAGTATGGGGGAGATGGATAAGAGTGTGTGTAAATGAGTGTAAACATTTAAATATGAGCTAAATATGGAAGATATGGTCTAGTGTATGTAAAATGTAGCATTAAATATAATAATAATAATAATAATAATAATAATAATAATGACCACCTCAGTTCAATTTTAAGAAAAAAATAGTAAAAATAATAAATCTATTACATTCAATTCATGTTACAAAATCCTTGCCATCAAACTTCCTCACATCGATATTTGGAATATGGTGGGTCTTAAATGCAACATTAGAGTCTATGAAATAATGATTAACATTTATTTTTTCTCATCATGAGTTTCCTCTACTACCTTTTTGCCATTAGGAAGTTTTTCTTGTAGCAACTTTTTCAAACATTCCTTCAAACCTTCAAGTTTTTCTTCTATACCATCGATATTAGCTTCCATGCCATTCTTCAAATCCTCCATCTTATCTTCCATGCCATTCTTCAAACCATCCATCTAAGCTTCTGTTACTTTTTATTATAATTTTTATTTTATTAATATAAAATCATAATATACATATCACATATAAGTATGGATCTAGTATATGTCTAGAGGGATCAAATCTATCAAATTTGAACTTCTTTGATGAAAAAAGAAAAATTTTATTATATCATCATAATATCAAATAGGTATGTAGTGGGGTCTCTCTGTTTCTCCATTATTGATAATTTCTCAATAATTGCATAAAAAACTATAATATATATATATATATATATATATATATATATATATATATATATATATATATATATATATATATATAGCCTCTTATAATGCATTCAAACAATCATTTTATCATCATTAGCCTCATTGAATCAAAGAAGTGTCTCTTTCCTCATGTGAAAATGAGATTTTTCTTCTTATAGCATAAGTTGTTTGCAATTTAGAGGACTCCGTGTGGTCACTATTTTTATAATATAATTGCAAAAGACATTTTGATAAAAACGTATATTAGTATTCAAAACCAATGGAAAGGGCTTCCTATTTTTTTTATAACATTGCACTATTAATTAATTAATTTTATGTTTAACAAGGAAATGTATTACCATATATCATTATGTTATTCGAATTCATAACAAGTGGATTGACATTGTTATAACCTAAGGTGGTGCTAGGCCTATTCCTTATGACCTTGGCCTTCTTTAGTGCATATATGTATCATATATTAATCTCAAATTTTATTATAGCGATAAGTCCTTTGTTTGGAATTTGCATTAGGTTCTTTTCATTTCTTATATTATTTAAATTATTGACTTAGGTCACCATGATTATAACCACATTTACATGATGTTAGTTTGGTGATTATGTTGCAACCACATACCTTACTCTGTGTCATGCATGAATGCAACTTTGGAAGTGGCATCCAATTTTTTTTCACTTCTCGCATTATTTTTTGTTTTTTTGTTTTTTTTTTCAATAAAATGGGTAGAAATTTTCATTAATAAAGATGGAAATGGGCTAGGTCCCTTACAATCATGGAGCTCTTAAGCTTATAATTTTTCTACAGATTAATAAGTAGAGATACCCTATTACTACCTATATTATTCAAATATATACTCTACATATTTTATACTGTAAATCTTCCAAAAATATCCACTGTGCACTTTTGTTCAATAAAACATAGATTTATAAATAAAAAATAAAATCGCTACCTGCTATGTATAGGGTCAACTTCTCTAAGTGCCTCTACAAGAGGCATTCCTATGTCCTCGATTCCGCCTGCCCCTACATCCAAGTGATAGACTACAAATCCATTATTACCCTCTCTTGGATGAGCTGAGTTATCACCGAAATTGAAAACTTCTTTCTACACACCCACAGTGGCTGTCTCCACCTGCAATTCAATATTATCCACATTGAGTCTTAAGTTCATAACACCTGTAGTCACAAGTTCCATTGATTTTTGGAGAGCTTCCATATCCTTTCTGAGACAGACATTTGATCATACACGACAACCATATTTTCATTAATTTCCTTCAAAATTTCCTTGACAACTTGCTTACAAGAACTATAAACTATATCCCCTATACTTCCATTGTGTCTAGAGTCTGTCGTATCATTGCCACTTCCCTTGCTTGCTGAGGCCATTTTGCAGGCTATTCTCCCCTGCAAAATGTTCAATTTCCATGACCATGGGTCTAGGTTAGAGTCTTACAATCACTAATGCTTCCCAGCCAAGAATCTCAACCATGAACTACTTTTCACAACAGAAATATAAATCAGTAAATCACACATTCACAATTATACACAGTTTTTAAAAAACTTGTACAATAATGTATAATCACCAATATTCATTATATTAAACCAAAATATGAATAATACAATAGTCTATGGTATATAAGATACAATGACAAACTCTATGTCGTATCTCATCCTATTAGTCCTTCATTTCTATATTGCTCACTAGTTGTGCATTTTTCTATCAAGGCCAGTACACATCGAGACTTCAGGAGGGCTGCCCCCTAACAGTTTTTCACGTCCTTTTGTAGAGTGTACATGGGCTGGTCCAATTTTCTCTCTGGGTAGGCCTAGTTCCTGAGCTCCAAATTCCACACTTGTAACAACTTTCATCCATCAAAGTGCTACACTTTGGCACCAAAATTCAGCCAACCTTTAGTCGGTCTTCATACTTCAAGATAGCTTGTCACATGATACTTTCGTTAGCCAACACCCTGACCTCTAATAGACCAATGGCACACAATAATACATTGTTGATTCTGCTTCTAGGAAGACTCTTCTCCACCACAAAATGCCCTCCACATGGCACCAACAGGCTACTACAATCATGATCCGATTATGGTCAACACTTTCACTGAACAATCCTCCAAAATATTGTTGCTGTTGTATTTTTTGCACTTGTTGTCACTACAATTATTGTCAGGGCACACAATGTGGCCCTTAACTCTTCATATGGGCAACAAATAATCCCTTCTAGGGATGCGATCAAACTAGGATAGGCACCCCTTATGCCACATTGTCCCAAATAATCCTCGTCCACCTAGACGTTTCCCTTAAAAAACTCTATCTTCTTGTTCTAGCCTACGACCTACCAAAGAAGCTAGTTGTAGTTGTGGCCTCCCTAAAAAACTAATCCAAACAACCTCCTCACAGCAATGTAATGTGCTTTAGCTCCTCAGCCTTACTTCCTATCAACTAAGCCCTTGAACCAACCCTCAAACATCCATTTAGATAATCTGCAGTCATGGGCAACACTTTGGCCTCCACTGCACACTTCTCCCACACTGTCCTGAGGCAAAATTCCCCACGATGTTCCTTGACCCTTCCCTCGTTGTGACCTCCTTCAATTTCAGAGCTATCTTCTTGGAAAATTGTTGCAGAAATGGATGCCTAAAACAATGTCTCATCATCCTTTATTTATTTCCTATAAAGGGGATTCCATGAATTATTGAAGATACAAACCTATTGGAATTATTTACATCAATACTACATGAATTGACAACCAATAATTAATTAGTCAACTTCAAAAATTCATTTCTCTCTAATAAAAACTCATTCTCGTAGTGTTGGAATAGTATCATCGAGCACTATCATCCTCATCCATCACATGTCATAAATCCATCATGGTTTTGGACCAAAAAGTGATGGGTGTAACACCCTTCACTTGGGTTCCAAGCCCAAAAGCTTCTCGTATGGTGCTTTTCCATCCAAACCCTAAACAGTGGGGCTTGGAGTACCTCCCAAGCTACACAAATCAACACACAAGAGATATTTGATGGTTTATTTTCCTCAGCCATCTGCTATAAATAAGTGCCTGGTCTTTCCCTAAATTTCTTCCAATATTTTAAACCATAAATGGATATCAGCTCTGCAACATTACGATGCCACTTTCCTTCCTCTCCATCATCGTGAAATACTTCTAGACTTGAAATGTGATGGTACCATACTTGCCCTCGATTGAAGTCATATTTAATAGCTAGGAGAATAACTAAGGGCTGAATACCACCTGTCATCATCCATGGCCATCTTCCCACCACGTTCCCATATGTGCATTAACTTCCAACAAACCTTCCCCTCTCCCGATGCTTTGCATCGCATCCTTGGATTTCTTTCAGTCTCTAATGCCTACATACTCTTGTGAGCTCCCATACTCCACATGTACTCCAAAGCGATTTTGTTATATAAAAAAATTATGGGTTATGAAATGTATCACTTATGATATTTATTCTTATGGATCCTTGCTCTAACTCTGCTTCAGTGTTGGCTTGAGAATTCACTAAATGATGGTTGGCTCGTTTAACATGGAAAATTTTGAATTTTTCAAGTTTCCTAAGGATATACATTATCCTTATGAGAATTGGAGAGGTTTCAGACTCAATGAGGTGCCCATGTTTGGAAAGACTCAAAATTTTTTGGATATCCTCCATCGAATCACAAACAATGATCACATTCCTCATTCCCTTGGAGACGTTTATTTTCAAGCCTTGTCAGAGAGGGAGCACTTCGGATCAGCTGTTAGAGGATTTTTCGAGGCCGCATGTGAACTTTAATTCAGTACTTTATTCGAGGTTTAAAAGCACCCCTCCCACTCCAGCCTCCATGGGATTACCTTTATAACCACCATCAAAATAGAGTTGTACTTGACCAATATTCCTTTTCCATTTATCAAAGGCCTCGCCGGTTAGCCTAATGTAGAAAGGAGGTAAAACATGAGATTTTAAACTGAGATCTTGGGAATTGGAGCTAGAAATCACGACTTGCTCTTTTTCATTAATAGACAGAGCATTCAAATATGAATCATCAAACCCCCTAGAATATATCACCTTGAAAAAAATCATCATTTATTTAATAGTTGCAAATTTTGGAGCACAAAACTTATCCTGAAATAAATTTTGGTTTCGACAGAGCCAAATTGAACAACAAATATATATGGGAATCTCCATCCAATAGTGCATTAAGAGGGAATTATTGGAGTAGGGAAATTTGTACTTCCAATGGATAAACATCTCATTCCAATCCTCAACAATGGAGGGGGGTGATCCAAGAGCGCTAAAGCGAACTTCCAGGTTTCCATAGAGAAAGGAAATTGAGAAAAAAATATGTTTAATAGTTTCCTTCGCTTTAATGTAGAGCACACAACGAGAGGGACCATGCATATTCCTTTTCCTTAAGTTTTTTGTAGTGAGGATATTTTCATGCACCATTTCCTAGAAAAATATATTGACCTTAGGAATCCCATCCCTATTCCAAATCTTCCCCCATATATTGGGGGCGTGGGGCGGGAGGAGGGGTTCTTAATGAGAAGACCATATAAATTTTTTTGTCTATATAAATTTTACACTTGCCTCCCCGCCATACCAGACTACCCAGTTTTATTGTAATGATAGGTGAAAACCCCTTTAGTGAGTTGATCATGGCATTCCAATAATTCATAAAATGGATAGCTAAGTCCAAAGCCAACCACCCACACCACAAACCTTGTCCATCCCAACATGAGATGTTTACAAGATGGATGTACCCATGATATTCCATCCATTTAGAGAATTCCACAAAACTAGGACCGGAGAAGAGGTTAGACACAGGAGAAAGATCTTTCCATATGTGAAGATGTTGCCCATTTCCTAGTTTCCAACCCAAATTTTCTAGCATCAATAATGACAAATATTTACAGAGTCTGTATATTTTTAAGCCTTTACCTTCCCACAATTCTCCTTTTGATCTAATAAGACGGTTTTTGTGAAAATACTATCTTGTGAAATAATTTTCGACCACTCATTGGATTCTGAGAGGAGTATCCAAACCAATTTTCCTGCTAGAGTCAAGTTATGAATTCAAGGTCCTTGATTGCTAATCCGCCTAATATCTTTGGTTGTCTTACCAAATTCCAATTGACAAGGTGGAATGTTTGGTTGTTAATATTTCCCCCTTGCCATAAGAACTTCTGAATTAGCTTTCTTATTTGTTGATTTATGTTTTTTGGGGCCAACAAGACAGCTCACAGGTACACCAGGAGAGAGGAGAGAACACATTTTATGAGAATAACTCTCCCTGCCAAGTGGAGCCACCTTTCTTCATAGGATTGAACTCTTTTCCAAATTTTTTGCATAAAAAAGTGAAAATCCTCCTTTGAGGCATGCTTAAAGGATATTGGGATTCCAAGATAAAATAAAAGAAATCTACTTAACATCCATTGGAAACCCTAGCAAGTGAGTGATTTCTGTCGAAGTCGCCTTTGGGAAATTATAGCCGATTAATTGAAATTTTAATTTGTTTATCAATCCACCAGATAAAAGGAGATACCAATCCATAACCTTTTTGAATCTTAATGCAATCGCTAAGGAGGAACCTACAAGGAAGAGGGTGTCAAAAAAAAACTAAGAGTAATTTATTTCACGAACATTCCTGACAATGCTTAGACTAAGGAGAGAACCAACCAACCTTTATGATTCAATATTGTGACTCAACACTTCAGCCATAGTTATGTATAAAGAAACGTAGGGAATCCTTTCCAAATACCTATGGAGGTAGTAAAGAAATGGGTTCGTCATCCATTTATCAAGGGAGAAATATAAGGAGAGCCAATGCAAGCATTAATCCATAAAATGAATTCATTGCTGAAACTTAATTTTTCCATGACAAGAAATAGAAAGGAATGATCTACCTGATCAAATGCATTTTCCATGTCCAGTTTGATAACCATTCCAAATTCCCTGCTTATTTTCTAGAGTGCATTGCCTCCTATACCATAATGATATTATCGAGCATATTCTTAGAGATGAATGAAGGAAGCATATGATTAATCTTGTTGGCTATGATTTTGTCAAGATTTTATAGGAAGAATTACATAGTGAGATAGGGAGAAATATTAATAAATTTGAGGGATTGGCTTCCTTCAGAATTAAGGCAAGGAAGGATGAATTAGTTCTTCCTAGAATCTTCTTTTTGACTCTGCTATGTTTCAACATTATAATAATTTCAATTTTTATAATGTTCCAATATAATCAATAAGAGAAGATGGAGAAGCCACTAGACCTTGTGCTTTCACGGGCTCTAAGGACCAAACCACTTTTTGAGCATCTTCTTCCATTATTTTTCATAAAAGATATTGATTGATAGATGGGGAGATTACCAATGGCATTTCCCATAGAAATTTAATGGCACTGTCGAGAGGGATAATATATTTATTGAGGAGAGATTTGAAAATGGTAAATGCCTCATTTTTTAATTCTACAAAGTTGGTGACCTTATGCCCTCCTTCAGGCTTTATGCCCTCCTTTATGCCTTGTACTCTGCAAGTCCACCAGATGCCATTTACCAAAAGCCAAGTCCACCAGGGAGAGATAGGCCTTAACCTTTAACTCCTTAAGCCAAGTCCCGCAGATGCCGGCCTGAAACCTCGGAACCTTGAACCTCTCATGCTACGGATCTGGAGTTAATACCTCGATTTGAGAGATGATTTGTTACTTAATACATGGATTCTGTGACATTCTATGTGTGATTTTAGTTAGGATTTCCATCAGCATCAGTCGAACCGTTATAATTTATTTCCCAGGATTCCTCAGATAAGTCGAGCACGGTTATTTGCAATGGTAATTCCAAGCAGCATAATTAGAATCGGATCATTCATTCCCGAGATCATTCCTAACATCATTCGAAAAGGTTATTAAGACATGGTTATTTGGACACGTTCATTCCTAGCAGCGTTGTAACCGACATAATGATTTCCGGCAGCAATTGAATCTGGAGCGTATCAACTTCCTCAAAGGGGTAGTAGGATAGGTCCAGCATTCCTGGCATTGGAACCGGCATAATCTGAAATGCTAATTCTCAGCGTAATTCCCATTATCATCAGAAAACGGGCATTCATTCCTATTAGCCCCCCCCCATTTGAACACGGGTAGTCGCGCACGGTCATTCCCATCATCACAAATGAACCGGCCTAATTATTATTCCCATCCACATTCCCAGGAGAAGTTGGAAACGGGCATTCTAAATGGTAATTCCCACAAGCATCATTCGAAACAGAAATTCGGCCATGGTCATTCGGACACGATTTTTCCCCCGGAGAGTGAGAACCAGCATTATTAGAACCGGCAATTCCCGACATCATTTGAAATTGGAGCGTCGACTTCCTCCGTCAGTAAAGGATAGAGAGAGTAGTAGTGGAGAATAAGTAGGGAAGAGAATAGCCAAGCAGCATCAGCATTCGAACATAGTTCTCATTAGGATACAGTTATTTGGAGGGCATTAATTTCCATCATCAACTGAGCACGGTTATTTGGGCACGGTCATGATTCGGAAACGGGCTTCATTCAGACACGGGATTCTTCCCATCAGCATTCGAACTGGAATAATTCCCGGTAGCATTACGACCAGCAGTCCCAACAGCAAAGGAAGAGGGGAGGAGGATAGGCCCAGCAACAGAAGCACTATTGCTCATTCCCGAATATTTAGACAAGCGCCTTCCATGTATCTATCATCTATGATCTGAGGCTTATTGCACATACCTATCTGTTTTGAAGCTTCTGTAAAATGTAAGGTAGGGTTGGAAGGTAGGGTGCCGGGGTAACACTTCATGCGGTGGTCCGGGGCTGTTAGGTTCAAGGATTAGGCGGCTAGCGCAAATGGGTGTAGGATCAAGGGGCCATCCATCCAACCGACAAAGCTGAAGGGGTACTGAAGGGGTAGGGGTAAAAGCGTATATATCCTGCCTGCTTATCTGTGTCGTGTTTTTGGGGTCCTCACCACACGTTCCTCATTAGTCCTCCTAAACTGGTGTAAGCGCTCAGAAGTAGGGAAAAGGGTTGGGCAGTATCGATAGGAGGTAGGTAAAGGCGAGCATAAATGGCCATAAGTAAAGTAAAGCTAACAGAAAGGGGAAGGTGTATTCTCAGTAAAAGCAATATCAGAGGGAAACGAAGATGAGCGAACCCCTGGCCTTTTACTCTAGCCGGGGAGACGAGCGTATACTGAAGTGATCCCGACTTGGGCTTAATATATATAGCTTTTGAATAATAACAGAGACGATTGGATTCAAACCAATACAAAGAAAGCTACCAGCTTTCGTCTCTCTAACTCATAAATGCTTACTCTGCCTCTATAACCTCCCTATAAATTCTTACTTCGCCTCTATAATCTCCCTATAAATGTTTTCGTCTCTCCCGTCCTACTTCCTATTATCATATTCCAATCATCGCCACTACTTCATGATTTAGATATCCTTTCTTTTATTCCCTACCTCTCTCTCCTAGCTTGTGTTCGGTTGTGTTTTAAAGGGGGGGTGAACGAATAAAGTGCAGTTTCTACCTCACCCGCCCAATCCTCTAACTGCTACCCCCTGCCTCCTTCTCGATTTATTCACCGCCTTTTCTCCGATGCAGAGATGCGGAGATGTGGTGCAGCAATCAATGTGGGCAAGCGGATTTCAAAGGGATTAAATAAGTTGCTTAGTCACAAAATACCCTTTCGATGCCCGATGAGACCTACCCTTTTGAGGGGTAGAACGGGTGATACAGCGCGTTTCAATTTCAAATGGAATTAATTTATAACTAACCCGCTTCCCATCCATCGGTGAAGAACTGATTCTATTTGACCTAGGCCTGCTGCTCTAGCTACTCTAGAAGTGTCCCACCCTAATTGCATTAATTATAGTCTCCCTCCATCCATCTATCTTTCGTTAAGGTTGGACTATACTTTCGATTGCTTCAGATAGCATAAATTATTTCTTTATTTCCAATTGGGCTTTATCTCAATGCGGCTTATAAGGCCATTTGCTAAGTTTGAAAGTGGATAAAGTGAAACTACATCTTGTTTCTTGCTCATCCAAAACATTAGACCAGTACCAAGACAGAAAAAATATAATGTAGTAGATTTTCTATCATCAACTGATCCTGCCCAATCTGAATCGAAATATCCAATCAATCCTTCTTAGAATGGATAAGAGTCTTAATAGCCCAGAGAATCTAAGTATTAAGAGCGTTCCTTCCCTGTATAGACCGGCTCAATCCCTGCCCTGTTTAGATCCCTGTGTAGATGTTTAGATCCCTCCCTGTATTGGATAGAGCAGACCGAGCTACGTTTAGTAGAAAGCCCATTAGTAGTTAATTCCTTAGAGATTGGATAGAAGTGCCTTACCGGTCACAATCAAAGTTACCAGGCTAAGGTAGAAAAGATAAAAGAAAGCATAGAGCAGACCTAAGAAAGAATGAAGGAACGAACCAGGCAGTCCAAAATTCTGGGGAGTACACCTACATTCTTGAAATTCTTGGGGCTCGATAAATAAGGAAGGGATCTGCCCACGTCTAAGGGTTTGAACCAAGGAGCACCTCCTCGTAGCTATTATTGTGCCACCCAAAGGAGCTATCTGAATTGGTTCTCACATTAATAGAAGGAATACTACCTTAAGCCGCTACCATAATATGCCCTTCACGCTTTTAGTCTACTTATGAGGTTTGGTTTCGTGCCCGGTAAGTCAGTTACAAGTCGGAAGTCTTAGGTTCTTTACGAACCCCATTACTTAGCTTATGTACTCACTTTACCCAACCAACGGACATATTAGTCAGATAGATACACCCAGCAGAGATACCCGCCCAGCAGAGATCCTGTTTACAAGAGGCCTTCCAAGAGGCTTGCCTGCCTTATCCATTCTAATAATAAAGGAGTGTGGGACAGGAATCGTTGGCCTCAGAGTAAAGAGTAAGGAGGAAAGAGTAAGAGCTCATGACAGGGGAGTATTAGCAGTATCAAGCACTGTGACAGGGGAGTCAAAAGTCAGGAGTAAACAGCTCATGACAGGGGAGTCTATGATGTGGGCCGGTGTAGTTGTTGGGCCTGTATCTGTAGTTGTTGGGACAAATCATGTGGGCCACAGTCGTGCTTGTGCATTGGGCTCTATCTGCTATGGCTCGTTCCTTCCTACTCTCGTTACAACTCTTAGGTACGGTAGAAAAAGAGTCTAATTCCCCCTTAAATGGTTTCCCCCTTAAAGTGATAAAACAACTAGCTTGTTCAATACTTCTTATAGTGTATAAGCACAGATTTTAGCTATTAATAACTCTGATCCTGACAATAAAGTTTGAATTAACGAGAGAGGCCTTCCAACTGACCCTTTTGCCAATCTCACGTACCCCTCGATGGATTATTCTTTTCTTGATTTTCACCGATATCTTATTATATGTTTTGGAAAGCGATGGAGCATTTCTTCTTTTAAGACCGGTACCATCAATTCCTGATAGTTCCGTAAGGTGTAGCTGTAAGAGTATCTATCTCTGCGTTATAAGGTTCAATCTATTAAAGCTCGCTCAAGGTTGTTGAAGCTACGGTTTAGTTGAAATGGGACTATGATGAAGTTGAATGGGTATAATGAATTAGTAGCGGGTAATAGCAGTAGTAGAGGTAAAGGGAAGCGAACATCGTACCATCATAAAGTAATAAAGGGGTAAGCAAATAATCCTTTCACCCTTCCCCCTGGACCAGGAGGAATAGGCCAGCAGTACAGTAAAGCTAAAGGGTCATTACTAGAAGCTTTAGTCATTGCTGCTCTAGCCATAAGGTCATTGACATAAGGTCATTGCCGATAGACACTAGTTGCTACCAGAAGTTGATGCACTAAATGCCGGTACTCAATGCTTGTTACTCTGCTGGTATCTTATTTCTGGTATATATATGCTGATTACTATATGCTGGCGATACAATAGGTGTTTATGCTGGTACTTTATCCCACCCAAAAGGATGACGAAGGCAAAGAACGCACATTATATTATCTAAGTCAAATGATGGTTGCTGCAGAACACTGGTATAACCAGTGAAAAAGGAATGCCTCGCTCTCATGTTCACAGCACAAAAGATGCTACATTACCTAATTGGTCAGACCATATACCTGGTGTGAAGAGTAAACCCTTTCAATATCCTTGTTACCAAAGAAGGTTCACTGAACGGCCGATTCGCTAAATGGTTGATACTGCTCTCACAGTATGACATAATATTCGTACCACAAAAGGCCGTGAAAGGATAGGCACTGGCAGATTTATTGGAAGCACATCCTCTACAGGAGAACTCCAAATTGCAAGAAGAATTGCCTGACGAAGCAGTCTACTACACTGAAGTTGCATCAAGACCCACATCAAAAGCCTGGGAGATGTATTTTGACGGCGCCTCAATAACAAATGATAAAGTACGTCCAACATAAGGGGTCGGAATCGTATTTATTACTCCCGAAGGCAACATGATCCCGCATTCCTTCACTTTGTCGGAGACATGTTCCAACAACGCGTCAGAATACACGACGCTGATTATGGGAATGGAACTAGCTCGTAACATCGAAGTACATCAACTGGAAGTTCAAGGTGACTCAAATTTGGTAATTAACAAAATGAACGACGTCTATTAAGTGAGAAAACCAGATATATGACCCTATCATACAGCAGCGAGCGAATTAGCGCGCACCTTCGCATATTTCAACATTGAACATGTGCCAAGGGGACAGAACACAAAGGCACACGCCCTAGCCAGTCTCGCAGCTTCTCTGTCTTTACTAGAAGGGGAATCCATGATGGTTATGGTCTATTATAAAATAATCCTGACACCACTCAACACCTATGAAGTAGGCTAAACAAGTAACAAAGCAAGCATTGAAGGATGCTCACCGAGTCCTTCTATAAAAATAAGCTCTCGCGGAGGGCTCTTCGTATGTCCATCCTCTCCTCAGCCATTTTGGGTTAAGAAGATGTGAAAGCGCATTTATCTCTATAAGAAAGTAACACTGCACGATAGCAGAAGGACAACAAAGAAAGCTCCTACCGCGCCAGAGATTACTTTAAATTAGATCATAGAGAATATGCTTTTCTATTTCTTCAATCTTCATGGTAAGGAGGTTTCCCCCCTTATATGATATCGTGTTTGTTGCCATGTTTCACTCACTATTTTCAATTCCTGTTACAATCGTATCCCTTCCCCCGCTCTAGCAGAACAACATAGAAAGAGGTGTTCGTGAAGGAGCTCGTACCTACCCGCATAGAGTTCTGATAAAGAAAAGCCAAAATTATCATGTAGTGGTCGGTTGGACTTATTCATAGCAGCACGTAGGTGTTAAGGATCACCTATTCAAATGGCGTAGTAGATATGGAGGCCTTTTCCTTACTGTTTGGAGGAGGGGCTAGGGTGGGTGCACCTAACACTAAAGATTCATCTCTCTACCTGTTATTGGAACTACAATGGAAATTAGAAACTTATATATGCCAGTAGTCTAATATGTATAAAGTCCACATGCACAAACTCAGAACTACTACCTTTAGTTCCCCCATGCCCTAAGGCCATAGAGAGTTCAAGCCAAGTGGTAAAGTCTTCATTATTTTCATAATTAAGCTTGAAAGAAGACTGATTGTCTGTAGAGTCAAGTTGTCCATAAATAACTATTTAGTAGAGCTTCAATGACAAGAGGTTCAAGCTGCACCTTCTAGTGCTGCACCTTATAGCTTAGACTTATAACTGGCACTAATTGGCATCGACTAGTGGCATTGGCTCCTGGCCTAAACTAGCGGCTATCGGAAATGAGAGGCTATGAGTAATGTCCTTCAAGCAATGACAACAGGCTATCAGCAACCACGGTCTAACGACCTCCCGGGAATGACCAACAACTATGAGAGGTGGAGGAGATGGAGATCAAGGGTAGAGTTCGAGGGTTGTAGAGAACAAGGGAGGCTTAGATAGTACCTCGATGGAGAGTTAGATAGATGAGAAGATTCCTATCCGACCTTCTAAAAACGATATTTCACAAAATCCAAACAGAAAATCATACGAAATGGACAAAGGAAAGTAAATGGAATTAAGCTATATTACCGGCAGCTAAGACTACCGGACTAAGGCTGCTTGCTATTATGGAGTCAATACGATAGAGGTCTTTACACAATACACACCCATTTGTTTGTTGAGGTCCCATGGAGATTTCACAATATGGCCTATTATTTGGATTCTATTTCAGGCCCGGCCCCTTGTTGATTCATCTAAATGAGGTTGTGACACAGACAAAAAGACAAATGAGAAGTTTTTCCTGATATCACAGCAGCAGTAGTAGTTCCCAATGGGCCCAACCTGTTCGGTCCCACCCCAACACAGCAGACCTATTGATTTAGACAATTAGGCTAATGCTCCCACACCATATGAGAATTGATTGTTTTCGGACCTGCCCGTAAGAAATAAGGGTTAGTCCAAGCAGTGAGTTCCATACCCTTGCACTTGAGTGAAAGCGCCTTATTAGTCTTGCGAAAAGTGAAACTTGGACTAAGGCAACTAGTAAGGACTACAGAGATAGGGCTAAAGTATGTATAGGCTAGAACATGGACAAGTGAAACCTATGCATGTGGGTCTCACGTAGAAGAGACGGAAGCTAGTACCATAGGCTAGAACTAAAGCTACTTACTTAACTAAGGCTAACTATACAGCTAGTAGTTCTTTGTGCATGTGGACTACAGCTACTAACTACTAGGAGTGGAAATAAGAGTTAATGATGTTTTTTATCTCGGCTATCAGTGAACAGTGGCTAAGGTCTCCCCCGGTATCGGCCAGCGGGGTAACAACGGGGACCTCCCATCCTGGGGATCTATCTCCACCATAGAGAGATAGTTTTACTAAATAGAATGAAAGGCAAGAACCCTGAGCTTCTGAGGCACATTCTCCGGTAGTGGTGTTGTGAAGGCCTGTTGAGCTAGATGTCTCTGCTATGGCTCCAGGGTATTAAACATATATATGTTAGTATCGGCTGTATGGCAAGGACTCTCTGAAAATTCTGACAATGTGGATGAGACACTGGCGGCTATTGGATGATCAAAAAATAGCAATGACCTCCTGAGCAGCACTTAATTACTCTCTCGGTGGAAATCAATATTGAATACTACACCTACTAACCCCTTTATGGGTATGTTGGCTTGAAAAGGTACTTTGAAGTGGATATACACTGGCTATTGGACCGACTAGCGCAATGGATACCTACCTCCTGGGAAACTGACTTACTGACTTGCTTACTATCTTACTATTGGCAGACTTATCTTGTGTATGGTAGCAACATGGCTCCGTAAGGTGAGAACATGGGAACCGGAATAGTATAGTCCCTTCTCCCTTAGGTCTGGTCTACCGGTATCATATATGTATTACTATTAGAAGCTGTATGACAAGGACTCTCTGACAATGTGGATGAGACACTTACTTACCTACTACATAATAGTATGTTTCCATCGTATGCCCTAAGATTGCATATATATATATATATATATATTAGGAGTGATATATGCCTTCGTACTCAGTCACTTTATATGGCTTCACGTAGACTTCACACTTCTATGTGGATTATCGCAGCAGATTCGAGTTCCCCCGGCTTAGCTTAGTAGGCTCCCCATTGGATTGGATTAGTAGTCCCATTGGCGTATTCCCCTCCCCTCCCAACAATCGATAGGTAAATGCTTTCCTTCTTATTAGAGTTTCCCACCATAGATGTTGTTGCCTTTTGGATTGACTATACCCGGCATGGCCTACCAGAGTACAAAGAATGTATGAAACCAGGATCGTAGGAACTGACACTCCCAGTAGTTATCCTCTTTCTTTCAAATAAGGAATGGATAAAAAAGAGGAATAGGAATCCCTCCTTCTAGCTTCTTCGCTTTCGCTCAGGGGACTAGCTTCACTTACGCTCATTAGTGTCCTATGCTGTTATTAATGGGAAAATAAGGAAGGGACTACTCCTCCTTCTGGCCTATCCGATATGGCAGCATCAACAAAATATTTGGTATTCTATCCGTTTCATCTTCAGATTGCATAGAGAGGAACTGTGTTGTTCCGTGAATCCACTGGATTTCCTTTCCTTCCCTAACATGTTAGGAATACTTTCTCTCAGATTCAGATATGGATACCTCCATAATAGTAGGACCCCCTCATAATTTTACCACCATACATATGATAATTGGTTTTTTTGTCGGAGCCTGCCCTTAAGAAAGAAAGGATACCTTGTTTCACTGGTGCTAAGGATCACCTAAGGGGATTACAAATGAAAATGGACAAGGTCAACATCTCTATGAGATATCATATATTATAAATATTAGATTAGTCCCATTGGCTTATTATTCCCCCTACCCTATGGATTTCCTTGCCTAACATGCTAGGCATACTTTTCGTATATGGAGTCGTATATGGATACCAAGGGATTGGTTGTTTCGTGCCTCCTTAGTCCATGTCAATGAGCATACTATCTGATTATCTTATTCTATTAGTATAGTAGTATAGGTTATGGAGAACTTGGCACAAACACCTACAGGGCACGGGGGATTGAGAACTGGTCCACCTAATGATAACTTACACTAACAGTCCTCACCTAATGGGGGAAGTAGGCTCTCCAACTTAAACGTAGAGATGCGCAATATTGTTGTATATAATTTTTTATTTTGTCTGGCTCAAACATAGCCTAATAAGAAGTCTCACATTTCATATCATTAGTTGCATGGGCTGCCCCTATGGTCTGCCTCGAGTGGAATCCATTGTGGTAGAGTAGTAAGTTCTCCACGGGAAACTAGCCTTAGGTAATAGCTCTTACGTCTTAATAAGAAGTAAGCGCATATAGAGTTTAGAGCTATAGCCTTAAGAGATGCCATAGAAGAGAGCCAGTGAAAAAATCCCTAGAGAGACTACTTCCTTAAGCTGCTTCATGGCAATAAAGCTGCTCCATGGCAGCAAGAAGCCTATTGTTTGTTCCCCATATCACTATTAGGAGTAAACCCCATCAGATTAGCTAGCAATGAGGAGACCTTCTGGGAACTTACTTATGGAGGAAGACGTACCTACTCAGGCTCTCCTTACTCCTGGAAAGTGCAAGAAAGAAATAAATCCAACCCAACTTCTCATCTCCTTCCTATCAGCTATGGAAGTGGTAAAGGGTGCTGCAAGGGCATCATATCCCAGAGATAAACTTCAGGAAATTTCATTCTGACTGAATAAGAATATCATTTTTATATCCCCGATGAGCAGCTATGTTTCATCGGACTCCTCAAAAATAGTTTTGACTCTGGCAAAATGTCAAATGAGGAGGTATGGAATGGACGTTTATTAGTCCCCATTGGATTGGAAGTAAGTCATTGGTTGTGACTAATGCTTATCCCATAATATAACGATATAAAACAAGCTTGACCAGGTTAACTTAGTGAGCTCCATGATAGGTCTAGCTTATTTCCATAATAAGAGCTATATGGTTCATATTACACATAACTCCAAGTGAAAGCATTGGACTAGTACTAATACGGATCAAACATAGCTAACTTGTAACTGCTTATCGCAGTAGTATTCAATATGGTAGTGCTTGTGTAAGCCGTAATTATATATATATATTAGGGATATACTAACTATTCAAGGATATGTATAACTCTGATATCACTCTTGTTGCTATCTTTTTCAAGTCTACGGTATCTCTCTAATTAACACACATAGGTAAGCTTTAACATAACCACTATGATATATATTGTATATGACCCTATCTCAAAAGGTGGTATAGCTTACATAGAGATTACACTTACAGCTTGTAGTTATGAATCGTATTTGATTATGAATAGATCACCATAGTTGAGCTTGTACTAAGAGCTTGAACAACTTACCTCATACTCCAACTTATATCTAAAGAAGGTCTTCTAAGATTAGGCTTTTGGTTGGCTTTGCTAGTAATAAGATAACGTGGTTAGGCAGTTTTAGGGTGCTTAGGTAGCTCTCAGCTTAGTCCTTCACTATGGCTTTGTATTCCCCTAACCACGTGTTCCTGTCCATCATGATCGTCTTGGCACTATCATTATAGTTTCGCAAATCATCCAATCACAGCAGAGCGATCTGCCTAACGCCCTACCAAATGTCCCAGGTCGATTCGTGTCCCCCACGCTTCATGGAATTGCTGTACTTACAATGGAATGGAATCATAAAAACCATAGCGATCCTTTATTATACTTCTTGAACACTTGGAAGCAGCATGCACACATTCTTAATACAAAGTGCACCTTAGCTCCATGAAAACCTATGGGAACGACGATACATGTTGATAGCTCCCAAATTGTATGTGTTGCTCCCTTTTTATTCGAGTAGCTACGAAATGAAGGCTCTATCACCAGCCGTATGTGATCCAAAGAGTGTCAAAGTTTAGCATTTAAAAATGGAATTTGACCAATATTATCTAAATATGGTAGGGGAATAATCACCGGGAATAAGTTTGGTTGATCCATGCTGCACATGGTGGCATGAACCAATTTTGTTTCTACTTCTAATTTGCATCTATGAACAAAATGACTATGAACTTTTATGAGAGACCATCCTTTGGCGGGGGCCTACTCTCAAAGCTTCTACTCATGGCCTATCCATCCTCTGAAGCGGGCTAATCCATAGGCAGGTAGAACACAATACCAGTATTACTGGAGCCATGTGCTTGACCGTATACCTACTAAATGAGACTTATGAATAAATGAATAGCACTAAACCTGAACTGGACCTTAATTGGAAAATTATCAGCGGAACATGGGTGCTATCTCTGGATGGATATGGAAGATCGGGGTTATTATAGAAGCATAACTTACTCGGTGGGGTATAAACCATAAAGCAATATCTCAGTCATAGTCTCCAACAGTCAGTTGCTCTGTTGGGAGTCTTGCTCGCGGGTCTCATGTATGGTGGACGATTGTCTCTTAATTGCTTCTGTTTGGTCCAGATAGGTGTCGAGGTGTTACGTATATGGAGCACTTATCTGTGCCCAGTTCCTGGCTATAAGACCGCTCCTTATCTTTACCAAAGGATACCTTAGGTGCGAGCTTAGATCGTACTTAGTTGGTGGTTGGAAGACACTGCAGCAAGGCTTTCACAGTCGAAGTGGAAAGGCTTTGGGGTGGTTTTCTGCCCCGACGGATGGTTACATAGGTCGCGTGATGCGTTAGTGAGTGAGCCACGACCTGAGCGTGCTGGTCCCATTGCACCATTGAACCCTTAAAAGTGAACAAATCGATGATATGAATGACCGCGAGATGGGGCCTAAGCACAAGGCCCGACGGAATCCGTACGAGCTTGGGGTACAAACAGGCGATCTACATCGGTGATAGGTACAGAGTGACGGATCGGGTGCTCCCTTACCCCCATAGTCTTTATTTGTTTATTAATATGTCCTCCCCGTTCAATGTAAGTAACAATAGGCAAATAGGCGGTGTAATCCATCCAAGGAAACCATCATGGTGGGATACCACGGTCGGGCTAGCGTGAGGTAACAAACTATCGACACAAGGCCCGTTAGGGACTCAGCCGAGGTTACGAGGTTGAGGAGAGGGATTCCCTTTCCTCTGGTCAGAATGGAACGAGCAGAGCCATCCCAAGAATATAGTTTCAAGATTGACAAAGGGTTTGGGGAGCACAGTATATGAGCCTATTAGGGATCCTGCTTAGAGATCTGCTATTGATCGGATCAACCGACCCACTAAAAGGAGTCGATTTAGATCGAAACCTTCTAGCTAGCGATTTGAGGGGAATAAATATTGATAACATTCATATTTTTTTGCGTGCGATGGATCGCCATCATTCTTTCTTTTTGCTCCAATCGGAACTATTCCGAATTTGCGACAATTCCTAGCATTAGTATGAGTTCGTTGACCGCGTAAGGGCAATCCATCTTGATGACGAATTCCACGATAACAAGAATTAGGAATTAATCGTTCGATGTCTGCTCGTTTTCCCCTCTTCAATTCCTAATGAACAACATGATCTTGACCTATTATTCGTTCAATTTGGTCGATCTGATACTTAGTTGACTCATTCACCTTTATGTTCTCACTTATACCTAATCAATAACGAACCTGAGTGGCTTATTTAGGTCCAATTCCACCAATTTTGGTTAGGGTGATTCTTACTTGTTCATTGGGAACTAATCTCGCTCCTAAGATATGTGAAATTGTTGATTGATTCTTTCCCTGGTCCTGCCGGCTGGAATCATGAATAGGTTAGCTCTTATCCGATCCGAATATTATTTTCAAATGAATGTGGGAAGCACCATAGCTAGCTCGATCATAGGAAGGTTCGATCATAGCTAGCTAGTGGTGTTTAGTCCGATTGATAATACGACGGTACAGAAGAGAGAAAGCACAGGCTCGCCTGAGCATAGCGAAGAGTCCCGTCGCATTCCAAGAACCTTGGGGATATTGGGGGGGGGGTCTCACGTTGACACGCCCTACAGCCTCCTGTTTGGGTTGGTTTTCAAGCCCTCGTTTGGTTGTACCACATCCTGCACGAACTGGAGTCACCTGACTAAATTTGATCCCTCCACACGAAATTCCACTCTCCCTTATCTCACTCAAGTGAAATGGTCAAGAAAGCACCCCACCAGTGTTTTGGCGACTTTCACTTTCCACCCTTTTCACCACCTACGTTCCCTTTACGCCCAATCATTCCGAATAACACTTGCCCCCCCCCGGTATTACCGTGGCTGCTGGCACGGAGTTAGCCGGGGCTTCTTCCTCGAGTCCTGTCACGATCGAAACTAGATGAAAGAGCTTGACAAGCGACAGTGCCCTTCTTCACCCACGCGATATTGCTAGATCGGGCGTGAGCCCATTGTCTAATATTCCCCACTGCTGCCCCCCGAGGGAGTCTGGGCTGTGTCTCAGTCCCAGTGTGGCTGATCATCCGAAAATACCAGCTAAGCATCATTGGCTTGGTCAGCCTTTACCTAACCAACTACCTGATACTACGTGGGCTCATTGAACAGCACGAATTAGCTTGCTTTATGAATTATTCAAGATTTGGAGTGAACTATTTGGCAGATTCCCACGCGTTACGCACCCGTTCGCCACTTTGCTTGCTGTGCCCCACGCCCAGCACACCACTCGTATATCTTTCCCTTCTGCCCCCACGTGGATGGATGGGGAAGCAAGCCACGTTCGACTTGCATGTGTTAAGCATATAGCTAGCGTTCGTTCTGAGCCAGGATCAAACTCTTGTTTTTGAGTATGATCTATTTTGAGCATAAAATCTCACCCATATGAATGAGTGACTGACTCCGTCCTTTCGAATGTCGGAAACCTTCATATTCATATATTATATATGTCATTACGGTCATGATCGAATTCATGACGATCTCCCTGCCTGAATGAGATAGGTAATTATGCTTTAGCAGATCATGCATATATTATATATGTAATTATGCTATTTTGAGAGATCGAATTGTGAACTTCTTCCATTTCTTCCAGTCATTCATTAGATATGTAATGAACCCAGAAAATGCATATATTAGATATGTAATTATGCATTCATTCATTATATATGTCATGAAGGTATCGAATTCATTCATTCATGATCAATTTCATTACACCAGAAAATGCATATATTAGATATGTAATTATGCATTTCTTCTTATTTCATTCTTAAATGCATGACTTGTGCCGATCAAAACAGAGCTTCCGGAGTCAGGATTGCTCGCCTGACATGAAAAGTAGGGAATAGGGGAAAATAAGGCATTCTATCTAATGGATATAAAGGTATGCCCGTGAATGAATATCTTCTCTGTTCCCTCTCTATATCCCTGTATGGCATTCTTAGCTAATGAGCCTGTATGGTATGATGAGCCAGTATGATGAGGTCTTCTTCCACCAGAGACCTATTTAGGCATGGTTTAGTTACCTGTTATCTATGCAAAATAGAACATAGCTTATTTTCGTCACGTCAGACTAGATTCTTTAGGCATGGTTATGTTCTCTATTTCCTTGCCTTATGAATTTCTCTTGCTAGTGTGGTTGGTAGTAGTGGTTGGTGCAGGGGCTAGCCTCCTTAACTACGTCTTTCCAAATCTTGTATTCTCTTTGTGGATAGATGGAGTTGTATCTGTGGTTGGTTAAGGCTTGCCGGCGTGGAAGCATTTTCCAGTAGCCAGAAGGTAGTATGAGCCAGTATCATTATAGGTAATGTGCTAAGAATTAATAAAAGGTAAAGGACCCCCAAAGACGCCTGTGGTAGTAGGAGACCGAGCGTGCGTGCGTGTATGTGGAAGGTAATGTCCTGTGCATTATTTATGTAGATATAGGTAATGAACTATGTACAAGCATGTGATACTATCCTTATATGACCATGTAGAAGCGGATACTATAGGTGTACTAACTAATAAAATCAATGGGAACGCTTCATGACTAGATTACTCATAATGATCACTGCCACTTTTTATCGGTTCCATTACATTGATAGCACGATGAGATAGGGAACCTATGGAATAAGTGATCGCTAGTGAATGGTAACCCTCAAAGGCAGCTTCTAAAATAGAGTATGTTAATATAAAGACTATACGGGTCTTAGTACTAGTGGTTCATAGAGAGCTAAGATAGAACAATGGTAATACTAGATGCTTTATCACTAAGCTGGTACTGTAACTAAGCCTATTCTACATATTCATACGGGGCTATTACTATAGGTAACTAGTATAAACTATATGTGAATAAGGTTATATGACTAGCTTATACCTATATGATTGCCTTATAAGCTTACCACTAATAGTGAATATGGATACATCGTGCTTTAGCTGAGGATTCCTGCTTAGTTTACATAGGTTGTTGTATCTCATTAAGTAAGGATTGATTACGTATGTATAATTATTATGAGAAGCTAATACTGTTTATTACTCATATTACATGACCAGTACTATCAGTATTCAAGATGTTTTCTATTTGCAATTACCATACATTAACCCTGTACAAGCTAGAGGTCATATGTACTAATTCCATTGGTTCATCATATTGAGGTAAGCTGATATCCACCCCTTTATTACGTATAGATAAACCCTATTCCCCTGTATCCCTTACGCTCAACGGTGAATCATGTAATCATACTGGTTCAAATTAAGTGGATAAGCTTAGAGTAGTCATCAGCTCATATGGCATTAGTACTATGTCTTCACCATTACATGCCAATTTGAATAGTTCCAGATCATAGATTAGCCGTATTCACATAGTGAATTAAGGTTAATCGTGTAAGCTGGTAACTCAAAGGCATGGATTCAAGCTTACTATGCGCTTATAAATTGAATGAGCACTGATAGGGTTATTACTCTGAAAGCAGCTTGTTATCATATTAGTTTATACTAGTAGCTTGAATCCCATGTGTGCAATATGGGTAATATGGTAGCTAGTTGACAGTAAGGTGATGGTACCTCTCCCGTTGGTCGAGCCTGCTTGCGCATCCTTAATTACTGCTCGATTGATACGGGAATGTACGGCTCTTTAGTTTCAATCTTTGGACAGAATTCGGGTGAGCGGCCCAAGGAGTCAAGGATAGTGAACTGAGACTTCCCAACGAGTGAGTCATGTTTACCAAGAATGGGAGACGGATGCTTGCCAAGGGATCGAGCCTAGGGCCACTACCTTATTTTTAGCCGCAACTAATCTATTGGCTCTGGGACTCGAACAATCGATTGGAAAGAATCTCGATCGTAGAGATCTCTATTGGATGGAAAGAAGATGAGCAAGCTAACTCCCTCCCTCGAACCAGCTATTTATTCCTGCCTGAGCAGCGCCTGCTCCTACTAGATATAAGGAAGGGCAGCCTGCCTGAGCGAGGCCTTAGCAGGTCATCGCTCCCCCTACTATATATAATATAAGGCAGATATTCGGACACAGAATAGAATCGAGCCCCCATACCATATATATTCAGGGAGGCAGGCCTTTTCTTGGTTGGCTAGGGAATCATTAAGGCAACGTGGTCGTTAAGGTAGGATGTTTCTCTTCACCTATCTTAACTTAAAAGGGAGGAAGAGGTTGCTTCTTTCCGACCCTCCTTGCGCTTACCTTTCTCCGTATTTGTTCGACATGAAGAAGTCAAGGGCGAAAGGGTGGGCCAACGTGAGCCGTTTCCTTTCGATCGATCATCGCCTTTCAAACCAAAAGGTCAGTGCCTGGGGTGTCTGAGTGGGTAAGGATCTAAATACCACCATCCATCATGATCGACGTTTCAGGCCAAAGTCACCGATCTTACCTCGTTGTTGGTTAGTAAGTCGATGTACGATCTTCTTTCATGTGAATTTCACTCCGGGGTCCATATGCAGTAGAGAGAAGGACAAGGGCACCTACCTCTCTTGTTACCATCGGTGAGGAGAGAAGGACAAGGATAAGCGAGCGACTACGCCCTATCTTAGCAAGGCTCATAATGTCCATAATGCTCCACCACCGTGACTCTTCACTAGCCACTCATAACGCTCCAATTCGCATTCTTAAAAAATATATGCTAATAAATATATCCTAATGCACTGTTTCAAGGCTCAGGAGCTCATAATGTCCTCACTGTTTCAAGGCTTAGGATAATGTAATGCAGCATGAACATGGATCCTCCCTCTCAAGGGTTTGTAAGCACTGCAGGTTGTCGTGGAGCCTCCAGCTATGCCATGCATCACTGGATATCCTCCATCTTGGAGCATTGGTGAGTAAGATGATCCCCTTTACAAATATTGCAAGGAAATTGAAACTTCTGCTTATCCTTTTTACCCCCAGAATAAACATTTGATTCATTCATCGTTGCAGTTCCTTGTCCAAAATGAGAATTTGGCTTTTTCTTCTTATTCTTACCTCCAGGTTGTTGGTTGCCCTTCGGATTCGTTGACTGAACCGTATGGACATCGGAGGTTTGGACAGGAGCTAAGGCAGGTTGAGTGTATTGCACAGTTGTTGGTAGACTAGAGTTAATGGAAAACTGCCCCATTTGGCTCGCCACCTGATTAACTGCAGCGTTTCCAACAGAACCTATTATGCCATCGGCATGTGGCCCTGGCACAGGTTTCGCAGGATATAGGGACGCAGAGCATTAGGAAGAATCTCATATAGCATCCGAGACCGAGAAGAAATTAGATCCAACTACCGGGCCTTAAGAATGACCTGCTCTGAAGTTAATGCACCTGACAGGGCTACGACTTGAGCAAGACTAGGCAGCAGTGATTTCATAAACCAATCCACTAAGATCTAGAATCTCATTTCTAATCATCCGAAATCTTCTTCTCTACTCATGGATATGATCATAAATGTGGGTCTAAGTATACAGAATAGTAGGATCTCTGGGCAGAAATTAAACTACCTGTACAAGTAATGGACCCTGATGATTGGTTAAAGGCAAATGAAAATTGATCAGGGGAAAGTGATCAAGGACTTCTATCTTCGGAGGAGAATTGTCCTATCCAGGTGAAGAACGACCCCTTTCCAAACCTTCAACCAATGACCCTTCAGTACTTTGCCCCACAGGCTCTTCAGCAACAGGACTATTCAAAGTAGTTTGTGCTTCGCCTTCAGAATCACTCAAATGGTGATCTGGACCTATCAATCGTCGCATAATTCAAGGCCTTTCTGAGAACTAAGGGGAGATACTTTTTTTCCTCTGAGATCGACGGAGTGACTGGTCAGCCACTTTTGCCAAACAATAGCTAGACTAGACAACAAAATGCAAAGTTCAAGTAATAAAAACCTATTGCCAACTAAGCGTGACAACAAGAAACACTCCACTACAAAAGTTCCTAAATATATGCCGCAAGCAAACAAACTATTCCAAAATAGACAAACCCAAGGTTATAAAATCCCTGTGTCGTGATTCAGTGAAGAGTCGAATAAGGGCCTTTTGGAAGTTCATCTTTATATAAATATATCCCCAGAAAAACCGACGAAGGTGCGAGAAACAATTATAGTAACCTTATGCGAATCGTAACTCCCGAGGTAATTAAATCCCCACAAGCCAAGACCGAGATATACTATCTACCTTAGATACCGCAAGCACTCCCCACTTGTAGTCACCTATAAGGAACCTAGAATAAGTCACTAAGGCTGTCTATTTAGAATTAGTAACTGGGCAGAACACTTGTGGCCAAGCTTCTGCATTGGGCAGGGATATACATGACTTCATCCCGTAACCGAAACTTTAGCAAGAAGGCGTCACTATGAGTAACATGCCAACTTGACCAAAGTCCTCTAGTACGCATCCACTCACTGATTAAGTGCGAGGGGGTAATCTCAACACTTAACTAGCTTTAGCCTAGTGCTTGATGCCTGTGTTAGAGGCGCTTTCCTAGCAAGTACCTTTCCTAGCAAGTACATATTTTGAGAAGCTCTAGGGGTTTGACGATAGGGATGCTTTGGAATTTGCCTGGTATTTTAGCAATATTTAAGCCATGGTATGGGGGCTTCGCGTTCCAGTTTTAGAGGCTACCATTGCAGGGGTTACTGGATTATCCATGGATGGATAAATGGTTTTAGCAAATCATTATGGTCGCTAATGCATGAATTTCTTTTCTGGTGGAAGGAGAAGAGGTGGTTGACACAGAAAAAGGGGTAGAAAGTAAATCATTAAGTCCTCCTTAGCAGGACGTCGCCTTCTATATCCATAAGTATGTAACATGTGAAGGTAGATATAGTTTGTTGTATATTTTTCACTTGAAATTGCTTTATCATCTTCGACACCAGTGTCTTGTCAGTCTACCATTCTTTCTGTTTAAGAGTTAGCAACTAATGGCCAGTAATAAGAAGCCGTCACCCTGAGAAGAGCGTGACTCACCATAGATTTCTCAAATTGCTGGTTTCCGACGCTCTCTCCTTAGAAGGGTGAACATGGGACCAATTCATTACTGAAAACAGGGAGGAGAATGTGGTGGAAGAAGCTGAGCCAGAGGTTGGTAATATTGAAATGTAGAAAGTAGTAGCAGAACTATAAATTCATGAAGAAGAAAAACCTGAAACTTCAGTGCAGGAGGTAGCAGCTTTCGTGCGCTCGAAAATCAACATGGGGAAAAGAGCTGCTGTCCAAGAAGGCATTAAGCACAGAAGCACCAGGAGCATGACTGCTGCAAAAGCAGAGCTTGAAAGAGAAAAGGAGACATCAATTGCTTGTTGAGCGCCTTTATGCTCGCTTTGCGGGCTTTACAAAAGAAACCGAATAAGCTGGTTCTATCCTATAAAAATCCGCAAGGCTGACTCGGATGGATGTGATACGATTGGAAGATTTGATGAGCATCTATGGGTTCGACGAGCAAAGCATGCACGTAATATGAATCCCCTAACGCATGAAACAAGGGACCAACACCTAGCGTGTACGACAAGGAGTCATTGAGCTCACCAAGGTAATAAAAAGCCATGTGAGTTTTACACCTGCTCCTCTCAGATACAAAGGTTTTTGTTATTACTTGTCCTGGGCGCTCCTCCTCGACTTGAGTGCTCCTCTTCGACCTGGCCGACATCCTCCTTAAGCAACCTGGGTTTCTGCCAACTGTACCATATTCATATGCTGCCTCGACTCTCATATGCGACCTCAAAGAATTTCATGTGCACGTAATGATATGATATGTTGCACAATACAGTTGTTGGTAAGCGCGGTCCAGCCCTTGGTAGCATCTAGCAGTTGTTGATTCATTGATATGCTATCGTTTCATTTGGAGAAGTATTCCCTTGCTCTAAGGAAACCCTAAAATGCTGTTGTTGACTATGTTTATAAAGCGCCCTCAATGCCTGTCCGTACAGCCAAGCCATCACACAAACCAAGCAATCTATCCACAACTGCCAAGCAAACTTACCGACCTCCACTAACTGAGCTAGCTGACTTACCACCAAGCTTTATCTACTGCTAGCTATCCCTCGATCATGCTATCCCTTACAAACCATATGCGACCTCAAAGAATTTCATGTGCACGTAATGATATGATATGTTGCACAATACAGTTGTTGGTAAGCGCGGTCCAGCCCTTGGTAGCATCTAGCAGTTGTTGATTCATTGATATGCTATCGTTTCATTTGGAGAAGTATTCCCTTGCTCTAAGGAAACCCTAAAATGCTGTTGTTGACTATGTTTATAAAGCGCCCTCAATGCCTGTCCGTACAGCCAAGCCATCACACAAACCAAGCAATCTATCCACAACTGCCAAGCAAACTTACCGACCTCCACTAACTGAGCTAGCTGACTTACCACCAAGCTTTATCTACTGCTAGCTATCCCTCGATCATGCTATCCCTTACAAACAATACTCACCCTATGAAACCCAACTACTCACTCTACACGCATGCATGCCCCCCTGCCTAATTACCTTTCATACTGTTAGACTCCTATACCAATAGGTTTCATCTTTCATGATTGTCTTGATGGAATTATGGAATATGTTCAAACCTTCTTACTTGAGCAAAGGTGTTCCATATTCTTGGAAAAAACCAAAAAATCAAAAAAGTTAAAATGTAAAAAGAGGTATACCCTGAAAGAATCAATTAAAAAAGAATAAAATGGTGGGAAAAAGTGAAAGAAATGAACCCCAAACAAAAAATAGACCAAGGAAAGTGTACAAATCCAAATGCCTTTGCTATTTCATTTTAGCATAAAATCAATTGTGTGCGTGACCTGTCAAACCTTTTGCCACAATTCATGAATAAGTCAAATTGTTTAAACTTGGCTTAGTCATATTTCAATTTCATGTTATAGATTAGAGAATAAATATCTAGCCAAACAGTTTAATCTTGGCAGATAAGTAGCTAGGTAGAGTGAATAAAAGGTGCTCAACAGTTTAATCTGAGCCCTTGGATGTAATAAGAGTAGAAATAGATAGATTTATCATGTAAAAAGAAAAGATTGAAAAGGGTTTGCAAGTCTAAATGCACCCTAATAAAGAAGAGAAAATAGTAGTGTTAAGTAGATAGGGTAGGTAGATGGTGCTGCAAAGTGTTATCTGATGAATGATGCTGCTACATGTTTTTGATCCTTTACTTTCATCATAAGTACTGAAGCAGGAAATACAATGGAAAATCATTGCAAGCAAAGTCAAAAAATAATTAACCTCCCTCATCATTTTCCCCCTTAAAGGTTTTACTAATTTCCCCCAAAAGTACTAAGGTGTTTGGAGATCAAAAGGGCTCAAGGCATTTCCTTGACTTCTGGAGGGACCGGACCCTCGGCCTAATGATCAAAAAGACCTAAGTACTAGAGATAATTCATCATTGTTATCTTTCATTTTTAACTTTCTCCTAAGAAAAATCACATTTTACTTAGGAAACTGATGCATAATTTCATAAAAATCCCTCAAGATAAAATTGCTATTCTAAGAAGTGTTGGAGATAAAATGTTGCAATTTACTTCACAAGTGATCACTTTCTTAGATATGTAAAAATATTTTGAGTTTCCTTGTCCTCTGCCATATTAACATTTAACTCTATTATATTAAATTCCTAGTGAAATACCCTTTCCTAAGTATATAACTCCCTTTTTTATAAATATCCCAAAAACCCATTTATTATAATGTTTACCAAAGTATTATATCCCCTCACATTGAAAATAAAAACCCCGCTTTATAAACCCTTTGGTTAAATATACCTTTATAATATAAATCCCGCCCCTATGGTGAATTAATTGTATTAATTCATTCATCATATAATAAAAAATATATATAAAAACTTTAGACATACAATATGTATGTTTAATACCAAAACATATCAATAAAACTTTGCGAAAGTCTTGCGCCACTGTGGTCCGTCCACGTGGCATTCCACCTAGCCAACTCCGCCGCAACCCCTTTCTTTTGCATACGGGATTAATTAAGTCGCCTGGACAAATTAATAACTATTTCCGCCAGTTAAAAAGCCCCCGGAGTGATTAAATTTTTTTTAAAGTGTTTAAAAGTACGACGGGGCCCACATGAAACCTCCGCCCATCTTCCCATCGCCCCAGCCATTGGATCAGCCTCCCGCAGATCAACGGCCCGCGTTGATCCCGCTGCCCATCCCTTGTCAGCAATTTAACCAGCGGGGGATGGGTGGTTTCTGAATAGTCAACCATCCACGTGGCGATTATCCTATGGAACCTCTACCCCTCCGATAAATACCACCCTCGACCAAAAGCGGTGCGGGGACTTCCCGCTTACCACTTACCGCCCGACTCTGCACACGTCATCCAGTACTACCATGACGTCACACCTCGAAAAAAAACAAAAAACCCTTTTAACTTGTAAATAAGCCATTTTTCACGTTTTTCCTGTTATTTTCGTTATTCTGAAAACGACAGAGCTCCCGCTGCGATTTTCAAATTTTCACTGTAATTGATCATTTCGCCCCAAAATTCTGCTGCGCCCGTGTTGAAGAACAGTCCCGCCATTGCCTGTTACCTGTTAAAGAACCAGTTTCCGTCTAAAAGCAGGTATTTATCCTTTACGCCTCGACTGCAAGTAAAACTCAGTTTCCTTTGTTTTTTTCGCTGAAAAAGTGGTTAAAAATCATCACTGAGTCCTCCCTGGATATTTTAAAACCTGTGAAATTGCTCCCCGAACCTGCAAATTGTTCCAATTTCCTTCATTTCAAGAATTCTGCCCGGCCCGTGAAGAAAACCAAAAACCTCCATTTTGAATCCACAAGAACCAAAATGGAGGTCCCGGCAGCTCTGAATATCGCTCCATTGAATGCTCCTCACCGTGAATTGGACTATTTACCTCTGATAGATGAAGATTTCCAAATCAAAGACCTGCATTTCGATGAAAGTCCCCTATTGAGCTATTGTCGCTGCAGAGACGAATACTCAAAGGGGCAAGATCTTATAGGGTTGTGGGAATCCAATCTCCCAAGGTATCTTATTCCTTCAGTCCTTATTTTCCCTGAAATCATTCATTATTGCCAGGCAAACTATGATCCCGCACAGAGGGCTGTAATAGCTCCTAACCAAAGTGTTCTATTTCCCATCACTCCCCAGGCCATCAATTCCATGTTACACTATGAACCAGACCAAGAATTAGCACCATTATCCATAGAAGGATTGATTGAGAAAACCAGACAATTAACCCCAGAGAAGCTAAAATCCATGTGCCAGCATTTCATGCTACCTGAGCATCAGCCAAAAGGGTCTCCCCCCTATGGTTTTTACTATTTCAATACATTGGGAAGGCTCATTGTAAATATAATATCTTTTGTCCTAGGATTTAACACCAGTGAATATGTAGATGAGATAACCTTGGCTCTGCTATCTATTTTTACTCCTGGGCAACCTCCTGAGATCAAATATGACTATGCTTCTTTCATGGCCAGCAAAATCCATGATCAATTCTTAAGGCTAGATACTGAAAAAGTTTTTAAGTACTCCTCAGTTATCTATCATCTCATGATCTTCTATCAGTCAGAAAGGTTCCCTTTCCCTGTACAGAAACTTGATGCCAAGAAAAATCCCAGTTCAGTCATTTTTTGGTCCCCCATCATTCATTTTTCCTCTGATTCCCCCTACTCCTACTCAGAATTCATTGATCAGTTTGTATATCCAGCAACAACTTTATTAACAGGAATTTCTCCCCCAAGACTAAGCAATGAAATTAGAAAGACCTTGCAACTGTCAAAGAGTTATAAGGTTGGGGATTGGTACTTATACCAAAACCATACAGTCATCAGGATTTATGGATGTGAATTACGTCCATTCAAGTTACCCAAATATGTACCAATGAGAATTTTTTCCTTGGAATACTTTAGACAGATGAACAATTCAGATGTGATCCATTTCTGCAATGTAAAGAAGAAAGCTCAGTTAAGGATCAAAAGCCAATTAGGTCCTTTCATCTGCAATTCTAGGGAGGCTGAGAGAGAAGCAGAACTTCTATTAGAGAAAAAGTTCCAGACATCTTTCCGTTGGGTTCCTTATGACCCCTTTGGTTTTATTTGTGAAAAAAGATTAAAAAAAAAATCATCTCCCTATATACACCACAAGATTTCTGATCTATAACAGTATGCAAATCAAGATGAATGGGTTGAAGGAACTCTTGTTGAAGAAGAAAGTGAAGCAGACAGAATGAATAGGATTATGAAAGATGTTGAGAAGAACTTTGACCTAGAAACGTGTGGTCAAATGCAGGTACCCTATATTGGCACATCTTCAGCAGCCACTCTACAGCAAGCATTACAGGAAGACAGTCCATCAGTAGCAGCAGAACCCAAGGGTAAAGGAAAAGAACCTGTAGTTCAGGTCATTGAAACCTTGGTCATGGCAGAAAAACCACAGAGTTCCAAAGCACCAGAACCATCTCAGGCTTCTCCCACACCAGCAATACACATCCAAGTTCCAGAAATGCAAACTCCATTAAATGTAGAAATAGGGAAGAAAAGGCTGGCTCCAGATACCACTCCTTCAAAAGGAGCCTCACAGGTTTATCAAACTAAGAAACACAAATCAGATCCACCTCCAGAGGTAGAAATTATAGATGAAGTATTCGATGATGGTAGAGAAGATAGTCAGCAAACTGGCATAGCAAGTGAAACAACCATAAGCCAGAAAGGGAAAGCCTTGCAAAAACAATTAAGCACTGAAGTATCTTCTTTCAGACCGCCAAAGACAGATACTGGAGACATTAAAAGAACCTTCATTAATATCAAAACAAAGAATGATCCATTGAAAATGAAGGTATATGATCAGTATATGAAGATGGCTCCTCACAATCAAGAAAGGCTAATGTCAGCGTTTGACCTTTCACAAGGTAAAATGCTGATGAGCCACTTCAAAGCAAAGGTGCCAAAGCCAACTTCAGCAGCAGATTACATCAGATCAAATTTTGAAGTTTTAGCAAAGGATATCCATCCCCTAGACCAGATAGAGTTACATAGACAAACAGGGGAAATGGTTTATTCTACTCTAACCAACAAAGCCATGGCAGCTTTAACGCTGCAAGATTCCTTGAATAACACTACTGCACAATTGAAGATTGAGAAGACCTCCTCACAGGCCAAGGATAATAGAATAAAGTCTTTAGAAGAGATAATCATTGGTTTGGGTCACAATCCCAAAGACATTAAAGGTATTGAGGCATTGGTAAAAAAGAAAGAGGATGATATAGCTGCACTCAGAAAACAGCTAAAACTACTAGCCTCTAGGCACCCTCAGACACAGGAAGTTATAAAAGGAAATTCACAGGAAGAAATGATGGAGTTGCTCTTGAATATGACAGAGCGACTAAATGAAACAGAGAAGGAGTTGGAAAAAGCATTGCAGGAACAGGAAATTATCAAGCAGACTTCAACAACAGGTACTACAACCACAGGGCAGCAGGAACAACCATCTCGGGTGAACACTTCTAATTTGAATTCTGAGGACTTAATAAAACAGATGGAGAGTTTGCAGCTAAGGGTCACAGAACTCCAAGAAACAAAATTGCAATTAACAAAATTGGAGGAAAAATATGACACATCTAAAAAGACAGCTGCTGATAACACCAGAGAGATAAAAAGATTGGAAAAATTGGTTGAGGCTTTGGAAAATGATCTTTCTTTGGAAAAGCCTCTAAAGGAAATAAATGACATTCTTTGGGGTAACATCATAGAGTT
Organism: Pinus albicaulis; assembly: GCA_034641835.2. Taxonomy (NCBI): domain Eukaryota; kingdom Viridiplantae; phylum Streptophyta; class Pinopsida; order Pinales; family Pinaceae; genus Pinus; species Pinus albicaulis. Next base: position 416,350,259 of record CM076584.1, read on the forward strand.
AATAAAGGTCATATGGCCCTCCATTCAAGCTATCTTTGAGCAAAATGAGTTAGTCAAGGTGGCCCAAGAAGAAATAAATAGAACCAGGAATGAATTGAGAGGCAGGCCTGAACAGGCCAGTCAGCTCATTCAATTTTTGAATTCCAGAACAAAACAACAGCTTGCATTGTTAAGAATTGATGACAGGACAGGTGTAGTTTTGGAAGCAAAGAGAGTTTTCACCAAGAGGACTTTCATGCAAAATTTAGAAAGAAAGTGTACAGACATTTTGGTTGACATCAACAATTTCAGAGAGAAATTTCAAGCTTTGCTGGATAGTGGGTTACCAAGTCCCATGCTCACAGAAGATAAAATAGTAGACTTGGAAACCTATGAGAAGAGAATAAAGGCTCATGCTAAAAATACAGCTGTAGGTTCTACTAGCTCATCAGAAACGACATTACCAACTGGGAAAAGTATTTATGATAAAGTGAGGAATTTATTTCATCTGGAGCATGAAATAAAGTATCTATTTCCGAATGATCCCACTTTTTATAAACTTACTGAAGCGGATGAAACTTTAAGAAAGCTCAGAAGAGCTATGATACCAGATGATCAATGGTGGCAGGAAATGTTGGAGATTCTGTAAAAGTTGCTTTCAGGATGAGATTTTATGTTTACTATCAAGTAAATGGTAAAAACAGGAAGACAGATTAAAGAGTATCAGGTGAAAAGGTTAAAGAGTATCCATGAGAAATAAAGAGTGTCCAACAAGCCAAAGAAATACGCAAAGGACAGCACAGAGCCCTATTTTAGCACTTACCTCCAGCACGTCCACGAAGAAAGGAACAGCACATCGGCAGTTACACATTATTCTATCCACGAGACCATTTGTCTCTTGTTTGTTTGTAAATAATGCTTTAAGTCAGCCTAGATTATTGGCTAAGATAGTGTAAGATTGTTTAAGATTATTTTGTGTATAAATAAACCCTCAAAGAGAGTATTGAGGGTGGATTCTATTACTCTGCTGTAACATTGAGATTTTCGGAATAAAAGCTTTTGGAGAAATTTACTTGTGGCTTGCTGGATGACGATTTGAAAGCACTGGACTTGTTGCACGATTCATGTGTTGGACTACAGTTCAATAAGTGTTTCTACCTTTTGTCTGAAATTTTATATTAGTTTTTAATACCATCATATCCATTCCTGAATAATTTGCATAAAGGATTGAAGCAGAATTTGCTTAATTGTACTCTGTTTTCAAATGTGATTGTTCTTAAATGTTTTCTTCTAAATTAGCTATAAGCATGAATTCTTAAATGCTCCTGCTTTGCTAATTTAAACATTGTTTGATTACTATAACACGGAATTCTTCATTGCTCTTTGTTTGTAGTCATTTCACTTCCTTCTTTTGAACATGATGAAAGATTCTTAATTGCCTTTCATCCCTTCAATATCATCCCATCCACTTTAAATTTTAAGGATTGTTCTCTGTCTAGCTATCTTGCCCTGTAATACCATCTTGTGCTTAGAATAGAAATCCAGTAAAGCCATCCTTTGACTCCATAGCCAAATGGACTGAAAGCTCTCAACCTTGCCCTTAGTTTGTGGATTCCACCATTTTCCCAAAACAAACTTTGAATCTATAACTAGCCTAAAACCTTCCAAGAACAAAGATAAATCATAAAGAGAGAGCCCTCTCTGGATGCAGATTGGCTAGATTCTGCATCTAAAAGTTTGGTTTGTGGTTACCTCGGGTATAATTTCCTCTTACACAACTTCTAGGAAAACATGAGTGATAACATAGTGGCGACCATACTGGGGACCTGAATCATTTTTAATTTGTTATTATTATTCAATTATAAGCTATATACAGAGTCTGAAGATCAGCCAGGAAGCCTTTGAAATTGCTTTTGCTCTGCAAATGCAAAAGTAAATAAAAGCTGCTTCAGTCTATCTCTGATTTAGCTTATATACTGAACCTTAGTTTCAAAAAATTTCAATCAGACTCTCTAGTTTAATAGATCTTTGAGAAAATCTTAATCACATATCATTATTTCTTAAAGAATTTGTAGAATTTGTATTTATTTTTCAATTAAAATCCAAAAATCCAAAAACACATAGTCTAAGAAAACTGGCTTCAGAAAGGATTCAACATACTAGGTCAAACCCTGACCCCAATCCACCACCAATATTTGAAAATCCTAATCTGATTCCTAGGATTCTTAGAAGACAAGGAAGTCAAGAAAGTTCTGAAAGAGGAAGTCAAGAGAGTACATGAAGTTCTAGACCACTTTCTAGATCTGCTTCTTGTCCGGTGAAAATTATTTATATTGATGACATTCCTTTTGATGCACGATTTGAAACATCTTTGTTTGTAAATTTTTCTGAGACTGAATTATCTAGATTAGTTCCAGATCCTTTGTTCTTTGAGGATTTTCAATACAGATTTGTTTCACATCATCTTGACAGAGAATTGCATAACTCCATTCAGTCTGAGCAAACCTTTGAAGAAAGCTCAAACATTTCTGTGATTACTGAAGCATCTCCAAGCTCAATCACTTTTTCTCAAACTTTTCAAACACCTGTTAGACCTCCATCTCCTCCTGTGAGACCACCTTCTCCTCCTACTAGACCGGCTACTCCTGTCACTCCACTTTATCTTCCAATGGCCAATCGATATGCCCCTTTACAGTTACCAGCCAACCCTCCAGCTTTACCTCAGGACTACCAAAGTAAGATCACACCTTTTGACGGATCGGGTACCTACACAGCTCAACAACACACCAAAAGGATGACAGATTACTTTGAGTTTTATGAGATTGATACTGATAATATCCGTATGAGAATTTTCGTACAGAGTCTTACTGGAGAAGTTAGAACTTGGTTTAGGGCTCTTAACCCGAACAGTATTGCCGATTTAGAAGCTTTATATAGGGCATTTCTGAACAGATGGGAGAAAAAAAAGGATCCTCTCCAGATCCTATCAGAATTTGAAAAATTAAGAAGAAGACCAAACGAGACCGTACAAGATTACATCATAAGATTCAATGAATCATATAATGCAGTTCCTCAAAACCTAAGACCCCCACCTAACAACGTGTTGGTTAAATTTCCAGATGGTTTTGACTCTGATATAGCTTATTCCCTCAGGGAAAGAGCTCCTCAAACACTAGAGGAAATGCAAAGCATAGTGGTGAGTGTAGAAGCAAATCTGATAGAAAAACGAGCCAGAGCTAGGGCAGAGAGAAGAATGCCTATGAATGAAGAACCTTCAGCTTTTGAAAAGAAGCTGGATGTAATCATTAAATGTATGGAAAGATTAGGAGACAGAGTGGAAACCATTGAAAGAAAGTCTTCTACTGACAATCAGAATGTTGCAAGAAACCCGAACTTTAGGAGAAATCTGAATCAGAATAGTGGGAAGAATGTTCTTGATCAGAACATTAGGCCACCTTTTCAAGAAAACTTTGTTGAAGGCTCAACTTCCGAAGAACCTACAGAAGATGTAGAAATAAACAATGTAACTGATGACAAAAATGAACCAGAAGTCTTCCTATCCCAGGATGATCAAGAGGATCATATCCTTGAAACATTCCAAACTCATTCAGGTGAGACTTTTGATTTCAAAGAAGGCTATGACACAGCAATCTACGAGGTTCATAAACAGTACAACTTGAGAAGTAGAAGGATTGATGTGCCAGAGAATAGTAAATAGAAAAATGCAAGACAAAATGTCAAAGGTAAACACAACATTCCCCCTGTACAAAATATCCCCCAAGTACAAATTTTGTCTAGGATAACTCCCAGTTCTTCAAATCCAATAATTGAGGATGTCTCTGACAACCAACCAATCAATAAACAACAATATACTACTTTTCCTCCTGTGGGAAATGTAGAAGACACAGTAGAGGTTAGTCCAGAAACATCTTCAAAGCAAAACTTCATTCATGAAAAAGAGAAAAATATCGAAGACCCAAAAAACAGAGAGGACCCAACTGTGCAAAACATTAAAACTCAAACGGAAAAACCTTTTAATCTAGAGGCTGAAATAGGCAAACTCAAGATAGCTGTTCCTTTATCAGAATTGGCTAAACATGATGTCTATATGAGTCAGATAACCAAGTCCTTAAACATTAACATTATTGGATTGGATGATTCAGTAAACATTCTTGATGATCAACCCAAACTTCTTTTTGGCCCTGAGGTTAATGGCAAACCAGAAAGTGGAGGAACTCCTCCATTTTATGTAAGCCTGAATGTTCATGACAAGATACTCCACAATGCAATGCTTGATTCTGGAGCATCTCACAATTTGATGCCAAAAGCAGTAATGGAAAGATTGAATCTAGATATTACCAGACCGTACAAAGATTTGTTTTCATTTGATTCCAGTCAGGTAAAATGTTTAGGTTTAATTAAAGATCTGTGTGTCACTTTGGTCCAATACCCTGCTAAATCTGTTTTAATGGACATAGTAGTTGCTGATATTCCACCTAAATATGGTATGTTATTGTCTAGATCTTGGGGTGCTAAACTTGGAGGATCTATTCAACTAGACATGTCTTATGCAACTATTTCAGTATTTGGTCAGCCTAAGAGATTATATAGAGAAACCTTGATGAAGTACTTAGTGAGTAGCCATGAGAAGCCTGAAAACTTCCCTGTTTATTCTGTACATTCTGATATGGATTCTTTTATTTTATACAATGCTGAGTCAGATCTTCCTACTGAAATAGAAGCTCCAGAGTTGGAAACCATACACAAAACCACTGTTAAAATTGAAGAAATCTCTGAAAACAAAGAAACACTAGATGATCAAGAAATACCTGAAAAAACTAAACAACTAGCTCCTGTCAAGAAACACGTTAAAACAATTGATGAAGATTATGAACATGAAATTCTATGGCATTTAGAGTTTGATGGCTCTGTAAACAAACTAGGGGCAGGAGCTGGGATTTGGTTACATAATGTTGAAAATAATCATGCGGAGGGTCATGCTTATAGGTTGAATTTCAAATGCACCAACAACATGGCAGAGTACGAAGCTCTTTTATTAGGGCTTAAACATGCCAAGCAGTTAGGAGCTATTAGGGTATCAATCATAGGAGATTCCGAACTAATTATTCAACAGATTAATGGAGAATGTTCAACAAAAGACTTGAGACTGAAACAATACAGAGAGACAGTTGTGGAAATTCTCAACACATTTTTACAAGCCCAACTTGCTAAGATTCCGAGGAAACAAAATTTGCATGCCCACAGTTTAGCAATGTTTGCTAGTACATGCAAGTTACCTTTTGACCCCAATCATCAGTTTTCAGCTGAGATTAGGCACAGGCCTGCAATACCAGACAATCTTCTGAATTGGCAAGTATTTGCGAATAACAATCAAATCAATAATTTTTTGACACTTCAGGATGAATTTTCTAACTGTAATATAGATGAAGACATAACTATTGATGAATTTGATCAAGAAAAAGAACAAAAAATAGAAATTTCAAGAGAAAATGCAATTCATATGCTGCATCCAACCACATTCACTGAAAAAGATATGCAAAATTTGAAACACATGGAATTTGATGAGATCATAAAAGATGAAACAGAAATCATCAATTTAAAAGATAATCAATTACCCAAAGGATTAACTCCTTTGGAAGATCTGTTTGACTCAAATGATATTCCATTTAGACCAAAAATGGAACCTGTTAAGGCTGATATGGAAGAATGCAACTTAGGAACACCAGAACATCCCAAAATAGTCAAGTTGTCCAAATCTCTCCCAAAAGATCAAAAGGTTAAATATGTTGAACTATTAAAATAATTTCAGGATGTTTTTGCCTGGAGTTATGAAGACCTCAAATCTTATGATACATCCATCATTCAACACACTATACCTTTGAAACCTGACCAGAAACCTTTTAAACAAAAGCTTAGGAGAATAAATCCTGTTTTATTACCCTCGATTGAAAAGGAAATCAAAAGGATGTTTGAAGCAGGGATTATAGCTCCTATCAGATTCTCAGAATGGGTATCTAACCTGGTACCAACAAGAAAAAAGACAGGAGAAATTAGACTGTGTGTCGACTTAAGAAATTTGAATAAAGTTTCTTTAAAAGACAACTATCCTCTGCCGAAAATGGACCACATTCTGCAAAGGGTAGTAGGATCTTCGAGAATATCACTACTAGATGGATTTTCAGGGTACAACCAGATTCTGGTTCATCCTGATGATCAGGATAAAACACCATTTACCACACCATGGGGTACGTTTAAATATGTCAAAATGCCATTTGGGCTTAAGAATGCAGGAGCTACATTTCAAAGAGCAATGGACATTGCTTTTGCTAAAGAGATACATGATTTTCTGGTTATTTATTTAGATGATTTGACTGTCTTTTCTAAAACATATCAAGAACATTTAGATCATCTAAGGCAAGTATTTATAAAGTGCAGAAGATATGGAATTTATTTAAACCCTAAGAAGTCATTTTTTGGTTTGGAAGAAGGAAATCTCTTAGGGTACATTATTTCTAAAGATGGCATTAGGATTGATCCAGAAAGAATTCAAGCAATTTTGCAAATACCCCACCCCAGAAACATAAAAGAGTTGCAAGCATTCATAGGAAAAATTAATTTCTTGAGAAGATTTATTTCTAGTCTAGCAGAGTTACTTAGATTACTGACTAACATGCTGAGGAAAGATTCAAGCATTGACTGGACTGTAGAAGCCAAACAATCATTCGAGGAAATTAAAATGGCTTTAACAAGAACACCAGTTTTGACCAGTCCTAAATTTGATAGAGACTTCATTATTTTTTCATTTGCTTCGGAACATACTGTTGCAGCTGTTTTACTTCAAAAAGATGACCAAGGGTGTGAAAAGCCAATAGCATTTTTTAGTAAAGCACTGAGGGATGCATCTCTAAAATACAATATTATGGAAAAACGGGCTTTTGCATTGGTAAAAGCAATCAAAGATTTCAGAGTTTACATATTATATTCTCATGTGATAGCATATGTGCCTAATGCAGTAGTTAAAGATATTTTGACTCAAGATGGCATTGAGGGTAAACGAGGTAAGTGGATAGCTACCATTTTGGAATATGATATTGAGATTAAACCAACCAAACTGATAAAAGGCCAAGGTTTAGCACAACTTATGACAGAAACCAATTGCCAAGCCTTAGATATCAATGAACTGGATAACGAGCAGGAAATGGCGACTCCTCAGATCAGTCAAACTTTCTTAGATTCACCCTGGTATACTGATATAATTCATGTTTTATTAAACCTGCAAGCTCCTCCAGGGTTGTCCAGAACCAAGCAAAGATTTTTAAAAATGACATCTTTGAAATATTGTATTTTAGATAGCACTCTATTTTGGAAAAATCATGAAGGAATCTTGTTGAATTGTCTCTTACAAGATGAAGCTGATAAAGTGCTTAATGAATTTCATGCAGGGGATTGTGGAGGACATCTCTACTGGAAATCTACTGCAGATAAAATTTTAAGGGCGGGTTTTTACTGGCCAACATTATTTTTTGATGTTAAGAAATTTGTAACAAGTTGTCATAAGTGTCAGATATTTGAGGGTAAAAGAAAGTTGTTACCATTGCCTTTAAAACCAGTTTCCACAGAAAGACCTTTTCAACAATGGGGATTAGATTTTATTGGAGAAATTCACCCTCCTTGCTCAGGGCAACATAGATGGATTTTAACTGCTACAGACTATTTCACCAAATGGATTGAAGCCATCCCATGTAGAGAGTCCAATGATTCTGTAATCATAGGGTTTCTAGAAACCAACATACTTTCAAGATTTGGCTGTCCAGAAAATATTATAACAGACAATGCTGCTGCATTTAAATCAAAGAAAATGATTAGTTTCTGCCATAAATATCATATTACTTTAGGCCATTCAACAGCCTATTACCCCCAGGGTAATGGACTAGCAGAATCTTCTAATAAAAGCCTTATCAATATCATCAAAAAGTTATTAGAAGAAAACAAAAAGAATTGGCACAAGAAATTGACCAATGCATTATGGGCAGACAGACTTACAACTAAGAAATCCATTGGGACTAGTCCATATAAATTGGTTTATGGCATTGAAGCAAGATTCCCATCATCTTTAGGAATTCCTGTTATGAAATTACTTCAGGAGGCTTAAGTGGAGCCAAATGACATTCAAAGAAGAATTAATCAAACAATCCACCTGCAACAAACCAGAGAAGAGGTATACCAAAGATCACAAGTCTTACAGGAAAAGCTAAAGAAAATTTTTGATAAAAGGACTAAAGCAGAGGATTTTCAATTAGGAGACAAGGTCCTAAGATGGGATTCTAGAAGAGAAGAAAAAGGGAAACATGGAAAGTTTGATTTCTTGTGGAAAGGGCCATATATCATTCATGCCTTGCAGGGAAACAACACTTACTTTTTGAAGGACTTGGAAAATTCAGAAGTTGAAGAAGGACCAGTCAATGGTCGAATGCTCAAGCATTATTTTGATCCAATTTACTAGAGTGTTTTAATGTTTCTAACTTGTACATAATATATTATTTTTTGTTTGTTTTGTTTTTGTTAATGCAGTTTGGATTGGATGGTGACTTCTTGAAATTGAAGCCCGAAGTGAAGGCCCTAAGTTCCAAAAGTTTCACTATCATATGTAAAATAAAGCTACCAGAAGAAGGAAGATTTCATACTTTCAGTTTCAAGACATTTTTAGGCATCTGACCTGCTGTTCTTGACTTTCCACAAGGAAAAGCCATCCCCAAGTGGAGCCAGTGTTAGACTCCTATACCAATAGGTTTCATCTTTCATTATTGTCTTGATGGAATTATGGAATATGTTCAAACCTTCTTACTTGAGCAAAGGTGTTCCATATTCTTGGAAAAAACCAAAAAATCAAAAAAGTTAAAAAATGTAAAGAGGGTATACCCTAAAAGAAAGATCAAAGGGTAAAAAGAATAAAATGGTCGGAAAAAGTGAAAGAAATGAACCCCAAGCAAAAAATAGACCAAGGAAAGTGTGCAAATCCAAATGCCACTGCTATTTCATTTTTGTAATAAATCAATTGTGTGCAGCTTGTCAAACCTTTGCCACAATTCATGAATAAGTCAAACTGTTTAAACTTGGCTTAGTCATATTTCAATTTCATGTTATAGATTAGAGAATAAATATCTAGTCAAACAGTTTAATCTTGGCAGATAAGTAGCTAGGTAGAGTGAATAAAGGTGCTCAACAGTTTAATCTGAGCCCTTGGATGTAATAAGGGTAGAAATAGATAGATTCATCATGTAAAAAGAAAAGATTGATCAGGGTTTGCAAGTCTAAATGCACCGTAATAAAGAAGAGAAAATGGTAGTGTTAAGTAGATAGGGTAGGTAGATGGTGCTGCAAAGTGTTATCTGATGAATGGTGCTGCTACATGTTGGTTAATCATTTACTTTCATCACAAGTACTAAGGCAGGAAATACACTGGAAAATCACAGCAAGAAAAAGTCAAATTCATTAACTTCCCTTATCATTTTCCCCTCAAAAGTTTTACTAATTTTCCCCAAAAGTACTAAGGTAATTGGAGATCAAAGGGGCTCAAGGCATTTCCTTGACTTCTGGAGGGACCGGACCCTCGGCCTAATGATCAAAAAGACCTAAGTACTTGAGATAATTCATCATTGTTATCTTCCATTTTTAACCTTCTCCTAAGTAAAATCACATTTTACTTAGGAAACTGATGCATAATTTCATAAAAATCCCTCAAAATAAACTTGCTATTCTAAGAAGTGTTGGAGATAAAATGTTGCAATTTACTTCACAAGTGATCACTTTCTTAGATATGTAAAAATATTTTGAGTTTCCTTGTCCTCTGCCATATTAACATTTAACTCTATTATATTAAATCCCTAGTGAAATACCCTTTCCTAAGTATATAACTCCCCTTTTTATAAATATCCCAAAAACCCATTTATTATAATGTTTACCAAAGTATTATATCCCCGCACATTGAAAATAAAAACCCCGCTTTATACACCCTTTGGTTAAATATACCTTTATAATATAAATCCCTCCCCTATGGTGAATTAATTGTATTAATTCATTCATCATATAATAAAAAATATATATAAAAACTTTAGACATACAATATGTATGTTTAATACCAAAACATATCAATAAAACTTTGCGAAAGTCTTGCGCCACCGTGGTTCGTCCACGTGGCATTCCACCTAGCCAACTCCGCCGCAACCCCTTTCTTTTGCATACGGGATTAATTAAGTCGCCTGGACAAATTAATAACTATTTCCGCCAGTTAAAAAGCCCCCGGAGCGATTAAAATTTTTTTAAAGTGTTTAAAAGTACGACGGGGCCCACATGAAACCTCCGCCCATCTTCCCATCGCCCCAGCCATTGGATCAGCCTCCCGCAGATCAACGGCCCGCGTTGATCCCGCTGCCCATCCCTTGTCAGCAATTTAACCAGCGGGGGATGGGTGGTTTCTGAATAGTCAACCATCCACGTGGCGATTATCCTATGGAATCGCTCCCCCCGCGATCAATACCACCCTCGACCAAAAGCGGTGCAGGGACTTCCCGCTTACCACTTACCGCCCGACTCTGCACACATCATCCAGTACTACCATGACGTCACACCTCGAAAAAAACAAAAAACCCTTTTTAACTTGTAAATAAGCCATTTTTCACGTTTTTCCTGTTATTTTCGTTATTCTGAAAACGACAGAGCTCCCGCTGCGATTTTCAAATTTTCACTGTAATTGATCATTTCGCCCCAAAATTCTGCTGCGCCCGTGTTGAAGAACAGTCCCGCCATTGCTTGTTACCTGTTAAAGAACCAGTTTCCGTCTAAAAGCAGGTATTTATCCTTTACGCCCCGACTGCAAGTAAAACTCAGTTTCCTTTGTTTTTTTCGCTGAAAAAGTGGTTAAAAATCATCACTGAGTCCTCCCTGGAGATTTTAAACTTGTGAAATTGCTCCCCGAACCTGCAAATTGTTCCAATTTCCTTCATTTCAAGAATCCCGCCCGGCCCGTGAAGAAAACCAAAAACCTCCATTTTGAATCCACAAGAACCAAAATGGAGGCCCCGGCAACTCTTAATATCACTCCATTGAATGCTCCTCACCGTGAATTAGACTATTTACCTCTGATAGATGAAGATTTCCAAATCAAAGACCTGCATTTCGATGAAAGTCCCCTATTGAGCTATTGTCGCTGCAGAGACGAATACTCAAAGGGGCAAGATCTTATAGGGTTGTGGGAATCTAATCTCCCAAGGTATCTCATTCCTTCAGTCCTTATTTTCCCTGAAATCATTCATTATTGCCAGGCAAACTATGACCCCGCACGGAGGGCTGTAATAGCTCCTAACCAAAGTGTTCTATTTCCCATCACTCCCCAAGCCATCAATGCCATGTTACACTATGAACCAGACCAAGAATTAGCACCATTATCCATAGAAGGATTGATTGAGAAAACCAGACAATTAACCCCAGAGAAGCTAAAATCCATGTGCCAGCATTTCATGCTACCTGAGCATCAGCCAAAAGGGTCTCCCCCCTATGGTTTTTACTATTTAAATACATTGGGAAGGCTCGTTGTAAATATAATATCTTTTGTCCTAGGATTTAACACCAGTGAATATGTAGATGAGATAACCTTGGCTCTGCTATCCATTTTTACTCCTGGGAAACCTCCTGAGATCAAATATGACTATGCTTCTTTCATAGCCAGCAAAATCCATGATCAATTCTTAAGGTTAGATACTGAAAAAGTTTTTAAGTACTCCTCAGTTATCTATCATCTCATGATCTTCTATCAGTCAGAAAGGTTCCCTTTCCCTCTACAGAAACTTGATGCCAAGAAGAATCCCAGGTCAGTCATTTTTTGGTCCCCCATCATTCATTTTTCCTCTGATTCTCCCTACTCCTACTCAGAATTCATTGATCAGTTTGTATATCCAGCAACAACTTTATTAACAGGAATTTCTCCCCCAAGACTAAGCAATGAAATTAGAAAGACCTTGCAACTATCAAAGAGCTATAAGGTTGGGGATTGGTACTTATACCAAAACCATACAGTCATCAGGATTTATGGATGTGAATTACGTCCATTCAAGTTACCCAAATATGTACCAATGAGAATTTTTGCCTTGGAATACTTTAGGCAGATGAACAATTCAGATGTGATCCATTTCTGCAATGTAAAGAAGAAAGCTCAGTTAAGGATCAAAAGCCAATTAGGTCCTTTCATCTGCAATTCTAGGGAGGTTGAGAAAGAAGCAGAACTTCTATTAGAGAAAAAATTCCAGACATCTTTCCGTTGGGTCCCTTATGACCCCTTTGGTTTCATTTGTGAAAAAAGATTAAAGAATAAGTCATCTCCTTATGTACATCACAGGATTCCTAATTTAGAACAGTATGCAAATCAAGATGAATGGGTTAAAGGAACACTTGTTGAAGAGGAAAGTGGAGCTAACAAATTGAGTAAAATTATGAAAGATGTTGAGAAGAACTTTGACCTAGAAACGTATGATCAAATGCAGGTACCCTACATTGGCACATCTTCAGCAGCCACTCTTCAGCAAGCATTACAGGAAGACAGTCCATCAGTAGCAGCAGAACCCAAGGGTAAAGGAAAAGAACCTGTAGTTCAGGTCATTGAAACCTTGGTCATGGCAGAAAAACCACAGAGTTCCAAAGCACAAGAACCATCTCAGGCTTCTCCCACACCAGCAATACACATCCAAGTTCCAGAAATGCAGACTCCATTAAATGTAGAAATAGGGAAGAAAAGGTTGGCTCCAGATACCACACCTTCAAAGGGGGCCTCACAGATTTATCAAACTAAGAAACACAAATCAGATCCACCTCCAGAGGTAGAAATTATAGATGAAGTATTTGATGATGGTAGAGAAGATAGTCAGCAAACTGGCACAGCAAGTGAAACAACCATAAGCCAGAAAGGGAAAGCTTTGCAAAAGCAATTAAGCACTGAAGTATCTTCTTTCAGGCCGCCAAAGACAGATACTGGAGACATTAAAAGAACCTTCATTAATATTAAAACAAAGAATGATCCATTGAAAATGAAGGTATATGATCAGTATATGAAGATGGCTCCTCATAATCAAGAAAGGCTAATGTCAGCGTTTGACCTTTCACAAGGTAAAATGCTAATGAGCCACTTCAAAGCAAAGGTGCCAAAGCCAACTTCAGCAGCAGATTACATCAGATCAAATTTTGAAGTTTTAGCAAAAGATATCCATCCCCTGGATCAGATAGAGCTACATAGACAAACAGGGGAAATGGTTTATTCTACTCTCACCAACAAAGCCATGGCAGCTTTAACGCTGCAAGATTATTTGAATAACACTACTGCACAATTGAAAATTGAGAAGGCCTCCTCACAGGCCAAGGATAATAGAATAAAGTCTCTAGAAGAGATAATCATTGGTTTGGGTCACAATCCCAAAGACATTAAAGGTATTGAGGCATTGGTGAAGAAGAAATAAGATGATATAGCTGCACTCAGAAAACAGCTAAAACTACCAGCCTCGAGGCACCCTCAGACCCAGGAAGTTATAAAATGAAATTCACAGGAAGAAATGATGGAGTTGCTCTTGAATATAACTGAGCGACTAAATGAAACAGAGAAGGAATTGGAAAAAGCATTGCAGGAACAGGAAATGATCAAGCAGACTTCAACAACAGGTACTACAACCACAGGGCAGCAGGAACAACCATCTCAGGTAAACACTTCTAATTTGAATTCTGAGGACTTAATAAAATAGATGGAGAGTTTGCAGCTAAGGGTCACAGAGCTCCAAGAAACAAAATTGCAATTAGAAAAATTGGAGGAAAAATATGACACATCCAAAAAGACAGCTGCTGATAACACCAGAGAGATAAAAAGATTGGAAAAATTGGTTGAGGCTTTGGAAAAGGATCTTTCTTTGGAAAAGCCTCTAAAAGAAATAAATGACATTCTTTGGGGAAACATCATAGAGTTAATAAAGGTCATATGGCCCTCTATTCAAGCTATTTTTGAGCAAAATGAGTTAGTCAAGGTGGCCCGAGAAGAAATAAATAGAACCAGGAATGAATTGAGAGGCAGGCCTGAACAGGCCAGTCAGCTCATTCAATTTTTGAATTCCAGAACAAAACAACAGCTTGCATTGTTAAGAATTGATGACAGGACAGGTGCAGTTTTGGAAGCAAAGAGAGTTTTCACCAAGAGGACTTTCATGCAAAATTTAGAAAGAAAGTGTACAGACATTTTGGTTGACATCAACAATTTCAGAGAGAAATTTCAAGCTTTGCTGGATAGTGGGTTACCAAGTCCCATGCTCACAGAAGATCAAATAGTAGACTTGGAAACCTATGAGAAGAGAATAAAAGCTCATGCTAAAAATACAGCTGTAGGTTCTACTAGCTCATCAGAATCGACATTACCAACTGGGAAAAGTATTTATGATAAAGTGAGGAATTTATTTCATCTGGAACATGAAATAAAATATCTATTTCTGAATGAGCCCACCTTTTATAAACTTACTGAAGCAGATGAAACTTTAAGGAAGTTCAGAAGAACTATGATACCAGATGATCAATGGTGGAAGGAAATGTTGGAAATTCTGTAAAAGTTGTTTTCAGTATGAGATTTTATCTTTACTATCAAGTAAATGGTAAAAACAGGAAGACAGATGAAAGAGTATCAGGTGAAAAGGTTAAAGAGTATCCGTGAGAATAAAGAGTGTCCAACAAGCCAAAGAAATACGCAAAGGACAGCACAGAGCCCTATTTTAGCACTTACCTCCAGCACGTCCACGAAGAAAGGAACAACACATCGGCAGTTACACATTATTCTATCCACGAGACCATTTGTCTCTTGTTTGTTTGTAAATAATGCTTTAAGTCAGCCTAGGTTATTGGCTAAGATAGTGTAAGATTGTTTAAGATTATTTTGTGTATAAATAAACCCTCAAAGAGAGTATTGAGGGTGGATTCTATTACTCTACTGTAACATTGAGAGTTTTGGAATAAAAGCTTTTGGAAAAATTTACTTGTGGCTTGCTGGATGACGATTTGAAAGCACTGGACTTGTTGCAGGATTCATGTGTTGGACTACAGTTCAATAAGTGTTTCTACCTTTTGTCTGAAATTTTATATTAGTTTTTAATACCATCATATCCATTTCTGAATAATTTACATAAAATATTGAAACAGAAAATTGTACTCTGTTTTCAAATGTGATTGTTCTTAATGTTTTCTTCTAAATTAGCTATAAGCATGAATTCTTAAATGCTCCTGCTTTGCTAATTTAAACATTGTTGATTACTATAATAAAGAATCCTTCATTGCTCTTTGTTTGTAGTCATTTCACTTCTTTATTTTGAACATGGTGAAAGATTCTTAGCTGCCTTTCATCCCTTCAAGATCATCCCATCCACTTTTAAATTTTAAGGATTGTTCTCTGTCTAGCTATCTTGCCCTGTAATACCATCTTGTGCTTAGAATAGAAATCCAGTAAAGCCATCCTTTGACTCCATAGCCCAATGGACTGAAAGCTCTCAACCTTGCCCTTAGTTTGTGGATTCCACCATTTTCCAAAACAAACTTTGAATCTATAACTAGCCTAAAACCTTTCAAGAACAAAGATAAATCATAAAGAGAGAGCCCTCTCTGGATGCAGATTGGCTAGATTCTGCATCTAAAAGGTTGGTTTGTGGTTACCTCGGGTATAATTTCCTCTTACACAACTTCTAGGAAAACCTGAGTGATAACACATACTTGAAATCAGCGATTCGCCTATAGAAAATTTTTATTTCTCGAACCGGAACATCTTATCATCTTAGAACTTTGAACGCTATGCAGCTACGTTTTCATTACTGAATCTTTTCTATTTTGATTCTCCTGGATACCGAAAATATGGCTTTCACTCTGTTTATTTGATTCTTCCAAGCTATCCATGAGCCATTGCTGGATGGATGCCCTTAACCAACCTATTAATTCAGTTAGGAATCGGGGGTACAACACGCTTCTATTTAGACTTTCACCCTCATACCGAAAACCTTATGAATTCTTCCGGCTACCATGTTACCGTTGAAGGAGCTCATACAATACTGATTCAGACTTGAGAACGAACCTACTGCTTATACCTCGATCAAAACCTGCCCTTCCGCTTATGTGCTACCTTCTAGTTACCCACCTAGATATACTGCTGCCTACCTGACTTAGACTTACTGCATCAGAGGATGGAATGGGATCAACAGAGAAAGCTAATGCTAGTAAATGTCCAATCCAATGGGATCAACTTAGTCCACCAGGTATGGAACTATAGACTATACCATTGGACAATCTGCAACTTAGTGAACTGGATTGGGAGCTGCTACTAGCTATGCCTTTGCTGCAGGGTCTACTGGTTAAAGGTCCACTCGGTTCATAAGAATTGGATTTGTCTCTGGGCGAGATGAACTTACTTATTATACCTAAAGACGGTGGGATTGCTACTTTCACTCGGGCAAAGACAACGTATAGGGTTCTGCTGACGCAAAGATGCCCAGTCGCAGCCTTGAGCGATATATAAGTAGAAAGCATGAGTCATTATATGTCATTAGCCTGGTCCAGCTGCTGGGTCAACGGTAGCGGGGTTGTTCCAGCTTCCCTTCTCTGTGACTACTTAATAATCGTTCAAGTTCTCTATCTTAATATTGGATCTTTCGGGCCTTATTTATTTACGGAGTCGGATGTTCCGCCTATGCTGCTGCGTCATCTGCACCTTGAACTGCTCCTGCAACTATTATAGTGATGGTGCTACTAATCTTAAGCTTAACCTACTGAACCAACAAAAGAAACTGGTGCTGGATCGAAAGCAACTGCTACGTATGGATCTAGCCTTGCAATCTATACCTTTGCTTATGCTGGTGGGTCAACTGTTTCTGGATCAACAGCTTAAACAACAGAATCAACTGGAATTGTATCATCTGCTGACATGGAATAGGGCTCTCTAACTGGAGGATATTAAAAACTGGCCTTTATAGCTTTGGCTAACTGTCTTGGCGCTTATTATATGGCTGGGCTTAGTTTTAGGGCTAGCTTTCTGGTGGTGCTACTACTTCAATACCGGGGCTTTACCTTGCTTGGGCTTACTGGCTTTAGGCTTTCTGGCTTTGTCTTCGCTGCGAGGTCCACTGCTGGCACAGGATCTCGATCTCGATCATAAGGACCTTAATCCCTAGAATCATTAACTGAATCTACATCTGCTGACTTGACAGAATAAACCGCTGAACCAATGGAATACTTAACAGAATAAACTGCATCATCAACTTAAGCTGGATAACCAGCATATTACAAAACTTTCACTGGTGCTCTCCATAATCATTCAAGACTGCCGTTAAGCCTACTCTTTTTTTATGGTTATATAGCAACTTAGATAATTCTATTAATTTTTTAATGCCTGGTGATTAGTATTATTATAGCTATTAGTAACTCCTGAGATCCACGTAATTCCTTATACTTGTCTTAGACTTCACTAGGAATCTTATACTTTACTTAGCTCTCCTTAGACTACAAGAATATACTCTGCTAATATTATCTTATTAGTATTAGAAATAATATATGTTTTCTTTTCTTATCTACCCAAGTATTCTTATTATTCAGCAAAGAAATCTTATATTAGCTTGGAATCATATTAGTATTAGAAATAGGATACTATTCTTACTCTTATAGCCTGGTATACTCAGAAACTCATCTCATTGTTCATGATTAGGAATTTCTACTTTGCAATACTAGACTCGCTTATTCTATATCTATTAGGCATATAAGCATTAGCATCAGGAATCCATAGGATACGAATGGAATATAAGGAGATTACACTCAACTTAGCTCCTATAACTCCATAAAAATCACTATAACTCAGCTTCATCCCTACAACTATACTTAGCTCTTAGAACTCAACTCAGTCAAGGAAACTCCATAAAGCATATCCCACTTAACTAATACTCAACTTATCATATTATTTATTCAGCTATACCCCTGAATTAATCCAATTGATTACATTACTCACCATACACACTACTCTCACTTCAGGAAACACAACCACCGATGGAATATCTATACTAAGGAAGAGACAGATACTTACCCTCACAAAAAGATGATTATTATCCATTAGAACTAACAAAAAAAGCAATGAACACACACCTCCAGTACAAAACCCTTACACCTCACTGAAACACGCATTATCCTGAGTCAAAGTACCAACAAACTAGGCCTTCATACCAGATCAATCTAAACACACTATCTCTTCATAGACTCTCCTCTTTACTTATCACTAGGAAATAGAACCATCAGTATACATAAATAATACACTGGAATCAATTACTATCCAAGGAAGAATAGGAATTAATCAAGAAAATAGAAATAAGCTCTTAGTTACTCTATACATACTGATTAATATTACACTTGACCTAATAAGGATCAACAATAAGCCTAGCTATAGTACTTTTACCCGGACCTTTAACAAAAAGACTTATAATTTGACCCATAAACCTGCCCTTGACTCAACTATCGCTATCAATCCAATAAACTACTACACTCAACTCCTACTATCAACCTAATCAACCAACAGATACAATCTATAATATCATATTAACCACTAACATCTATAAACACTCACTAATCTATAGAACAATGCCATCTGAGGATAAAGAATTCAGCTATCCATAAAGGGGACAGAAAGCTATAACCAATCAACAACACATCTCATGCTATCAATGCACTAATCAAAAGCACGACCTTATCATCAATCCCATCATCCACTCACAAACCCACCTTTACCAAGACATACATCTCACAACACTCACCTACAACAACCACTGAGGAGCCCGCGTAACACTTCATGTCCCTTCTTATATCGCAACAATATAATCAATTGTCTTCTGTTGAAGAAGCAACACCACTTTTTTCACAGTATATGAAGAAGTTTATTCCTAATAGTAAGTTGATCCAGTCGATGAACCAACAGCACCAGTAGCGGATCAATATGTAGCTAGAGTCATAGTGGTAATAGCAGTTTCTGACCTAGGAGCTAATGCGGTTTATGGATATGAAAAGTGGGATGCTCGTGGTGGTAATTAAGATGCTCGTGAGCGTGATCAGTATTCAGAGCCATATGTTCCAGGAGCAGGACCAGATCGAGTAGTTGAAAAGGTTGCTAAGTGCCTAGTGGAGTTTGTAGATGTAGATAAAGCCCCAGGTGCACGCA
Organism: Pinus albicaulis; assembly: GCA_034641835.2. Lineage (NCBI taxonomy): Eukaryota > Viridiplantae > Streptophyta > Pinopsida > Pinales > Pinaceae > Pinus > Pinus albicaulis. Next base: position 416,369,508 of record CM076584.1, read on the forward strand.
CATTCTTGTCCAGATAATTTTTTAGAAAGCCACTACCCTACCTCTAATCTTTGACTATTTGGAGTGCCATAGCCCGCAGCACTTCAGTAATGAGTGTAGTGAGTGATAGAAGTGTTCCCCCTATACTTGTTGGACTAGGGTGTGTTTTTGGGTATATAGGTGTTTTACCGGAAGCATCGCAATGTGTGGGACGTATTCAACTAATTGTATCAGGAGTGCTTGCTGTGAGTGGTGGAGTCAATGGTATACAGCGCTCCCATCTCTGTAAAGCTCTCGTCCTAGGAACCAGGCAATGGGATACAAATTCTATGGCAACTTGAAACTCTAGAATGACCTCCCTACATTATTGTAAGCTGTAAGCGGCGTCCAAAAACACTCTGCGTAGCTACCATTCTATTGACGATGGATTTATTCCCTCATAACTCCCAGCTCAGCTATTGTGTTGCTAATTTCCATGGTCAGCTGAGCTAGGTCCTCCTGTCCGATCCGGTTATGTAAGCTACGTAGGCCACATGATTCAACTAGCAGGTGCCCTATTTGTTCTTCTAAAGGTCGAATGTAAGTGCTTCTGCCTTTTCTTTATGAAGTGCTTATTCAAGATCATAGTAAACAATCAAAATAAAGAGAAGAATCAACAGAATCAACTACTACTGGTGCTTCTGTAGGTTCTTATGCATCTGGCTTTGGAAAATCTGAATATGGATCTGCTGCATCTTGGTCACGATCGCTTTCAACCCTAATCAAAAGGCTCCTCTACTGGTCACATAATCTGGCCCATTCAAGTTTACCAAGTATTTGAGTTCCGCAGCATTATCTATAATGTGCCTCTCTTACCCACCCAAAGCAAAGCGCGGTTGAATAAATTACCCCTTCAAACTATATATTTCCTTGCTCCCAGCGGTAACGACCATAATTACATATATAATATATGCATTGTCGAAGATCAGGTTATCACTTACAAAATATTTTCTTAACCAAAGGCCCGATAGGGACTCACTATTCATATGGTGAGGAACGAAGTCGCTCATCCATCATATGGGTGAGGCTATTAACGCTCACCCCAATCCCTTGGGTGAGGGCCGCCATCATGCGTAAGCATGACTCGACCAACGGGCCGCCATCATGCGTAAGCATGACTCGACCAACGGGAGAGGAAAAACCTTTCCCGAGTGTAACGAGGGGAATGGGGGGCGTGCAACAACCTGAAACTCCCCACACAAGCACTGCCTGCCATATCGCTTCTTCGAACCGAGCCAATATATCCGATCCTGGGAGGAGCCGTATGAGGCGGAAGCTTCATGTACAGTTCTGAAGCCGAGCCTTTCCAGCCGGCAATGGGGCTTAGGGACCGATATGATGATCGGTTTAGGTAGGGCGGCCTACTACAACCTGTAGGGATACCCGTAGTGAGACCGCGATCCACAAATGAAGCATGGGACCCACCCTTACTCGAGAATGGAGAAGGGAAACATAGCATGTCGCAAGAGCGAGGCGAGGGGGGTATGGCCCTACCTGCCCCCCGACCCGATGGTAGGAGCCTGCCCCAGGACGCCTCGTGAGCCTCTTGATGCTTTTAGAGATGAGGCCTTTCGGTCGGCGAAGCCAAGTCAATTTCGGGCCACCAAACCCTTCAACCGGAAAAGTGAACGTACGTTGTAACACTCCCTGCCTTCCAAAGGTGCCTAGATAGAGGACATGCCAGACGCAACAGAGCGACCGGGAGCGGATTACCCACCTAGGGGGGAAAAGAGATGGCAATCTCGAAGCACATTGCGAGCTACAGGCAGCACCAGCGAGACCCAACACAAGGGAAGGCAACCTGATTGGGAGTCAGAGGATCCATAGCACCTGCCTACCTCGATTTGGAAAGGACCTCATCTTTCTTCATCATTTTGGTGCTGACTGACTAAGGGTAAGGGATCTATTCTCTGCAACCGTGTAGATTTGACAACCTAAAGATACATCCAATACCAATTAGTTAGTTAATACGGCTCCAGCACAGATTGGACGCGTTGTTAGATCTCTGGATCTCCAAAACCAGAACCAAGATCAGACCAAACAAGAAGGAAAGAGAGGGAAGGAGGTCAGGTTATCGCAGAGCTCTTTGAGGGGAATAAATATGAGTAAGTGGCACAAATTATGTTCGAACCTTTTGGTATGTATGTATCCCTTCCCCCAGAACTATAGATAGATCCGAAGATCCACGAGAAACTCCATTCCGCACTGCTGGGTCGTCGGACTTATCCACCAAGGATGGGATGGAATTTGAGTTTGTGGATTGCATCGGGGAAAATCTACCTACCAAAGCTAGGCAGATATATAGACTAATTTCCCGCTACTAAGAGAGAGCAAGGAACAAAATAATTGTTTGTTCGGACTAGCACCCACCCTCACTCCTTTCGGGTGTGCGGGTACTAAGAGTCCTCCCACTACCAACCAGCAGAAAATATATCATCTGGCTGGGTCTTGCCGGTATCAAAAACAAAAATCTAAATCACAACCTATGGAAATGGGAGCAACAACTCACTATGGCTCTTGGCTGGCCCAGAAAACGTCCTGTGGGTGAGTAAATGCAACAAGACAGGCTAGACGACGTCCTGGGCTGCAGTAGATCGAGAGGTCGTTTCGTCCCTTGTCCCAAATAGGAAAGAATATAGGTAATATGTTTCCATACAATGTTGCTCCGATCTGACCCAGCTGGCGAGCAATCCCAGTCCGCGGCAGAGGAGACAACGAGCTTTGTTCGCTTCTTCTCCACCAAGCATGGGAGTTTGGGTGGGGATAACTGTAGGTCGGTGGCTACCTGAGGAAACTCCGATTCGATCCACCGGCTGGGAGGCACCTGCCTCATCCCGATCGCAAGGAGAGGTTCACCATGATGGGCTAGGTACTTCTCTTTGTGTCCCGGAAAGGAAGGACGGACCGGACATCATACTTTTGCGGCATGCTCTTCATATTTACGGATTCGCATGCATATAGACAAACTCACTCCCTCCTTCCCAATGTCTTTCCTTATCCATCTGACTGAGGTAGAGAAACATATATATATTATGACTGACTTCCACTTATTGATTGATCCCGGAAAAGTGAATGGTTCCATATTGGGATCGAATGAAATGAAAGTGATACTGAGGTTTCGTGAATGGGCCCCTAGTCAGCAGCCCGCCCACACATGTGTAGAGTGGATAGTTCAACACCTGCAGCATGAACCAATTTTTGACCCATCGGCCCTAGTATCATAGGCGACCGAACGGCCGCCCCCCTAATTACTAGACCAACCTGCTATTATAATTCCATAAACACCTAGCAAAGATATGGCAGACAGATGAAGTATACCTATGTCCGAATCTGGCGATACCATACCATGATCAAAAGGTACAACGGCCCGAGCAACCAAACTTAGCATAGATGTAACCACTAGAGCCATTCTAAAAAAAGATAATATAGCACTACTTGGTGAAATAGGTTCTTTCATAGCTAATTTCAAACCATCTGCTAAAGGTTGTAACAATCCGAACGATCCAACTACATTAGGACCCTTTCGACGTTGCACAAGAGCCATTACTTTACGTTCGGCTAACACTAAGAAGGCTACTCCTAGTAGAAGTGGTATGATTATTCCAGGTATTTCAGCTAGAATAGCAATGTACGTTTCCGATTTCCTATTAACTCATGATCGGGGTCGCCTCGATCATGTCATGATATTTCTCTCATGATTGGGCCAATCATGATAAGGATGGGACCTATTCTCGAGGAGCAGCTCCAAAGGGAGAGGAACTATTCACTATTCAAGGTCATCCCCTATATTGATTTCTTCCCCTAAAAGCCTGCGCATAGCTCAGGTAAGGTCATCCCCTTCCCCTAAAAGAGCTAGAAGGTGGTAAGGTATAATCCTTACTTAGCGGAGCTAGCGGAAAAGAAGGTCCAGGACCCTCTCCTGGTGGTTATTAAAGTTCCTCTCTTTTGGGGGAGGGGGCCCCAAAAGAGAGTTGCTCCTCTCCCTTTAGTCGAGTCCCTACCGGGCCTCACCATATGAATAGTGAGTCCCTACCGGGCCTATCCTCACACGTTATCTCACCCTAGATTTCTTCCCCTAAAAGCCTGAGCAGAGCGAAAAAGAAGGTCAGAAAGGACCTTACTCTCTCTCCCAATTGGTAGGTAATAGTGGTCGATGCTAAAGGGGGAGTGACATTCGCAACTCACTCTATGTTCCCGGCCTGGGTGATATTCCATCTTTATTTCCAAGAGTACTACCCCGTACGTAGTCCATGTCTGGGGAGGTGCGGTAGAGAGGTCTCCCACTTAGATCCCCGTTAGCATATTCGAGAGAGATAAGGGATTGCTCCGTTAGGTAGGTTTTTACGGTCCGGAGCCAGCCGGTAATGGACCTCGCGGACAGCCAAGCTAACCTTTGTTCCACCGCTCGCTACCGAGACGATTTCTTTATGCCCATCGAAGAACCTCGAGATGCTAATCCACGAGAAACGATACGAGGAATGCGAAATAACTTATATACGGAGCGAGAGCGACCAGTGAGAATACATCGGTTTCTTACTCGTGCAAAGGAACTATTTCTCGGCGACTTAGGCAACTTATAACGATGTTTGTCCCGCATGTCACTGGGAGGATTGGGATCCCTACAAAAGGCTTTATGAGGCTCCCGTCTCAATTCATATTTAGCCACAAGCAATCTACGTCTGTGATCTCGTATATTTCGCTTCTCCAACATCTTCCTAATAATCCCCCTCATCCCTCTGCGAAAAGCCGCTCCACGATGGTAGAGTCTCATCTTGCATGTTGGCTGAAGTTGCAATAGTAACATTGAAACCTCGGATATGCTCGGAAATCTCGAAATGATCTTCTAGTTCTGGGAATAATTCGAAAAACTTCGTCTCCATTGGGAATTGAATGGAGTTTTTCCGTATCTCGACCGGAGAATTGTAGAGAGACGTTACTGCCGAAATATTTTCCAAGGAATTATACATCATATGCCCTCGGAGAGTGCTTTGTCGTGCTAGGTTACTGACATATCCCGTGTCTTTCTCGGACCCCTGATCGGGAGAAAATTGATTGGATCGAAACGACTTTCCCGTCGAACCTCTTTGTGCCTGTACGAATCTCTGACCACGCGGAATCTCTATAGCCAACTCTCTATCTGTCATTATGAAATTTGGGAGTGCCTTTTGTTTTGGGGAAAATCACCCTAGAGGTTTGTTGGGTCTAAACCTCCACAGAGCAGGGCATGCTATTCAGATGGAATCACACACAACCATACTTGAATGCAAAAAAATAGTTAACAACGATAGCAGAAATCACTCGAAGTCCTACGTTCGATGTAGATCCCGCGGGGTCGAAACCCCCAGCAACTCTCCTTTCGCCTTCAACCTGGAAAACAAGAAATAACGTGCACGGAAACTTAGTTGTACATCATATAATTCTCCTAAACGTTAGTGCAATCCATGTGAAACATTATATAAACCATAATAAATGCTTAAATGATAATCTTTTCACATATATAAATAAACATTAACACACGAGTTCAGGAATAAGATGGTTCTTCATTATCACGAACAACATGTACAGTAGTAAGAGTGGAGAGATCACCTGAATCCTTCCACGATCTTCGAGCAGACCGTCGTCTGGATTCGTCCCGCCCTTGCCTCGCTAAGATTCTTCCAAGACTTGTGCGCTCGAGATGACATATAAATGGATGAACATCTCCAAGAAACAAAGGTTTCCTGATATAAATCTGGGAAAGTGCAGGAGGCACAGGGATTCAGACTTGAACTGGGATTCCAACAGAGTATAATTTCTATAAAATTTCTCTCTCCCTTAGGCCATGCACATGAGGGGCTTTTATACTCTTTGAAAGTAGTTTCAATCAATTGGAAACAGTTGGCCACGTGCTGGGGTGGTTGAACTACCAGAGTAACCATCAAACCAGCCCGAAAATAGGGATTTTTTTAATATTTTTTAATGATTTTAATGGCATACGCGGAAAAGTACATGTGGACTCACGTATCCACGCGGAAAAGTCTGGGCATATCCGCATATGGGGATTTTAACACTGTTTTTTAGTGAATTTTGTTCAAGTCTGTAGGAATGGGTGCCCAAAGCCATAAAAGCAATCATGAATCATATGAAGGTGAAAAATGATGCTATAACAGATGCCCCCTAATATATGAGGTCAAAAGGGGTACATGATGGCTGAAATTTATTATGCACATAGAAATAACTTCGCAAGGAAAAGAGAGGACTTCACCAGATTTCGGCCTGCCAAAAACCAGTGAAAGAAAACAGAGAGTCAACTCATGCTGAGGCGGGCATACCCATGCTCAGTCAGAAATACATCATATGGAAAGTACTGAATAGATCCAACACGTATACAAGTATAGTTGAACTGAAAGTACACAATGAATCATCTGAGCACGGCCCAGAAGTATAAGTCTGAATCAATGTCCAAGTATCACATACAGAAAGCTGATCAATGATGCTGCAACTGGATGTCTGATCATATAAGTAACTGAATCTCCAAGTACCAAATCATAAGAGGTGGAATAAACGGTACAGTCACGCAACTCGGGAGCCAACATATAGGATGCTGCTGTACTGACACTGCAACATATAAGGGTGAACGTCATCACTGGAAGAAACTGAATGGACTGTCAAAAGTGAACCGAGAAATGTTGATGCAACCCAAGGTCTTCACCGATCACTATGGCACAATTCTACACCATGGGAATAAATGAGCTGAAGTCGACCATGTAAGAAATCGTTGGATTACCGGTCAATGATGTATACCGTTAACCAACGCGAGACAACCCACCAATAATGAAAATGAGTGTCAAGGTGCCCCAGTACAATCTAACAAGTGCGAATGAATGAGTTGAAGTCGAACACTTGAAAGAATCTACCAATCAAGAGGCAATGATGAATCCCCACTGTCGATATACAAAGACTGCCGCCCGCGATGACACAAGCCTAAAATCTTGACAAATAGACTCTGAACCTTGACTCGGACTTCAATGAGTCGGAGTCGATGGGAAAAGATGCGGGAAGGAGAAGGCATTAAGGCATCACATGGTCCCGGGCGCGGTCGCAACCCGCGAATAAGATTTGGAAGGAATCGGAGCGAAATGAGTGACGGAACCAATTATCATCCCTGTCCGACATGCACAAGATGAAGCTAGCGCACGGAAGAAACCCTCTGAACCAACCAATAATGAAAGCTGACACAGAGGCGAGAAATCCACCGATAGGGTCAAATGGAAATCAAGGTACTGCATGAATCCCAGGTGTGATAATGTGTGCTGACGTCGAACACAGGGGAAACCACTCAGTCAAAGACCCATAATGATGATCAAATGTTGAGCACAAGGTCACCTATCAATGATGGAAATAGGGCCAGGGTGCGGCTCTAGGTTTGCTCTCGGAGCAATGTGTCGTAGTCAATAAGAGACAAACCCGCCTGCAAGAAGTCAATGGGGACCTTCCTCCAAGCCGACGCAGCGAGAGGACCCGGCTGTCGATGTGAAGAACAAGATACTGTGAAGACCGGGAAGGCCGGCCAGATAATGAGTCCAGAGACACAGCAGAATGGCAGATACGGTTGAACTATGAACAAAAGCACGATCATGATGACTGCATAGCATTTAAAAAGTAACCTTTAATAATAAGTCGTATGCGGAGCGGGAACAAACTCTCCATATGATTGGAAGAGATAACCAACGGAGAGAAGTAAGCAAGTGAAAAAAGGTAAAAGAGTGAACCTGTAACAGAAACTAAAACCATCCCAAATGTAGAAATATATATAAGTATATGTGCTTTGTTCAGGGAAATGAAAAGCCGTGACAAAATGCTTGCCATTAAAATCACGAAGTTACATCCCGTTCCCGCTCTTTTTGTTATATTTGATTTTTTTGTCTTTTTCATATAATAAGCCTGAAAAAGAATAAAAGAATGCTATGGTACAATGGATAGAACGAGTATCAAGAAACAAATGCACTAGTTCCTGGGATTGGAATGATCCTATGCTCAATGAAAGGTGGCGGAAACTGGTAAGTGATACTCAGAGGAATGTTCCATCCATGGGTATAAGGGCGTCAAGTCGTGATAGCTAAGTGCATGCAATGGTTTAACTTGTACATATAGACAAGGTCAAAATTTGTCTTAAACATTGAGTCCAAATGAAGCCGGCTAAAGGCCAGGATAAACAAGTAGCCAATATGCAATGCAGTAATACAACTCAACAACACCAGGGAGTCTCTAGGGTAATAGCCAGAAAAATGATTGTGAGGAAGAAGAATAATGAAGCTTCAACACATAAGTTATGGCAGGACTAAAGAGGACTCCCGAGCCTACATAAAATGCAGCATGGGCAACAAGTGATAGTGAGGAACTAACTAGGAAGCCCATGTAAAGGAAGGCTCTACCACCAAGTCATGATTAAAAAATCGGCGAGTGAAATGGGCGTAATACTCATGACCTGATGGGATCGACCCTATGGCAAGTGATCAGAATGGAGGCTAGTATGCAAAATGCAATGGAAAGTGGATTCCCTAACCTATATGCCAGTGAAGATCATATACCTGCCATGACGGGTCAGTAGTCATGGATCAAAATTCGGAAAAATCTCAAAAATCGTCAAAATGTACCTGAAAACATACCAAACTGGGCACTTCCAAGCATCTGGGTTATGCAGCTTAAGATAGATTGAAAAAATAAGCGAAAATTTTCAACTTTTTGGGCATAAATAGACAAATTACCTCATATTTGGTTCATTACTACATTGCTGATTTGGAAAAAAGTGCTCTGGAGAAAAAAGCTTCCTTCGTCAAAACAGGAGCAACCAACCGTCGAATTCCACTGAATTTATCAAGTTAGCTCTTAATTCATCCTGCTATTCATTTTTTCCGTTCATAAATTAAAATTTAGGAATTTTTCACCATAGAATCTCTTGCCAAAAATCACGGGTTTGCGCATACGCGGGTTGGTAATGACGAAGTTGCATATACACGCGACTGTGCACAAATAAAGTCGCGTATGCACAAGCCCAAATGAAAAAGCGTAGCTAATGAAGAAATTATTGAAAATTTTCAGGATGACCATATCATGGAGAGAGCGTGAACATAATGCAATTGATCAAGAAGTCATGTAGGACCAAGCATCACAAAATATTCTTCGGAATTGCGGATTGCTCAAGTTTTTTAAAATGCCAAATATGAAGAGAAATGTCCGGCTGCTCGAAATGCTTGTGAACTATTGGGAACCGGAAGAGGAATGCTTTATGATAGATCAGATGCCTGTACGCATTGAAGTGGAAGACATATATTTTATCACTGGACTCTCCTGGAGGGGGGAGCCAGTAGACTTGCATGGTAAGCCTTTGGGAGGGCTCACCGTGGAAGATTACGTCCACGTGTACTGCGTACAGGGTTCCAAGAAAGTTGGAACTCAAATTGCAATCAAAGATTTAAGGGATTTGCACATGAAAATCCTCCTTTTCACCATTGGTAGGGTGGCAGGATCTGCCTCCCTACACCAGGCATCCAAGATGCAAATGAGCATAGCACTGGAATGCTTAACTCATGTATATGATTGGTGCACAACCCTACTGATGAACATGAAGCAACAATTGACCTCTATCTGCCAAGTAAAGACAAAAATTTTTGGATACGGTACAATTTTGATGACATTCTTGTTTGAGAAGATTCCAGTACTAAGACCCAGAGTGATCTCTACCATCAGCAGCCCGAGAGACCCAAGAATTGCCCGCTGGGCAGACATGATGAAGAGATTGGGGGGAAGTGAAGTTCCCCGGACCACTTGGGATGATGAGTTATTCCAATGGTGGAGAGAACAAATCATCGTTGTGGACGACTATCCCTATGCTGGGATGGAATTTCGTGGCGATCCAGATCTTGTCCTGCCACTAGGCGCAGCATGGGGTACAGTCGGTAAGTTTACAATTTTTAACTTATATAATTTTTTTGGATTTTTTCGATATGTATGAAAAAATGTGAAAAGAAACATGTTTTTGATTGGATTCAAATGACTTACAAAAATGATCATGAAACAGATATTGGACCAGTTCGACCTGAGGGATACCCACGACATAAGCATCGCAGAGGCGAAGCGGATACAGTAGATCCAGACAGAACCCTCCAGGCTGTACAGAGGAACTTGGAGGGGTTAACCCACCAAGTACCTATGGCTGCAATGGAAGATCTGCTTGAAGCCATCCAGAGGCAGGTGGTAGGAGTACCCCGAGACTGGGTACAGTTATTCCGCCGAGTTGCCACCGTGGTTGTGTTCTATAAGAACACAACTTCTGGGTAGGGACCTCAGTAGTAAATAGATATGATGTATCAGATGACTGTATTTTTTTTTGAGACTGAACATGATCGGGCATAAGCCCAAATTTTTGTATGACTTATGGATCCAAATTTTTGTATAGTTTTGAATACTCTGATGATATATATATAGCGATATTTGATGTGATGTGACAAATGTATCAAAATGTATGATGTTTTTGATTAAGTTTTATTGTATGGAATGATTAATGTGCCAATCAATTGCTTGATTAGCTAATGATTCTGCCAACCAATTGTCAGCTCGAGGAATATGAATGAACATTAAAAATTGAAATGATCTTTGTAACAAACGTACCCTCAAGAACAATCAGAGTAAAAATGGATCTCGAACCCGATACGTATTGTTCAACTGCGACACCACCAACTGAGAGTTCAAGAAAACTACCAACGAATCAACACCCAAAGATATTGCCTCCGAGAGTAGATAAACAACTGCAGTGTATTCTACTATATTATTGGAAGCAGGACCAATGCAGACCCCTCTTGATACTATCAGCTGACCGGATGGATAATGAAGCACCCAAGCCGTGGAAGCTAAGTTCCGGGTGTGTCTAGTAGCACCATCGGCGAAACCAAAATGACTCATGACATCCGACACAACCTGCCAAAGCAGATCAAAAACATCACTATCCCATCAAAAATCGAAAACAATCAGATATGTACAAAGAAAAACTACTATATACAAAAGCAACATGCCAGGCTGAAGCCTAGGCATAATACTTCTTCAAATAGAGCCCATTTCTGGGCTCTGGCAACTCGTTCCCTTCAAATTCAACCAAGGTATATGCTCCTTTCTTAAGGAATTTTTTGATGATAAAGGGGCCATACCACATAGACTTAAAATTTCCTGCCCCCAGGGCATATTTTTCTTGGGCATAGACCAAAACAAGGTCACCTTCCGAAAAAACCCTAGGCTTGACCGCCTTATCATACTGAACTTTAACTCGGTTTTTATGCACCTCATTCATCGTGGCGGCATCCCGACGCTGCTCATCGAGATGTTCCAGATGAAGGAGCCGTTCTTCAAGACTAGAAGTGTCAGGAAGAAGTTCAACAACTAATTTAAGAGAAGGAATCTCACATTCAATGGGAAATACGGATTCCAACCCGTGCAATCTAGAAAGCAGGTAAAGCTAGAACAATGCGAGTTTTCTCATGATGTTTGTATGCCAAAGTGCGAGGATGTAGCATAACTATTGCAGTTGGATCTAGCTTTATCAATTGTCCTTTGAAGAATTGTCTTCCAAGGATTTATTCACGGCTTCCACTTGCCCAGTGGCTTGAGATAATATGGAGATGAATGCTTTCCCTGTAGGAAATCTAATTTTAAGAGCCAAAATCAGGCCCATCATGCTGTTAAAAATGTTTATGTGATCAGTGAAAATCTCTCTAGGAATACCAAAATGAGCAATAACCTGGTTGAAAAGAAAAAGAGCTTCAGTCTCACCATCATTCCCAAAAGTAGGCATAGCTTCGACCCACTTCATAAAGTAGTCTACTGCTACAATAATGTATTTGTGACCTTTAGCTGAAGGCGGGTTACAAGTAGTATAATCAATACCCCACTTTGTAAAGGGACCGACAATAATGACTGGAAAAAGCGGAGTTGGATGAGCGCACATTTTTCGAGTATAAACCTGACACGGATGACAATTTTTGACCGACTCCATACAATCCTTGAAAATCGATGGCCAAAAGTACCTAGCACGCAAGATCTTTTGGGTTGTAGCAAGCCCAGATAAATGACCACCAAAAGCTCCACTGTGGAAATCATTCAGCACAGCCTCAGCTTCTTCGAGAGTTAAGCAATGTCTCAGGATTGAATCAACCCCTCGATGGTATAAAGCATCACCAATAATCAAGTAATTCTTAGCCAAGTGACGCAACTTACGACGCTCATCTTTCGAAAAAGTAGAGGGAAACTTCGCAGTCTGGAGATACACAATGATATCTCCATACGAAGGATCCTGTGGAGAGATAAGAAACAAATGTTCATCCAGGAAGGATTCATCATAGACAATCTCATCCCCACAGGGCAACTCGGAGATAAATTCCGCGAAAACCAATGATTTCTTGGACTTGGCAGACATAAACTCAAGATCAAATTCCTGCAAAATCACAATCCATCTATTGTATTTTCCCCCAATCACTCACCTACTGAGGAGAAACTGAAATGGATTGGCTGCTGCCAAAACATAAGTTTTTCGTAGAATAATGTAATGCCGGAGTCGCTGCACAGCATGAATAGCTGCCAAAGCTAAATTTTCTATCGGAGTATACCAGAGTTCAGGTCCTACCAAACCTCAACTAAGATAGTAAATAACATGCTCTACAAGAGCATCATCCTCCTAAACCAGAACCATACCAATAGTAGATTCTGTTGCTGCCAGATACAAAAGGAAATCCCTGCTATAATTAGGTGGACTCAATAAAGGAGCAGAGGTCAATGCTTTTTTCAAAGCCTTGAATGAGCGTTGAGCGAAGTCATCTCAAAGAAATGGAACTCCCTTCTTCAACAATCTCATAAATCCCTTGGTAACTTCAACATAATTTACGATAAATATCCGAAGAAAATTAGACTTTCCTTGTAGACTTTGAAGTTGACGAACAGAGGACGGGGGAGGCAACCGAAGTATTGCCTCAACCTTGAAGGGATCTATCCTAATCCCTTCTCTAGACACAATGAATCCCAATAACCGACCGGATGTAACCACGAAAACGCACTTGTTCGGATTCAACCTAATCTTATAGAAACGACACCGTTCAAATATTTGACGGAGGTGAGCAGGATGATCCATCCTCTTTTGAGAATGAGCAGCTAAATCATCCAAATACGCCTCGATAATCTTTTTGATGGCGTGGAAGGCATATGACATGGCCCGCTGAAAGGTAGCCCGAGTATTTTTAAGACCAAAAGGCATCTTCTTGTATGAAAAAGTACCCCAGGGACAAATAAAGGCAGTCTTATGCTGATCTTCAGGACGGATAGTAATCTGATTATATCCGGAGAAACCGTCCATGAAGGAGAAAATCTCATCACCGGCACACTCGTCAATGATCTGATCGATAAATGGTGTGGGGTAATTATCTTTAGGACACGCTTTATTTAGGTCTCTGAAATCGATGCAAACTTAAATCGTTCCTTGCTTTTTATCTATCGGAATAGGGTTTGAAACCCATTCAGTCAAAGGAACAGGGAAAATGAATCCCACCTTAAGCAGCTTCTCAACCTCAGCTTTGATAGCTGCTGCCTTCCTAGGATTAACCGGATGAAGTTTTTGCCTCACAGGCTTAGCGTTTTCGTAAGTCTTGATCTCATGCTGGACAATATATGGATCTATACCAGGCATTTCCTCATAAGACCAAACGAATACATCCCTATACTCTTTAAAGAGCTCAGTGTAAATCTGAATCTCTTTATGGGAACATTCAGCTCTGATGAAGACATTCTCAATAATATTGGGATCCCTGGAAATGTTCACCGGGATAGTAGGAGAAATCACAGCCATGTTCCCTTCAGCATAAACCTATGTTGGTGTTAAAGGGCTCAGGACTGGGCGAACAGGACTAGGAGACGGAGGACTTGGAAAACTTGTTTCAACTTCGCTCAAATCAGGTAAAAAGTAAGACCGATGATGCAAATCATCCCACGGTCTATCTATACCAGTCATAGCTTCCAGGATGGCCTCTTCAGATGGAAGAGTGGTATCAAGGCAATCCTGGGCAGAAGAAGAACTAAGTGCCCAAGCCGGAGCCACATCTCCATCCAACTCTTCTGGTGAGAGAGGAGCTGGGATGGATTCTGCAGAGTCAACAATAGACTGATAAGCAATCTCAGCTGCAGACATAGGAAATGCCATTCCACCCACTTGACCTTCCGCTAATGTGGCGGTAGGGGAAGGTAAGGTCCAAGGGTCCGAAAAATAATGAGTTTTGAAGAACTCTCTTCGAAGAGGAGCCTTGGAGGATGAAATTGCATTAATATGAACCGTAGGAGGAGGAATATCAAAAGTACCCATCAAGGAAGAATACATTCCAACTCCTAAATTCTCAACAGGCGCCTTGGTATTATCCAACTTGGGAACAGATGAGTCAGTGGACGCATTCGGGTCTACAGGAGGACAGTCCAGTTGGTCCACTGTAACAATCCTCCCTTCGTGAGGGAAACAAATAATCCGAAATAATGAGGATGCAATGGCATCCATCTCATAAATCCAGTTTCTCCCCAATAGAAGGTTGTAGTCCAAGCTTGCATCAACTACCTCAACCTCTATATTCACAGTTTTGCCCCCAACACAGATAGGAAAAGCTGGGACAATACCATGCGGTCTGTGAGAATGACCATCAAACGCAGTCAGAAGAGTGGTAGATGGAACAGCTTTGGGAGATCCAATCGTCTTCCAACATGTGAGAGACATCACGCATGTGGAAGCACCCTCATCAACAACCGTTCGAAAGATATTGCACTTCCGGTATGATGATTTAATATGAAAAGCCATATGATGGGGGAGTCTCTTCCTAAAATTAGTCATATCAAATGTAATCAGAAGATAATTTTTTGGATCAATAGCCCCAATGGCAGTGAGCAAAGCACTGCGCTGAGCCGGACAAGACTGGAGCACCTCTAAAGCCGACATGGCACAAGGACTTTGCGCCAGATCTTCCACAATAGAGTAGTTCTGGGCAGCCCTAGCATTTGGATTAATCGTCGACCGCTTGGTAGATGCTTTGGGCATCCGAGGTATAGGCTCAACAGTAGGCCTTGTAATGTGAAGCGACTCAGTAGCATCAGGAGCATCCTTAGCTTTCGAAGACTCTTCTCTGCCATAATCACGGGATCTCGTAGCGACATCCACGTGAGCACTCATCATGAATATGTTCAATGGAATTTCCCCTTCCTGGGTGCCCCCAGAGGAAGCCCCAGGATTTTGGTTCGCGCCAACAACTAGTTGTTGCCCTTGGGGAAAAGGGTTTGTTAACACAGCCTGGGAACTAGAAGAACCCTGTTGAGCTAACAAGCGCTGCGCATCCTGAATTTTAGAGCAAATGTGTGTAAGATGGTCTCCAGCACACAGCTTGCATGGAAACTTCACTTTCCTTTTCTCCTTTGGACCCTCACCAACATGCTCGTTGGTTTTATTTGCATTACCCTTCCCATTCTTTCCCTTTTTGTTATTATTTCGTCCCTTCTTATTCCCTTTGGATTTTTGATTTCCTTTGGGATCAGAAGCTTGGACAACATTTATGGACAAAGATTGGGAAGGTGATGACTCAGCAGGCACAACCTGACTAGAAGGAGCAGATTGCAAAGACAACTACTGTAATTGAGTAAGCAGGCTGGCTGCACCACTATTGATCGATCCAATTAGTCCGTCACCATGAGGACCAGGCTTAGTTTTGGATAAATCTAATTTGGAGCGAGGAGCATTGGGCAAATACTTATGGAGGACCCCAGACTGAGAATATACTAGTTCCAACTGCTGGGCCCTAAAAATGGCTTGCTCCTCGGAAAATACCCCTGAGAGGGATACGTCCTTCGAAATATATGACTGCAGAGATTTCAAAAACCATTCCAAAAGGAATTCACCCGGAATATGAGCTTTAATAAGCCTCTTACTTCTCCGCCATTCCTGAATATGGTCAGAAATGTGGGATGCGTCGTCTTATTTAAAATTAGCTAGGAGTTCAGTCCCGGCATCATATCGGACAGGCAATTGGAAATGGTTTAGAAATGTAACAGCCAGTTCTCCAAATGTAGAAAAACTGCCCCCGGTTAGCTTAATATACCATTTGGCAGCGTTTCCAGTTAGGGTGCGTTGAAACAATCTCAACCTAATCGAATCATCGATCAGGGAGTTCGAAGAACACCATAAATGGAAGGTAGTGATGTGATCATCCGGATCCTCGCTATTTTTACCTTCAAACTTTGGAATGTCTAAAGGAAGTTTGGTCGGGACCGAAGGCCACCCCGGACTATAACGGATCAGATCATTAGACAATTTCGACAGATCTGGAAAGTTTAACGTTGCCAGAAAAGGTAAACGAGGCGGAGCCTGAGGATTCCATCCTTGATAGGATGAATTCCAAACATTCTGAAAAGAATACCCTGGATTTGATGAGGCACCAGGTTTCCAGAAAGAACTCGTAGAAAAAGGAGAAGAACCTCCTCCCAACGTAGAGTTACCAAAGCCCAGACCAGTTCCCCCCCCTAAAGTATGAAATGAAGAGGAAAGCCCCTAATAAGGGTTCCAGGCATTAGACAGAGGAGAAAAAGTCTGATAAGCACTCGACGAAGGGAAAGAAGCATTCCCTTGGTGACCAACGTAAAACTGATTCCCTGCCCCCGCTGTAGTGAATACAGGGTTCCAACCTGTAAAAGTAGTCGAATTCTGACCTCCAGACCAAAGGTTGAAACTATGAGTCTGAGAAATAAACGGAAAGGACCCTAAAGAAGGATTTGAACTAGGAATATGTCCAGTTTCGAAGGGGAACGCTTGAAAAGAAGCTGATCCACTAGCCATGGAAGACATGGGTGTAGATCCAGCTGCAGCAACGGAAAAGGAAAAAGAAGGAATCCCACTAGTGGGCATTCCAAAACAGAAGGGACCAGATTGAGAAGCATGTGCTTGGGTGAAACCAGAGCCAAACACAGCAGCACTAGAAGCAATCGAAGATATAGCAATAGTTCCCCCTCCTTCAACAGAAGCAGGAGTCTAAATGCCTGCAGCACTCACAGCAGAAGCCGCGTTCCCAGTCGTGGCCATCGAAAGGTATGTATAATACAGAGGATCTTCTGGTCTCTCTGACTCAGGTCTAATGTATTCAACAACAAACGGATAATCAGGAGGAAGAGGAGATGGAAGTGACACTGATGGTTCAGGTACTTCCTCTATTTGAACTTCTTCTTCCTGCGGAAATAAAAATCGCGAGGTGAGTGGAACGCTCCTCCCAGAACCAACACCAGAATCAGCTATGAAACCTTCAGACCCTTGTGGACGATCTCTCTCCACTGCGTCAGACGTCACAGGGTGGTACCCACCTACTAAATCACTCCTATGCCTTCTTGAAGAAGGCTCTGGACTCTCAGAAGATAACCCCCGGATTCTCCTCGATCGACGAGGCGCTTGATCAGCCACTTTAACAAATTTTAATTAGACTCAAAAAATATAAAGCTAAGCAAGCTAGGAGGAAAGAGCACTCACTATAAAAAGAAATCCCTGAGATACAATCAAGCAAATAGCCTTCAGGTATTTCCGCTCCGGGTGATTAGGACCGGACACCAAAATACAAGAAAGCGAAATATAGGACCTCCCGAAAACAGTCTGGGATAATTACGGCCCAGGCCTGCTAGCGAAGGTATCAGAAACAGTTACGCCGACCTCCTAACGATAGCCTTTTCCGGCTCAAGTACCCAAGCTTCGCAAGGGCACCCCCCAGAAGTACTGTTGAAAGTGATGCGACGTCTGCCTCAGGTACCACGGGTATTCCCCCCCGCAGTCACCTATGTGGAACCTAGGAGTGGAAACTATGGGCACCAATCCATGTCAGAAGCCGGGCGAAACGGTCTTGAGGTCAGATTCAGCAAATCAGAGAGGGGGTATCTCTCTTCTTGGCCTTCACTTCCCCTCGCGCTTGACTCTCTGGAGGAGAGCTTTCCCGGTCCACCTAACGGAGTTGGATTTCGCTCAATTAATCAACTTCTATGTTTTGTTTGAGCGGCCTTGGAGAGTTAACTCTCCACTCTCCTAATCCAAGGCCCTACAACCTAGCTAGTTGGTGTATGACACTTAATAAAAACTTGCTAGTTGCTTTTAAATTATATCGCTTATTTTAATTGGCCGTTATGTTAAGTCAAAGGGATACGGAAATGAAACTTGTGGTGTTTTGACGCAGAAAAGAAATTAATAAAAACCAAACTACATGCGAATGCAGTTATTGTCTTTCGATGAAAAGCAACTTCTACACAGGTTCTACGAGATTAAAAAAAAATTATTTTTCTTTTCAGATAACAAACTTCACACTCACAAAAACTATGAAAATGACTAAATGCTTAAGTGCACCTGATGCAAATCACTAAGAGCATGAAAATTCTAAGATGCAAAATCTACTAAAGCAGAGAGAAATTTCCCAAAGATCCTTCAGTTTTATCTCTTTTTGGTTGTCCAGAAAGCTAGTTCCCTAAATCAGAAACTCTTAATATAAAGGCACCAAAAACGCTTGAAACAAGAGGAAGAAACCAATGACAATTCCTTTCCAAAATCAAGTTGAAAACCAAAAGCAAGAAACCTCAACAAAGCTTCAACAGATATAAAAAAACGAAAATAAAAAATGCAAAACAAAAGCAAAGGACAAAACAAAATGTTTTTGAGCTTTTGAGTTTTATAAAAAGGAAGAGCTCGAAAAGACCAAGAAAAACTATCAAATTCCAAGCCAAACAACTCTGAATTTCAAGAAAAAACTTCAAAAATGCTCTAAACCTTATAGGGCTAGCTAGTAGCAAGATTTATATGAGCAAAAGAAGACAATAAAATCAAAAAATCAGCCTAGAAGAATAGTACAACCTTGCAGCAAACAAAAACTTCAAAGAACCTAGAAAGACTCTTCAAAAATTGCAACAAGAGCTAGTCAACTGAACTTAAGAAAACCAACCAAACAATGGGCAAAAATCGAAATGCAAAGCAAGACACAAAGGTAGGAAAGAGTAAATGAGCAAAATATCTCTATTCTGATGAAGCAGAACAACCAAGAATCCCCAGGAAGAGATCTTGGTACTCAAACCAAAAATGCAAGCACAAGAAACAAACTTTTGCCAAATAAGCTAGTTTTCAACCAAACAAGAGAGAGAAAAGACCAAACACCACTTTCTACACAATCCAGAGGATACAAAGACACTGTAGGAATAGGCCTCCACAGGCAAACAAGGCCAAAAAGCCAAAAAACCTAAAATTTCAAAATTGACCTAGGTATACGCGACTGGACAGTTTAGAAACAAGCGTGCATACGCGACTGTGCTAAAGGAAACCCGCGTATACGCGACTCCCTTTAACAAAAACTGCGTGTATACGCGTCTGTGTATAGACTAACCCGCGTATGCAAAGGTAAATAATGAAAATTAAAAAAGATCAAGCCTGGATAAGAAACCAGGACTTCAGTCTGACTGAGAAAGAGTTAACTGGACTGGAAATAAAAGTTAAAACTGTTGGAAACCTATCAAACAGCTGAAACCACCCAACAGGGGAATCACAAGAATGTGTTCCCCAGCGGAGTTGCCAGTTCTGTTTCGGGGAAAATCACCCTAGAGGTTTGTTGGGTCTAAACCTCCACAGATCAGGGCATGCTATTCAGAAGGACTCACACACAACCATACTTGAATGCAAAAAACTAGTTAACAACGATAGCAGAACTCACCCGTAGTCCTACGTTCGATGTAGATCCCATGGGGTCCAAACCCCCAGCAACCCTTCTTCCTCCTTCAACCTGGAAAACAAGAAAGAACGTGCACGGAAACCTAGTTGTACAGCATATACTTCTCCTAAACGTTAGTGAAATCCATGTGAAACATTATACAAACCATAATAAATGCTTAAATGATAATCTTTTCACACATATACGTAAATGTTAACACATAAGTTCAGGAACAAGATGGTTCTTCATTATTACAAACAGCATGTACAGTAGTAAAAGTGGAGAGATCACCTGAATCCTTCCACGATCTTCGAACAGACCGTCGTCCGGATCCGTCCCACCCTTGCCTCGCTAAGATACTTTCAAGACTTGTGCACTCAAGATGGCATATAAATGGATGAACATCTCCAGGAAACAAGGGTTTCCTGTATAAATCTGGGAAAGTGCAGGAGGCACGGGAATTCAGACTTGAATTGGGATTCCAACAGAGTATAATGTCTATAAAATTTCTCTCTCCCTTAGGCCATGCACATGAGGGGCTTTTATACTTCCTCAAAGTAGTTTCAATCAGTTGGAAACAGTTGGCCACGTGCTGGGGTGGTTGAACTACCAGAGTAACCATCAACCCAGCCCGAAAATAGGGATTTTTTATATATTTTTTAATGATTTTAATGGCATATGCGGAAAAGTACATGTGGACTCACGTATACACGCGGAAAAGTCTGGGCATATTTGCGTATGGGGATTTTAACACTGTTTTTTAGTGAATTTTGTTCAAGTCTGTAGGAATGGGTGCCGAAAGCCATAAAAGCAATCATGAATCATATGAAGGTGAAAAATGATGCTATAACACCTTTGGAACTACTATTATTTCACACGATCTAGGAACTGCCGTGATGTTGGCGTGATTCGATTTTAGCAATGGATCTTGATGTAATACATTTTCGTGATGAAAATGGAGTCCATTTGGTGTGATAAACATAATTGGGCTTCCCCGGTTGAGATATAATGAGCACTGCGAACTACCTCAAAGAAAGATAGTGGATCGGAACGATCCGATTTGGGGCTTTCTTTTCCTATGAAATGAAACTCACTCTTTCCAACCAAATAACCATTCCCGACCCCCACGAACAAAAATGAGAGTTCCTTAAGTTAAGATGGATTACAAAATATTGCTTGAATGAAGCAAGCATCATTGGGCTTCATTGTTGGTTCAATCGGAATACTTGCTTGGGGTCGGGGTTGTTTAGCTCCCTCCTTTTTTTTTTTGGGTTTCCCCGCCTCACCGACGAGTATTTTCCTATGTATGATCATAAGGCCCACCATTACCATACTGATAGAATGTCGAAGTAAGGTTGAGACCCTCATTCAATATATGGAATAGCATTGGCTACTAAACTCGCTCCCTCCTTACTTAGCTGAGTAGGGAGGGGCTAGCGTGCGATTCTAGACCAAAGACAGTAGCTTACTCCGATCAATTCACTTCATCCGATTCAAAGAGCCTTTATATATATCTGGGGCAAAGCTTGAGTGACTCATCGAAGCGGTAAACCAAGCACTCTGAGACGCTTGCTTTCGTAGAGGGCCGGATCCCCATTATTTTCCAATTTTGTTCTGCCAAAATGAATTACATTCTTATTTCGATTGCTTGATTTGGAACCGCTAGCTTTTGGCGATTCTTGGTACCGTTCGAATACACCAGATTCATATGCATGCAAGAAGGGGTGGTTCTCTCTTTCATAGCAGTGAATGGAGACAACCGATACAAGTGAACAGAGACAACCGATACACCTCTACCTACCTATAGGGAGGAGTTGGCCAAAACCATTCCCATTCTATGCCCCGGCATCCGAAAAAAATAGGTGGCTCCGAAATACTTAGGGAAGAGTGGCTCACTGTCGCTCACTGTCGTTCCTACACCTAATGGCTTAAGCCGCTGTTACCATTTACTCGCTGACCCATTATGCAGAAGGTACGCCGTTAGGGTGAGTTCAAACCAACCCTGAGCTCTGCTCAGGTATTTAAAACGTTCCCATTTACTTACTCACTGACGGCGGCCTTTTGGTCGAGTGTGCTAACACACCCATCAATCACTCAGGACTGAAATCGATCAATCACTCAGGACTGAAACTTGTCCGTGATTTCAGTCATTCTTTATATACGTAATTACGTAATGACTTGATAGCGGTAATTTGATATATGTCTGCCGAGCAGCCGATTCTGCTTCATATTCGATTCGTGCCATTAGAGACGCTTTAGCAGATCATGCATATATTATATACGTAATTACGTCATTGTTGCTCTTATGATCTCTACGTGTCATTTCGACACTACTGGAAGAATCACAGACACAGTGCATTTATGAAAAGAGAGAAATGAATGCATTCATTATATATGTGATTATGCATTCATTCGTTGCTCAATATTCCAAAAGCTCCGCCCACGGTAAAAGGGCCAATCTCGTAGGGAGAAAGTACTAAACCGCCGCCATAGTGAGTACCTCACCATCGGAATAGTGAGTCCCTACCGGGCCTCTCCTCACCATATGAATAGTGAGTCCCTACCGGGCCTGAAGTCGAGAGTTCGGCAAGCTCACCCTCACCATCGGAATAGTGAGTCGATGGTGGCCTACTGTTCTTCAAGTTCCTATCTTTTGGGGCCCCTCCCCCAAAAGAGAGTTGTTCGTCTCCTCACACGTCGATGGCGACCTTTTTGTTCTTCAAGTTCCTCTATTTTGGGGCCCCTCCCCCAAAAGAGAGTTGCTCCCATCCTCGCACGTTGATGGCGGCCTTTTAGTCGAGAGTTCGTCCCTCACCCTCACCCTCACCCTACCGGGCCTCTCCTCAACATATGAATAGTGAGTCGAAGGCGGCCTTTGTCGAGAGTTCGACAAGCTCACCCTCACCATATGAATAGTGAGCCCCCTAACGGGTCCTACCGGGCCTGAAGTCGAGAGTTCGGCAAGCTCACCCTATCGGTCCTTTCCCTCACCATATGAATAGTGAGTCGATGGCAGCCTGAAGTCGAGAGTTCGACAAGCTCACCCTACCAGGCCTCGTAACCTCGGTCGAGCCCCTTACCAGGTGATGGCGACCTTTTGGTCGAGTGTGCTAATGCACCCTGGGGTGAGCGCCTGCCATTTGAAGGTAGGTGGAGAAACTGATCTCTCTGCAAGCAAGGAGTGCAGTGCCACGAGCGAGGAACAAAGCGCTAGGATCGAAAAAGACGCATCCCTGACCCCCTACTGGGCATATAGCTTGGGCGTGTTCATTCGGTGACCTACGGGGCCGAGGACAGAGTGTAAAAGTCGCACTCATCATCATGGAAAGAAATTGCTGAGAGATAGATATCAAGATGTTTCTATCTACCTCAGTCAGATGGATAAGGAAAGACGTTGGGAAGGAGTCATCTATATGCATGCAAATCCATCAATATGAAGAGCATGCCGTGTTCGCGATTCTTCCTTTCCGGGACACAAAGAGAAGTCCCCTCCTAGTCTATCATAGTGAACCTCTCCTTGCGATCGGGATGAGGTAGGTGCCCTGGGTATCGGGCGGGGAGCCTAATCAAAAGGTCCGTTAGGTTATTCCATATAAACAAAGGTCCATTAGGTTATTCCATATAAACAAAGGTCCGTTAGGTTATTCCATATAAACAAAGGTCAGAGGGGGGCCTCTCGGAGAGAGAAAGAAAAAAAGCACTACGAATGGCATATTCTTATCTTTCCTACTTGTGCTTTTTAGGGCCTTTCAGAAACTTGTTTTGCTCCCGGTGAAATTGAAGTAGTATGTTCTTCAAAGCAGAATCTGTCTGTTTCCGAGTTATAAAGGGCACGGGGCTCTATCCAATGCCGGACCCCATTGCTTCTTAATAGTGGCTAGGGAGGTGGAAGAGATTTTGGCCAAATGCAGTAGACACGCAGTTAGCATTTTCTGCCTCAGTAACTCCTTGGTTTGGTTGGAATTATGGCTTTTGCAGTAAAAGGCCAGATAACTCACTAACTTGTGACTATAGAGCTCGATGACGCTCTTTTAATGTTTCTCTAGATTGTCCGGGTTTGTAATTGGCGTAATCAATGCTTGATGTGTCTCTCGTATAGTAGTGATCTTGTGTGAGATTCGGGGTAATGGAGTAAATAGAGTGATATGACCGTCCGCATAAAGTTTGATCAATATGCCCAAAAACAAAAAGGAAGGTCTTCCCTTCTCATAAATAGAGATGGTAAGGCTCAATCCGATATCAGCTACAAATGACTTAAGCTTTTCTAGGATGATCTCCTGCTTGATGAGTTTGACCCCGCAAATGCCCACAAAGATGTTATCCGCATAGCGGACGTAATGGATGTAAGGGGAGCCGGCTAAAAATGTCTGCACCTTCACGTCTAGCTCATGTAGGTATATGTTCATCAGTACTGTAGAGATAGGGCATCCTTGGGGAAGGCCTTTGTCTGCTCCATCATAACGAATCCCTTTCTTGTCCATTATGGGAGTGGTGAGAAAGAAAGAGATGATATGAAGCAACTTAGGATCATCAACAACATTCCCGAGATATTCTAACAATCGAGCGTGAGGAATTACATCAAAGCAACTAACGACATCCGCGTTAATGCAATAGTGAACTTCTTTCCAACCCAATACGGCCCAATCACACGTCCTGGTCCCTCTGGCCTTTCTAAACCCGTGGGAACAGTCAAGAAAGATGGCTTCATAAAGTTGACTTAAGACCGCTCCTAATGCATCCATTACCAGGACATCCCTAGGGTTAGGAATGGTAATAGGCCTAAACTGTCCTGGTCTTCCCGGTTTGGGCATGAATACCCGGTACAACGGGAGGAACCTGAATGATTCCTCATGAAGAGAGTCTAGGATTTTGAGATACTCCGCCTCGCCAATAGCATACATGTCTCGATTCGGGATGACACCCTTTCCATTGTGCTCCTGATACAACTCCATTATTTTGGAAATAACGAAAGGGAAAAGACGTAAAAATCTGCCATGCCCAGGTTCTTAAGGGAAGGAAGAACTGGAGCGACCAAAGACCAAACAGAAGCTAGAGCAAGAAGAGACGACCTCAAACGGTGAAGTGAAGACGACAATCATGGGGGGACTATGCATATATATGATGTGCATAGGGACCTCTGGGGTCGAACCAGATATCCTTAGATTGCTAAGGAGAAAGCCAATATCGTCCCTTGTTTGTAAGGTTTTTAGTCGCTTTTGTCAGGTTTCAAAGTAGAGGAAAGAGACCAACAGAAAGTCAGATAGATAGGAGATAGTAGTTTCACACTACCGGGCATATTCATATCATAAGGTCCCCCTTCGCTCACTGAAGGGTATAGTGTTAAACTGAAAGTGGTAAAGAATACCTAATGTGATTGATGAGTAAATTATTATCACCCCAGCCATGGAAGGCCAACCACACCTACCTATGGCACCTAGCCCTCAGTTAATCCGTCCGCCCCACCTTCATTTTTGAAATCAATCACAAGTTGGTCATAGGAATTCTTGAAGGAAGAATCACTATGGGAGGGGCCTAACAGACCAAAGAGGGTCAGTCAAGCCCATCGCTCACCCCAGCATGATCGTCTCGGCTATGAGGGAAAGTGCCGGCCAAAGAGGGGATCCACTCGAGCCGAACTATAGCCATCAGACAGAGGGGCAAGGATTTCGAGGCCTCAAAGGAAGATCCAGGTCAGTCAGGGCTTTATCGAAAGCCTGTCCCGAAGCGTTGGAGCTCATTCGATGAGAGGAAGCGTACACCATCAAGGGGTGGTTTTATAGGGCCTCAAGGGACGCAAGTCACTCACTATTCATATGGTGAGGGTCGTTTCCGTTCCTTTCACGTCCAAGATTCCGATCAAAACGAGAAATTCAATCAAATCAACAAAATTACCTTAAGTTGAATCGTGCCCTCGCTTCCTGTACCTCCATTCTGTTACTCAATGAATCATGTCCCAATATCCAAGTGCCTCAGGTGCCTGTCTTATTGGCGAGACAAAGAAGAGTTTTGAGCTATACACGATACACATCGGGTCTTCAATGGGTCTGGTTTGAGCCTGGGGCCAGCTGAATAGGAAGATGGCATGGGGTTTTCAATGATTCAATTATAGGGGAGATGTATATGGGATCCTCGACAGGTGAGGTTCGTGATGCTACCCTTTCCTTCATAGGTTTGATGTTCGTTTTACCAAGTTCTGGCAGCTGGGATGGAGTGCTGATGTGAGTGGGAGACGGGCCTACTTCCCTAATGTAGATTCGTTGTATAATGGGGTCGAAGGTTGTTCTTGCACCCCACCAGGAGGGTCAAACCCGCCCAACCATTTTCTCCTGCACGCACTCTTTGTCGGAGTATAAGCGATGGCCCATATCGCGTTCGCGGGACTATGTCTTTGCTCTCCCACCCATGAAGCATGGCTTTGGAATGCCATTTAGGTGTCGGGGTGATATTTCCCCTCTCAACAATTGGAGAAGCGCCATTCAGATTTCCTTATATGCTCACTTATGTCGCCGGGATGAACCTGGACATTGTTTCGATGTCGAAGGAAGTGATTCTTCGATGCATCGTGGAAAACAAGGGAAGAGAATGAGAGAGATTGAGGGCAGATATTATATATGTCATTATGGTTCATCCCCCATACCATGCTCTTCGAGTCTCGCTTCCCTTTCAGGTAGATAGAATGACGAGCTAGGGGTAGGCTTTCAAGAGAGAATGATGGGGCTTTCCATCCCGAAATGATCTTGTCGAGCCTGGCTCACCGAAATGAGCTATTCAAGTCACCCTCGCTCCCCTTTGTTTCAAGATAGAGAGAGTGCTTCGCTCCCCTTTCAATCTCTCCAGGCAGGTGGAAAAATTCCTGAGTTTATTAGGGAAATGACTGAAATATATTATATATGTTGCGGTGGTTGATAAGATTGTCCATATTTTCTAGATTTTCTAGCCAAATTTGCCAGATTTTCAAGTAGGCAAATTCCTGAGTTTATTAGGGAAATGACTGAAATATATTATATATGTTGCGGTATTTTTCCAGATGCATGAATCGAGAGCCCCGTGGAAGGACTATAGAGAGTGGAGGGCGGGGCTTAGGTGTATGGCGGCCCAGTCATTTCATCCCATCCTTTTTCTTATCAGTAAGGCCCGACCCGCTTTGATCAATCCCTCTCCTTAACAGTCGAGCCCTGCCAGTCCTCACCCATCAGAATGAGTGAGTGACTTCTATTTTGGTTCTCCTAACACATAATATCTTTATGAAAGAAGGATGTATTGGATTCCCCTGCTTTTAACCAAAGACTGCGAGATTTTAATCTCAATAAATATTCTTCTTGTCAACTTAAATTAAAGATCTGTTTAGAGAGGTATATTTCCTTTTGGATGTGTTTATATTATATATGTGCTTCCTCCATCATCTTATAGCACTCATATAATTATTGAAATTTGTCTCTCTTTTTTTTCTTGGAGGTTGATAATTCTCTTTCAGCCACTTCCTTAATCATTTTTTTAACATTTTTTAACTTGGTTTCCCAAACAAAACTCAGGCAGCCCTATACAGGAGACAACAAAGCCTACATCACCAGTTCCCAACCTCTTTAGAGAGGCTCCAGTCTGCATTAAACTTGAATGGAAGTGGCCCTAGGTTTTCTATCTTCTCCAGATTGATCATGATGGTATGATAGTCCTAGTCTCCTTTCACTTCTATACTCGAAGAAAAATCAAGGCCTTTGAGAAGCTAGTTGTTGTGAATCATGAAGTGGTCTAGGAAGGTTTCTACAAAGGGTTCTCTAGACCTTATGTTGGACCACGTATATTTCCCTGACTTGGGATTGATATATATCGTATCCCATATCTCTATAGTTTCCTCAATTATATCTCTGAACGGATCCGAAGTCCCTCCTCTTTTCTTTGTGATATTTAGGACTGTGTTAAAGTCACCTCCCATTACATTATTGGGATGAAGGTTCCTCTCATTTAGGGCTTATAAATAGTCCAAAAATTTTACCTTTTTGCTGTGTAGAACTGGTGTAAAAATGTTTATGAAAGGGCTTATTTCCCTAACATCTCTTTCCTCCAAGAGAGCCACCACGCACGATTTCATTTTTATTTCTTCCACCAAGGAGAAATTATTTTTGACCAAAAACTATCGAGCTCTTTAGAGGCTCCTCTAGACGAATGTAAGGAATTAGAGAAATCTTTCTAGAAGTTTTAAGTTGCTATGAGGACCGATGTTTCCTCTAATTTTGTTTCTTGAATAAATACCACCATTAGAGATTCTTTTTTTAATTATGTATCTCACTCCTATAGTTTTGGCAGGGTTGCCTAGCCCCCTAATATTCCAGGATCTCACTTCATTAATTGGGAATGGTTTGAGAGAATCCACCATCCTTTCTTTATTTTATTTTTGTCCCTTTCCCCTTGAGAATTTCTGAAATGATTGATTGGTTTCCTAGTTTTTTGTTTAGTTTGACTTCTTTTTCTCGCAATTCCTTATTATTTTTTCTTCCTTTTTTCTTTCAGTTTCTTGTTTCATGACTAATGCAATCATCTTCCTAAGACAAATTTTTATTCATGTGACGGGTGATGACTCTTTCTATTTCCTTGTATATACTGTCAGGAATGACACTCTAAGGGTCAGGGGTTAGGGCTGCCATGGAGGGATTGGCTTCACCCCCAACTTCATTGAGGTTACTCTTTGTAGTCCCGCTAAGGAGGGGAAAGGGCAGGGAAAATTTTAAGGATATATATTTATCTTAATGTTTATAAATATTGGCGAATATTACTAATCCCTAATATGCAAATTGTAAAAGTCTTGGCGATACTTTTGTAGAAATATTTATATTTCTAATGATTTTATATAGTATCTATGAAATTTTGACGATTTCTAAGCTAAAATATTCTTATACTATAAAATTTTGGCAAATCATATTCTAAAAAAATGGAAATTCATGAATCTTTTTTTTTTTTTTTAAACATGGAAAATTAGCCCACTTGCGAATATTAGCCCCTAAAATTTTCCATGGGAAAGGGTACCTAGTTGAAGGAAGGAACAATCAATATTACAGGCACTGGAAGAGAGGGAGGTCTTCTAAGACAAATGAACTAACAACATATTAAAGTAGAAGCTCGGGAGAAAGAAAATGTAACCAAAATCATAAAGAGAAAATAAGCAAAGACAATATACTTTTATATACATTTTCATAACATATCACAGTAGAATACATCGATGAGAAGGATGATATTGGAAATAATCTAAGCAAAGAAGATATTTTAAATTTCTGGAAGTACTAAATTATTAACCATAAAACAGTGAAGACAAGTACATTAACCCAATCATGAATTCCACACTTTGTGCCTATGGTAACCCGAGACTGTTAAACATTAACATAATTAATGCATAGAACAAGCATTTTCTAAAAAATATATTGTATTTCATACAGTGACCAAAGCTTGACAAGTAACAAGGTCAACACGGAAGATATAAATAAATTTGGAACACTTTCTAAGATTCTCAAATGTGGCCACTGAATATTACATATAACCAAAATTTCTTAGGCTAGCAGAGCATAGTCCTCTGTCCAAGCCTCTAAAACATACAAAAATATAACTGAAAATTTTCAATATGCAGAGATGCCATATCTTTGTTCATAACCAACTTAAAAAGAACTGGAGAACCTATGGCCATTACTAAGATTCCTTTCCCTTATACTATAAGTAGAACCTGGAGAAATACCTGTGAAATAGAAACAATGGTCACGACAAATAGTTTCATATGAGGAATCATTTGTCCGCAAAAAATGAAAAGGTCATAAGGTATTACCTGCCATCAAACAACATAGGGTTAGAAATTCATTCAACCCTAAGCATGATAAAATGATAACCCAAAAATAGTTTAAACACATTTGTAAACCTTACCTCTAAGCAGAGGAGAATCATGCCCTTCCATCCCAGTCACAGATCAGTTTAATGGATTAAGCAAAACCCAATATATAATGTAAAAAAGTAGAGAAAACCAAGGTATCGACACCATAATCATGCTAACTGGAATGTCGAACCCTAGCCTTCCATTTATACCGCAGAGTGAGAGGGTTTAGGGAATTCTACAAAAGAGTTAAGGCTCGAAGTTAGTGCACACATGGTAAGGGTAGATCTCAATAGAGGAAAAAAACTAGATAAGGGTGAGAAATGCACCTTGGCCACTCAGCAGGACGAGTTTCGATCCATGAAATGGAGCGAACCAGAAACACAACCTGACCTGCGGTGACCACACTCTAGACATAAAGCTTGTGACAAGGTCCTGGCAAGGTTGTAGTAGAAAGAAAGTGGGTAACAGTGAAAGGGAATCAAAACACTAAAAAAGAGTTAGGGTGAAGAGTTTAGAGTTGTAGAGGCAACCCACCTTCCGCTTCATCAACAAAGTGAGAAATTCTCCAGCCCTCCTTCCAGATAGTTAGTGACCCTAGTTTCTATGATCATCAGCTGTTGATCCAGGAAGGGGAAGGGAGTCGTAGATTTGTGGCCAAATCTGGAGGATTGATGGAGGACAGAGTATGTATAAGGATTAACGAGTATTTTAGCATCGGGTACCATAACATATCAAAATCATTAAAACATGTCCAGATGCGAATCAAATCTCAATTAAATACCACCGCGTTATATTTCCATAATATATATGTTATGTGTGAAATAATACGCAGTTTCCAAGTTAAACTTCCAACTATATGGGAAGTGTTTTCGGATGAATTAAATAGTGTTCCAAGTATATTATATGGTGACCAATGTTTCGTATTAATACCCACCCTATGTTTTTGGTGATAATTAATAAGTCATATAATGTGGAATGCCACAAAAGATAAGGAATCAGATTTTAATTTAAATATTTTTTTAGTGAGATTTAACGTAGGAGAGACATTACAAATGGTATTAGAGCCCAATTTCAACACTAAGGCATAATTTGTGATAACTATGTGTTGCTGTGTTTAGAATAAGAATAGGTAGGATGAGGAGAGGACAGTTACCATCACGGTCCACTGGAGCAGTAGATCCAACGACAAATCTAGAGGTGACCCCAAAATTATGGGTAAAACTGGGTACAAAATGAAAAAATTAGAATAACATGTTATTGGATACAATCCAAAAAATTTAAACAGAGATGCAAAGACCTACATTTGACAATGAGAGGTTGATGTGTGAGAAGGAGAAAATCCTGAAGATTCTGTCATATAAGCAAAATCATCACACTGTTGGTCCTAGTCCTAAATACAGAACAAGAGAAGAAGAAGTGTATCCATATAGGGGTGAGATTACACCTGAAGGAAGCTAAACAAAAAGGATCGAGGGAAAGATATTTAATATTGAAGATGAATAAGAGTATGTCTTAGAACAAAGGAAGATGAAGAAACAGAAAATGGAATTGCAGGGGGGATTTAGAAAAATCAAGCCCCCAACCTTTGACGGTGAGACAGAAGAAGTTTTTGAAGCATGGATCATCGACATGAACAAGTATTTTCAAGTCTATGAGTACAACAACAACCTCAAAGCCTTACTAGACATCTATCAGATTCGTGGAAAGGACACTCTGTGATGGGAGGAGGTGAAATCAGTAAAATATTTGGAAGAACAAAAGGTGAAGTGGGAATAGTTTAAAATATATTTCAAAGGTAAGTATTTAACTAAAAGATTTTACAATGAAAAATTGCGAGAATTTCATGATTTGAGGTTGGGACAGATGTCCATATATTATTTTGTGACCAAGTTCACATCTCTGTTATGATATGTGTCATATCTTAGGGAGGAGAATGCCAAGGAATAGAGTTTCCTGAGCAGTTTACCTAAGCATATGAAGGACAAAATAGAGTTTGATACACCTCAAAATATGAATGAAGTGATTCGAAAGGCCCATCTTTGCTATCAACAAATGAAGAAAAGAGGGGACAACATGAAAATATGGAAATATCGGAAGGGACAGTATTAGAGTTATAGAGGAACAAGATGCAGGAATTGCAAAGGACCTTATAGAAATTCCAAAGGCAAGGGAATTGGAAAAGTAGCCCCGAAGGCCAAGGTAGCAAGTGAGATGAAACCGGTGGAACAACACAAAAAGAGAGATTTTGACTCATCCATCAGACCCCCTATACAATTTTTGGGGTTGTGGGGAGCCTCATTACATCAAGAATTTCCCCCACAAAAGAAGGAAAAAACTAGCAGCAAACATTCAAGGAGCATCCGTATTGGGAGAAGTAGCCAAAATTTTTCCCAAGGTAAATGTAGTGTTGGAAGATCATCAAGCGCAGTATTAGTCGTCAATGATAGAATTCGAAGGTAAAATTATAAACCAAATTGTGTCTGTGTTAATTGACCAAGGAGCTAGCTTGAGTTATATAAGTCAAAAAATTGTGGAAAAATGCCAATTGAAATCCCAAAAGTTTAAGAACTTGTGGCTAGTGCAGTTAGCTACTGGAGAAAAAACAAGAGTTACTGCTAAGATAGAAGGGTGTAAAATCAAACTGGCAGAGGAGCCTATAGTTTCTAATTTAATTATTTTACCTTTAGGATCTTATGACATTTTAATAGGCATGGATTGGCTGGAGAAACATTAGACTATAGTGAATTGTAAGGAGAAGACCATTAACTTTGTGGTTGAAAATGGAGTTAGGAATGGAATTTAGGGGATTAGAACACCCCTAAAATTAATACCTATTACTGCTACTCAATTGGACAAGTGCATTCGAAAGGGATTCCAGAATTATGCCATACAAGTGGGGTATTCTAACTCTAAGGAGAAGACTGCTACTTTGTATAACATTCCTATAATCCAAAAATTCGTTGATGTCTTCCCAAAAGAAATATTAGGTATACCCCCTAAGCGAGATATACACTTTACCATTGAGTTGATCCCTGGGGCTGCACCGATGTTAAAAACTTCTTACCGAATGAGTATTCCTGAACTTATTGAATTAAAATTATAGATTCAAGGGTTTTTGGATAAAGGATATATTTTTCCTAGTGTTTCACCTTGGGGTGCCCCTGTGATGTTTTTTAAACAGAAGGATGGAACACTGTGATTGTGCATAGATTATCGACAACTCAAAAAGTTCATCTTCAAGAATAAATATCGATTACCACGAATAGATGATTTGTTCGATCAAGTGAAGGGTGCAGGCATGTTTTCAAAAATAGACTTACGATCCAGATACAATCAAATCTGCATCAAATATGAATACATATGCAAGACAAAATTTCGAACACAGTACATACATTACAAGTTTGTAGTGTTACCTTTCGACCTTACCAAAGCCCCTGCTACGTTCACGTGTCTAATGAACAACATCTTTCATAAGTATTTGGACAAATTTGCATTGATATTTTATCGATGATATTTTAATATATTCCAAAAACATGGAGAAACATAAGGAAAACCTTTGGGTTTTACTCCAAATTTGGAGGGATCAGTTGTATGCAAAGTATAGCAAGTGTGAATTCTATAAGGATAGGATTCAATATTTGGGAAATGTGATATCCCAGGAAGGAATTGATGTTGACCCAGAAAATATTAAGACCATCCTGGATTGGACAACTCCTCAAAATTATTATGATATATAATCCTTTTTGGGATTAGCTGGATAATATAGATGTTTCATTGAAGGCTTTTCTAAGGTAGCTTACCCTCCCACCTCTCTGCATAAAAGGGGGGAAATTTTCATCTAGACAGCGGAGTGTCAAAACATATTTGACCAATTAAAGCATTTTCTTACTGCAACCCCCATATTGAGAGTTTCCAATCAGGAAGTGGAATTTTTGGTTTACACGGATGCAAGCAAAGGAGTAGCTACAGTGTTAATGAAAGAAGGTGAAGTAGTGGCTTGTGAATCCTGGAAGCTAAAAGAGCATGAGAAGAAATATTCTGCGGATGATTTAGAATTCACAACTGTAATACATGCTCTAAAAATGTGGCGGCATTATCTCCTAGGTAAGAAATTTATTTTAAAAGCTTATCATAGTATTTTGACTAATTATTTCAGCCAACCTACCCTTAAAGCTTGAGAAGCTAGATGGGTTGCATTCTTAAGTGAATTTCATTTCGAAATTAAGCATTTAAATGGATGGGAGAATAGGGTATCTAATTCTTTAAGTATAAAACTTCATCATGTATATTAAATCTCCATTATTCAAGCTAAAACTGATTTTACAGATCTTATTAAGGAAGCTAGTGTGAAGGACCTGGAGTACCAATTTCTGTGGCGACAAGATAAATTTGGGAACAACAAAGAAAATCAATTGGGTTATGACATTGATTCAAGGGAAATTATGTGTTATAGAGGAAGATTGTATATCCCCAAAAATGGAAATCTAAAATAGTTAATTCTAGATGAAAGCCATAGGAGTCCTTATATAGCTCATCATGGTTACCAGAAATTAATTGTAGCCATAAGAAAGAATTGTTTCTGGCCTCGCATGAAGGAAAAAAATACTGATTATTTGGCTAGATGCATGAATGTTAGCAAGTCAATATTGAACATCAGCATCCTGCAAGGTTTTTGCATCCTTTACCCATTCCTGAATGAAAATGTGAAATTATGATTTTATATTTTATCACAGGGCTACCCAAAACCGAGAGAGAGAATGATTTGATAATGGTAGTAGTTTACAAATTAAGTAAATCTATTCATTTTATACCGGTGCAGTTCACTTATAAAACTGCACAGATTGTCGAGATTTGTATGAAAGAAATTTTTAGACTACACGGGTTACCAAAGATAGTGATCTCAGATCATGATGTGGAATTCACATTTGCCTTTTGGAAAAATCTATTTGCTAGATTAGGCACATAGATTCAATTCAACACTGCGTATCACACTTAGACTGATGAACAGATTGAGCGGGTTAATCAAGTGCTTGAAGACATGCTTATAATGTTTGTAATGCGACATCTATATAAATGGGAAGAATATTTGCACTTAATGGAATTTAATTACAATAATTACTACCATGCATCTTTAAAAATGCGTCCATTTTAATTTTTATATGGACGTAAGTGTAGGACACCTATTAATTGGAGTGGTCCAGAAGACAAGCTGCTACTAGAACGAGACATGTTAAAGGAAATGGAAGACATTGTAAGGAATATAAGGATAAACTTAAAGGATTTCTAGGACAGACATAAAGTCTACGCAGATAAACGACGAAGTTACCGAGAGTTTCAAGTAGGTTATCATGCATACATGCGAGTTAGACTAAAGAAGAGCACCTTTCAATGGGTAAGATGTGCCAAAATAGCTCCTCGATTTTGTGGCCCATTTAAAATCTTAGCCCGCATTTGACCTATGGCCTATCAATTGGCTTTACCGAGACACATAAGAATACATAATGTATTCCATGTTTGAGTACTAGAAAAATACATTTATGACCCTAAAAATATTGTAAACTAGAAGGAGATACAAGTAAGTCTCCTTAAGTTGATGTAGGTACAATTAATATAGTTGTAGGGTGATTACAAAGCAATAGTTCTAAATATTTTTTCTTGGATGTGAACAGGTCAAACTCGACGGGGAATTTCTATTTGAGCCCCTACGTATACTAGATCAGAGAGAAGTAATGTTGCAAAAGCGAGCTATCACCCAAGTTAAAGTGCAGTGGAGGCACTTTAGCCTAGAAGGAGCCACTTGGGAGGATGCAGAATTTGTGAGATATGCTTACCAAACTTTGTTTGAACCTTAGCAAACACCAGGATGGTGTTTCGTTCAAGAGGGGGAGGGGGGTGGGGGAGATGTAATATCCCATGTTGAAAACAGAAAAATGAAAATGAGTTTTTACTTTATTTTATTTTAATTACCAAACAAAATGACTTTTACTTCCATTTGAATTAATGAACTAAATAAGTAATATTGAGTAGAAATACAATTTTGTTTTTGTTGGTATTAAAGTTTCAATTATATTGAGTGGTTAATAAATGACAAGAGGGTCAATACACAACTCGACCTTGGAAAATATGCATCAGTGACTCACATAGTTATGGACAGTTATGGGCAGTGGGTAGAGTAGTTAACTACCCAAACTATCCTCATTGTTAGAAAGGGAAAAGATAATAGGATCAGGGGATCTGAGGCTGGAGAGGACAGAGAGACAATTAATGAGATCTGGGCATACTTGCCAAGAAAAAGAGAATGAAAGGACCCTGTCTAGTAAGGATCAGATGGTCAAGACCTTTCTCCATTGATCGCCCAAGTCCGACTGTGTAGTGGCTCGAGGGGAGATGCAATAACTACTGATCTCATAGGTTGGGAGGAGTGTCAATACTCATGTAGGAGTTATTTATTCTCCTTCTGGAAATAGCTAAGTAGTTGTTATTCTGTTCGAATAATGTTGAATGAGTATAGAAGTAGATAAGCCTTGCTATGTTTTTAATGCTACATCATTGTATGTCTACATTATAAGGAATGCCTGTAGACATATCTTATTCATTACTGTACATTATGTGACAAATTATAGAGGGTTCCTGTAGCCATATGGAAAGCTTACTATGCATTGATACAACAACTCTATATGATTAATTTATAGAGAATTGTTGTACATATAAAGATGTATGTCTTTAGTGATATGGTTGTAAATAATCTTTGCATAAGTCTAGACGTGTTGGTGATGCAAATAGACTGTGAAATGGTACTCAACTGACCTAGAATAAAGAAAATTCATAGTGAGCAGGTTAGACAAGGAACCTAATTAAGGGTAAACCTGAGCGGTCCCGATAAGGAGGGGAAAGGGCACCCAGTTGAAGGGAGGAAAAATCGATATTACAGGCTTTGGAATAGAGGGAGGCCTTTTGAGACAAATAAACTAACTGAAGATTAAAGTAGAAGCTCGGGAGAAAGAAAATGTAACCAAATCATAAACAGAAAATAAGCAAAGAAAATATACTTTTATATACATTTGCATAACAGATCACAGTAGAATACATTGACCAACATGATGATATTCGAAATAATCTAAGGAAAGAAGATACTATAAATTCCTTAAAGTACTAAATTATTAACCATAAAACAGTGCACACAAGTAGAATAACCCAATCAAAAATTCGCGCACTTTGTGCCCAAGGTAAGTCGAGACTGTTAAACATGAACAAAATTAATGCATATAACAAGCATCTTCTAAAAAATATATAGTATTTCATATAGTAACGAGAGCTTTAAAATTAAGAAGGTCAACACAGAAGATATATATATATATATATATATATATATATATATATATATATATATATATGTATATATATATATGTATATATATATATGTATATATATATATTTTTTTAGAATAATGTGTAAGGTTCACAAACGTGGCCACTGAATATTACATATAACCAAAATTTCTTAGGTTGGAAAAGCATAGTTCTCTGGCCAAGCCTCTAAAACAAAAAAAAATACAAGTGAAATTTTTCCATATGCAGAGATGCCATATATCTATTCATAACCAACTTAAAAGCAACCGGAGGACCCGTGGCCATTACTGAGAATCATTTCCCTTCTACCAGAAGTAGACCCTGGAGAAATACCTGTGAAAGGGAAATGATGGTCACGACAGAGAATTGCATATGAGGAATAAACCAACCGCGGAAAAACAATAGGTCAGAAGGTATTACCTGCCATCAAACAACGCAGGGTTAGAAATTTATTCAATCCCAAGCCTCATAAAACGATAACCCAAAAAAAGTTGAAAAACATTCGAAAAACCTTATCTGTAAACAGAGGAGAAGCACACCCTTCCAACCCTATCATAGACCAGTTTAATGGATTAAGAAAAACCCCATATATAATGTAACAAAATAAATAAAACCAAGGTATGGTCGTCATAGCAAACCTGGACGCCATAATCAAGCTAACCAAAATGTCGAACACTAGCCTTCCATTTATGCCACGGAGTGAGAAGGTTAAGGGAATTCTGCAGAAGAGTTAAGGCTAGAAGTCAGTGCACACGCGGTAAGGGTAGATCTCCAAAAAGGAAAACCACTATATAGGGGTAAGAAAGGCACCTCAACCTCACTCACAAGGAGGGGTTTGGAACCATGAACTGGAGCGAACGAGCAGCACAAACCGACTTGTGGGGAACACACTCCGGGCTTAAAGTTCATGACCAGGTCCTAAAAAGGTTGTAGCAGAAAGAAAACAAGTAGTCGAACTTCCAGCTGTATGGGCAATGCTTTCAGATGTATTAAATAGTGTTCCAAGTATATTATATGGTGACCAATGTTTTCTATTAATACCTGTCCTATGTTTTTGGTGATAATTAATAATTCATGTAATGTAGAATGTCAGAAAAGATAAGGAATTAGAGTTTAATTTTAATTTTTTCTTTAGTGAGATTTAAGGTAGGAGAGACATTGCATTGACACATATTGTTTTCTATATGAGGAGATTTGTTGTGAATCGATAATTAAAAAAATAAAATCAAAATAATGATTTATAATACATGATTTTAGTTAAATAAAAAATATTTTTTGATATATATATATAACACAATTCCCTTCACATGTTTGTGAAGAAAGATGATAACCACTGCAGTAGAGTCTGATTGTATTACTTGTATATTTATATTACAACTAATCCTTTTGAACGCTGGTGGTGTTAACCTATTCTGATTATATCTTTTGATTGCAATCCTAATCCATTATTAACTAAGACAATCACTAGTTTCATCTCACAAATAAATTATCTGTTAATGGTGATGTGAAGAAAGATGATAACCACTGCAGTAGAGTTTTATTGTATTACTTGTATATTCATATTACAGCTAATCCTTTCAACACTCGTGGTGATAACCTATTCTGATTATAACTTTTGATTGCAATCCTAATCCATTATTAACCAAGACAATCACTAGTTTCATCTCACAAAGAAATTATATGTTGATGGTGAGGGAAATAGGTGTGTGAGAGAACAAAATGCATATAGTAGTGAATGATAGTGAGCTTTACCCATTGCTAGTGGATTGATAGTGACGATATAGTTTTCACAATTCTAGATACTTTTATTGAATATTTAAAGCATAGTAAAAACAATTGTTTTAATTTAATTCTAAATTTCAAAATAAATGTTTTAAAATTTTAGATAATTGTATAAAATTTTATTATAGTTTTGAAATAAGATTTAATTGTTTTAATTTGATACAAAATAGTTTTTTAAAATAAGTTAAGAGTTTAAGGGTTGGATATATTTAGTAAGATTGGAAGTTTGTCTATTTATCTAAAGTTAAGAGTCTAGATCCATCTTAACTCTGAATCTATCAAAGGCCAAGCTAAAACTAGTAAATATAATATGAAAAAGTTAAATAAAACCCCTAAAAATAGATATTAAAAGTCATATAATAAAAAGTGAATATAATTTGAAAACATTAAATAAAAATAAGTAAAAATAAATATTAAAATTCATACCATAAGTAGTTTAAAAATAAAAGAATCACAAAATAGATCCCATTATTCTCCTTCAACCAACCCAAATTAAAAAAATAGTAAACCCATTATAGATTTACAATATAACCCAGAAAAAAATTAATAATAAACCAATTAGTAATTTACAATATAATAATTAATATTTACAATTTCTCAGTAATATCACTCGAAAGTATATTTTGCAACAACTCATGTACACAAAATTATGTGTAAACCTTTTCTACAGCTAGGTTTCCTTTTCCTACAGCTAGAAAAAATAAAATTCAAAGAGAAAAGGATTTTTTTCTTCATTACAGCTCTTCCACTCGTTTAAGGTCCAGACATTAGGTTTATCTAAAAGTCTACCCTGTCACTATGAGCTGCTCAGTGGGCATGCGCACAGCTAAATATACAATGCAGAAGAGGGATGATACGATTTTAACCCGAAAACTACACATTAAGAACATGTGTTCATCTCAATTGCTATAACAATTTTTGCAAGCGTAATCTTCACATTCGTCTCTTTTCTTCAACAGTACAGCTCCAGTTCTTCCACTCGTTTACGCTCGACTCGGTAGGATTATTTAAAGCCGACCATGTCCCTATGAGGTTCTATCTTTTATAAAAATAAATTCATAGATGATCGAGAATTAATAAAATATTTTTCATAGTTATGATAATTGAATGGTTGTGATGCGCGAGCATTTTGTCACAATTTAGATTTTTTTATTAGAAGGATGGTTAGGTTAGATTGTTTTATTAGAAGGATGGTTAAGATGGAGAGACATATGGATGTGATTTGATTACAGGTATATTTCATGGAAAAAGGTTTCAAATTTTAGAATTTTTTTAAAATGAGCATCTAAATTTTAATAGGCATCCATTTATAATCGACCTTAAAATATTTATTTTATTATATATTTCAATTTGTTAAAAAAGAAATTTGTAAGTTTAGTAGTATTTTTCATATTTTTTTTTTCATTCTTTTTTTTGACTCCATTTTCATCAACATGTCCATATAGATCTTTTTGATTTGGGAAGGGAAGGGAATTGAACCTATGATGAGTGCTATAACAACCCGCCTCATCATCGTTTAACCAAGACAACTCAAGTTGCTAAAATTACAATAATCTTAGTAATTAATTAGATTATATCTTTATTTAAAGTTATTATTGTTATTATTAATGATAAAACGAATTAATATATAAGTGAAACATACATATATTTTTAAAAATGCATGTAATATGATTCTTAACCATGGTGATTCACCCCACATTAATATAAAATATTTGTAACATGTAAATAGGATTTATTACAATATTTTGGTTGCACTGAGAGTTATAGGGTACATGTGTAGATGTAATGTGAGAAATGTAATGTAAACATTTGACGTGTAGGAGTATAAGGCAAGGCACATGTGTATATGTAATGTGTAATCTACGGTACATGTAATGTGAGAAATCTATGTAATGTAAGTCAACATTTGAAATGCTTTTACGAACACTTAAAAGAGGTACGATAAATAAATAAAAATATAGATAAACTTGAGGTATGGTAAATAAATAAAAATATAAATAAATTGGAGGTATAGTAAATAAACAAAACCCCCTTTTATACTTACTCTAGAGGTATGATAAATAAATAAAACCTCTTTTTATATTTACTCCATAAACCTTTTTACATTTAAGAAGAAAAAAAAAAAAGAGGTTTTATTTAGGTGAAGCCTATGGGCCAAATACGATGGAAAAAATTATTATTAATACCATGGGCTAAATAATATGGGCCAAACACTGTATTTATAAAAGAAGTATGGTAAATAAATAAATATAAAAGAGGTATACATGGTTATGGTAAATACATAAAAATATATCAAATATGACTAGAAATGAACGTCTAACTATAGACCAAACCTATGGGCCAAATGCCATGGTAAATAAAATTGCTATGGTATTTAAAAAAAACAAAAATGTTTTTTTTATTTACTCCATACTCTTTATATTTAAGAACATTAGAAAAGATGTTTTATTTAGATGAAGCTTAAGAGCCAAATACCATAATATTAATATTAAAATATTGATACTAATATTATTATTAATTATAATATTCATATTAATATATAATAATATTAATATTATTAAATTTAATAAATTTGGATACACTAAATGTAAAAGTAACGTTTAACATTTAATATTTAATATTTAAACTAATTAATCTACAACCCTAATGAAAATTCACTTCTCTCTCTAAATATATAAATTTAACATATATAAAGTGTCAAAATGTATTTGTGAGGAAATACCTCACATGGAAATGCAAGGAGTTAAATTTTTTTATACAAGTTATCCACTGGTAACTATCCAAATCAATATTAAATATTCCTTACTAATCATTAGATGGAATGTTCACCAGTCCATAGTGTAACCTTAGCATAAGAATAGTAAGTTTCTTAGCCATCAACAACCACTATTTTTGTACATTAACATAAAATTGTATAATGTAACCTTGCATTCATTTCATTATTCATGCAATCATCACATACGTGACATTATGAACATCTCAACAAGAAAGGAATCAACTTCATCAATACGACACAATAATCAATCACATCATTGAACACCAATATACCCTAGAAACCCATAGGGTGAAAAACCAGCAAACGTTTAATTTTATTATTAAAAGCTCATGAGGGTGTTCAATCCTCACTCAATGGCTTATAAGGGAGACCATCCCTTAACCATTGTTATAATCTTAGAAGGAAATATGCAAATATGTAGCTTAAAGCCATTACAATAATTATCATAGAAATTACCCACAAATCTTCATATCTTCATATCTTGGTGGTATGGATGTACCTACAATGGACCATCTTGTAGTTCGCACTCATTTTCATGAACCATTAATCATTTACCTTCCACCATGTTAAGCATAATATTTTCTTTTC
Source organism: Pinus albicaulis (assembly GCA_034641835.2). NCBI lineage: Eukaryota > Viridiplantae > Streptophyta > Pinopsida > Pinales > Pinaceae > Pinus > Pinus albicaulis. The sequence goes on from CM076584.1 coordinate 416,411,635, forward strand.
ATAACTCACCATAGTTTCCTGTCATTCATGTCATCAACAAGATTTTATAACATGATTAGATAAATCCTTAATCAATCAATAATCAATCTTTAAGCAATCTTTTAACACTTATTTATGTGCATACATGAGATGTGAATATAATATCACAACATGCTTTCTTCTAACCTCTCCACCTTAGTGTAAGCAAGTAATTATCAATTCATGTCAAAATAATCCCCACATTATTATGACACTTCTAGCACATGCTCACATTCATACAAGACAAACCACTACAACTGTCTAGGAATTCGTTTAATGGAAAATGACATAATGTGCATTCGAGCTTACTTAAAGTTTAACAAAAGAACCAACCCTTCAACTATTACTTTTGGTGCATGCAAATATATTAAAGCTAACATGATGAATATTGTTCCTATGCATGCAATGCATATAGTTTCCAAAATAATTTTCCCAAAAGAATACTTAACACAATAGAACATGCAAACACATGTTTCCTTTTTGAGGAAATATAACATAATAGGCATGAAAAAACATGATTTCTTTTCCATAAAACTAATGGAATGAAGTATAAGAATACATGTCCTATTCTCCAAATATTATACTAACATTACCCATATATATATTTCAAAGAAACCAAAACATTATTTTAGTTTTTTTACAAGTAATTTATACTAACATTACCCATATATATATTTCAAGGAAACCAAAACATTACTTTAGTTTTTTTACAAGTAATTTATCTTCTCTGACAAAGAATCTTTTCCAATGTAGGATAACAAAACATGTTATCATTTCCCACATACAAATGTATATTATTTCCAGTGAAATCTAATACAAATATTGTATGAATATACATGATATTATTCCAAAAGAAACTAACATAAACTAAAAAATAGTTTTGTTAGCATAAAGGTACTCACATATTTTTCCTAAATATTAGGATAGCTCATTATTTCTTTTATCCATGCAAAGAACATACCTCTATAACACAACTACTATTCTTGGTGCATGCAAGAGAGATAGATTTTCCTTTAATGTAGGTAACACATATTCTCTTATTAGAATTCTATCATCATGAAATACTATTTTAAGGCAAAATATTAACATTATAACAATCTTTTCAAGAGATTATTCTTTTTAAGAAAATTAACATAGTAAATTTCCTTATATATATATATATATATATATATATATATATATATATATATATATATATTAAAGAAGAGCTAAGTTATTTATCTTTTAATGTTGTATGTATTTATATAAAGATAAGCTAAGTGTAACTTATCTCTTAGCTGTTTTAGATAGATATATTACTAACTTTATCTACATACAGTAAAGTGTCTTTCTTTACTAAGAAAAATAGCATAAGTTCTCTATATGCACAAAAAATCAAGAATTATTTTCCCACTTATCTTTGAACCCACTACACATTTTCAAGTATTAAAATACTTAACTCTTCCCAAAAACATACTATGAGTGATTATCCACTATCGACAGAACTATGTAAAATTTTAAGAAAATTAATGGGATAACTTATCTTTCCAAAACCTGAGTTCTTGGCTGCATTTTTAACGCAAATATTTCTTGTAGAAAGTGGTCAGCTCTGATTGTTGTTCTCTTCATTTGTGTATTCTCTTTCACTGCTGCAAAAGGTGCTTTCTTTTGAATTCTTCCATCCGTTGACCATAATGAAATAAAACAACCATCCTCATCTTCGAAGCTTAATGTTACTGTGAAAAAAACCAGTAACGATTTTCCTCCCATTGATTACTAATAATCTTGCAAGGGCTATAAGAGAATCTAATGTCTGTATGGGGGAAAAGAAGGACTGTCTTCTAGCATGTTCATAGAACTAAAACCATTATATCACTACATAACATGCTGATAGAACTACAACCTTTATATCACTTCGTAAAAACCATCACAGAGGATTATATAATGGAGTTTGCAATGAAGACAAGCTAAGACATTCTACACTTATATCAGAGGACTATTAAATCTGATGGGGTAGGACAATATCCCCCTAAAATGTGTGTATGGAAAAATGAAACATTCAAATGAAGGATTGAGCAGTTACATATCTTGAAAGGGAAAAAATGCATGCCCCTTCCTCCTCCGTAAGATTTCATTTTTATCGGTTAAGAACTTGGTAGTTGCAACTAAACGAAACCCTAACGAACTCATGAATCTGTTTCTTGACAAATAATTGATTCATAAGGCATGGTAACTATATGATTATCACATAAGAATAGTTCCGTAAAAATTGTAAATGAAAACGATTTACAGGGGTGTTCATCATTATTTATTTAATCATGGCATGCATCTCGAAATAATGGAAAAGGGACTCGTTCCCTTCAAAATGAGTAATTTTATTTCTAAGAAAATACTCCTTAGCAAAACCCAAAAATTTTGATCAATAGCCATAAGGATTTACAATTGGAAAATAAGAAACTTCTACTTTCCATCACTTAACCATTATTCAATTTTATAGAAACAAAATAAAATACATATACCATCTTACCATTACTTACCAATTACTCTTGGAATTCATCGTCACTTTTACACAAACACTTTGAGAATGGTTAAACAACCCATCAACACTCCATGGAAAGTAGCCTGTAATGTATGACTAACAAATTCAATCACATTAGTCACATCGTTTCCAATCAAATGAAATAATTTAAACTATCAATCATTCATGAAATTTCAAGTGATATTTTAGTGTCATTACTCTTCCTAGTCTTCAGAGAGCACCAACACTCTATTCATTAAATCATAAGAATTATAAATCACTACACCACGTGCACATTGTCTTAGCTCCCACTAAAGACATCCACACAATACTTCAAAAAAAATACTCAGAGAGCACCTAGTTCTCTAATCATAAAAATGGTCAATCAATGCACCAAGTGCATACTGTCCTAGCCCCTGCTAAGACATTTAAAAAATTAATAATAAAATAAAAGGAACTTATACTTTTTGTAGTTCATTTCTGAGCGCTAGGCTCCTTTCCTCTCAATATATACATAAGATATTTACACAATCATATAAAAATTCATTGTAATGTAACACATAGATGATTACTTAACTTGTTATTCTATGAGAACCAGAATGGTAAAAAAAATGCTCTTCCCAACCCATGGGAGTTGGTTTCCACAACCAAATCAAGTCATTTTCACATCTATACAATTATTTGTAAAAAAAACCATTCCAGGTCCAGTATGGAATTCTAATGGCAAACCAGTTCGAGAATTCCAATGACCACTCAAGGTCTAGTATAGGATTCCTCTTGGCAACATCATGCCTATTCGTCTGATAGAGTCCCGTCTATGAGGAATTTTGGGCCACCTCCAACAGGCTCCAAAATAAATAGAGTTGCCTTAGGTTTTTCCTCTTCACCATCTTCGCCAACTCCTTTCCCTTACTGAGATCATCTAGCTCTAGGGAGAGGAAATCCGGGTAGATAAGCACCATCAAACCCTCCGGGTAGGCAACCACCATCAATGCAAGGCATTCTAGCCTTTTACAATTGTTGACAACTATCTGGCATGTTAAATTTCTCTTTTAGCATTCTTTCCCATAGTAAATTAAATAATGATCTATATGCACATTATACTTAAAGAAAAAGAAACTTTATGTAAATCATACATTATACCTGGCCCTCCACATGGGTCTAATGATATCTTAGATTAATAGGGAACATGAATAACATACATGCGTTATACATTATTATTTCCCAAATAACACAATCATTCACATTATAACATGATGATTTATCAATTACCATTGTAGTTTTCACCGCAACATTTTAATTTCACAGGTTTTCATGTAGCTATTAAGCTAACCATGCTTAATCTCATCAATGACACTAATCATAAATATGCATTGTTAAAAAAATATTCACTTTCAAAATAATTTTAGTTTCATGCATACAATTTTTTTGTATGCATACAATTATATACAAATATTCATTAATGTGTATATATCAATAACGGTTAGGGTAACAGTCCAACATTTCCAATTCCAAGAGTGTAAGTATGTTACCAACAGTCTGACACATGAAGCAGCTACTTGTTCACAACTTGCAATAATGTTTAATCAAAACGAATTCATACCTATAGGTTTTATTAATTAGTCATACAACACTAACTAATCAATGCTACTAATTATCTTAATGCATCGATGAGACAACTCATTCAATAACTAGTCATTCAACACTAGTCATTATAGTCAAGTCTCAGTACTTGACCCATTGTGTATTTTTAACATCTGAAAGAGTTCATTCAATTTCATTTTAAAACTCTCTATAATCCTCTTCAAGGAGTTTCCCCATATTTTGCATTCATGCATTAGTTTCACACACCATCACTATACACATCCATCTTTTTCAAGTAGTGCATGGTAACTTTAGTTATGTTCATTAAATGTCTGATTAATATGTCATATACCCAAATGTTAATAGACAACTCTCACTTTCACTAGTGAGTACTCAGGTTGTTCATAAGTACAAAAAAGGTGTTATTGCCTTCTCACTTTCACTAGTGAGTACTTAGGTTGTTCATAAGTACAACAAAGGTTTTATTGTCTTTTATTCTCAACATGATTCCAATCTTATGAAAACCATTTTGCAGCAGCATTTATTACTTATTACTCTTCAATGTAGTTATAAACATGAATCACACATCTCATTTCGAAAGTAGACTACTTCATATATCAATCAATATGTATATTTCTCGAACCATATATAAATCATTATGTAAATTGCTAGAATCATACCTTAACTGATTTCAATTAGTAGCATACCTCAATTTTATTTTCGCTTAACAAATCCCAAAGGTGCCAGTGCTGCAACCTTTAGCTCTAATACCACTTGTTACATACACCGATACCTCACATGGAAATGCAAGGAGTTAAATTTTTTTATACAAGTTACCCGCGGGTAAATATCCAAATCAATATTAAATATTCCTTACTAATCATTAGGTAGAATGTTCACGAGTCCATAGTGTAATATTAGTATAAGAATAGTAAGTTGCTTAACCATTAACAACCACTATTTTATTACATTAACATAAATATGTGTAATGTAACCTTGCATTCAATTCATTATTCATGTAGTCATCACATACTTGACATTATGAACATCTCAACAAGACATGAATCAACTTCATCAATATGGCACAATAATCAATCACATCATTGAAATAATAATCAATCACATCATTGAACATCAATATACCCTAGAAACCCCGTAGGGTGAAAAACCAACAAATATTTAATTTTATTATTAAACGCTTGAGAGGGTGTTCACCCCTCACTCAATGGCTTATAAGAGAGACCATCCCTTATCCATTGTTATAAATATTACAAGGAAATATAAAAATATCTAGCTTAAAGTCATTACAATAATTATGATAGCATTTACACACAAATATTCATATATTCATATCTTGGTGGTATGGATATACCTACAATATACCATCATATAATGGACCATCCTGCAGCTCGCATTCATTTGCATGAACCATTAATCATTTACCTTCCACCATGTTAAGCATAATATTTCCCTTTCATAAGTCACCATCGTTTCATCTCTTTCATGTCATCAACAAGATTTTATAGCATGATTAGATAAATCCTCAATCAATCAATATTCAATCTCTAAGCTATCCTTTAACACTTATTCATGTGCATACATGAGATGTGAATACAATATCACAACATGCTTTCTTCTAACATCTGTACTTGAGTGTAAGAAAGTAATTATCAATTTATGTCAAAATAATCCCCACATTATTATAACACTTCTCGCACACGCTCACATTCGTACAAGACAAATCACTACAACCATCCAGGAATTCCTTTAACGGAAAATGACAAAATGTGCATTCGAGCTTGCTTAACCTTTAACAAATGAACCGAACCTTCAGATATTGCTTTTGGTGCATGAAAATATATTAAAGATAACATGATGAATGTTTTTCCTATGCATGCAATGCATATAGTTTCCAAAATAATTTTCCCAAAAGAATACTTAACACAATAGAACATGCAAACAAATGTTTCCTTTTTGAGGAAATATAACATAACAGGCATGCAAAAACATGGTTTATTTTCCGTAAAACTAATGTAATAAAGCATAATAATACATGTCTTATTCTCCAAATATTATACCAACATTACCCATATATATATTTCAAGGAAACCAAAACATTACTTTAGTTTTTGTACATGTAATTCATCTTCTTTCACAAAGAATATTTTCCAATGTAGGATAACAAAGCATGTTATCATTTCCCACATACAAATGTATATTCTTTCCAATGAAATTTAATACAGATATTGCATGAATATACATGATCTTATTCCAAAAGAAACTAACATAAACTAACATAATAGTTTTGTTAGCATAGATGTACTCACATATTTTTCCTAAAGATTAAGATACCTCATTATTTCTTTTATCCATGCAAAGAACATACCTCTATAACAGGATGGCTATTCTTGGTGCATGCAAGAGAGATAACTCTCCCTCTTTGTGCATGCAAGAGAGATGGCTTTTCCTTTAATGTACACAACACATATTCTCTTCTTAGAATTATATCATCACGAAATAATTTTTTGAGGCAAAAGATTAACATAATACCAATATTTTCAAGAGATTATTCTTTTTAAGAAAATTAACATAGTAACTTTCCTTATGTCTTTTACCATGGTATATCACTAATAACAATATATTTATAAAAGATTAACATAAAAATCTTTTCAAGAACTGACATAGATTATGTCTTTTACCATGGTAATTCACTAAGATCAATATCTTTCTAATAGATTAGCATAATACCAATATTTTCAAGAGATTATTCTTTTCAAGAAAATTAACATAGTAACTTTACTTATATATATATATATATATAGATGAGCTAAGTTACTTATCTTTTACTATTGTATGTATTTATATAAAGACAAGCTAAGTGTAACTTATCTCTTAGCTGTTGTAGATAGATATATTACAAACTTTATCTACATACAGTAAAATATCTTTCTTTACTAAGAAAAATAGGATAAGTTCTCTATATGAAAAAAATTCAAGAATTCTTTTCCCACTTATCTTTGAACCCACTACACATTTTCAAGTATTATATATATATAGATGAGCTAAGTTACTTATCTTTTACTATTGTATGTATTTATATAAAGAAAAGCTAAGTGTAACTTATCTCTTAGTTGTTGTAGATAGATATATTACTAACTTTATCTACATACAGTAAAATATCTTTCTTTACTAAGAAAAATAGGATAAGTTCTCTATATGAAAAAAATTCAAGAATTCTTTTCCCACTTATCTTTGAACCCACTACACATTTTCAAGTATTAAAATACTTAACTCTTCCAAAAACATACTATGAGTGATTACCCACTATCGATAGAACTATGTAAAATTTTAAGAAAATTAATGGGATAACTTATCTTTCCAAAACCTGAGTTCTTGGCCGCATTTTTAACGCAAATATTTCTTGCATAAAGTGGTCAGATCTAGCTATTGCTCTCTTTGTTTGTGTATTCTCTTTCACTGTTGTGAAAGGTGCTTTCCGTTGAATTATTTCCATTCATTTACCATAACGAAATAAAACAACCATCCTCATCTTCGAAACTTAGTGCTACTGTGATAAAAATCAGTAACAGTTTTCCTCCCATTGATTACTATTAAGCTTGGGAGGGTTATAAGAGAATCCAATGTTTGTATGGAGGAAAGGAAGGATTGTCTTGTAGCATGTTCATAGAACTACAACCATTATATCACTGTGTAACATGTTCATAGAACTAGATCCATTATATCATTGCGTAAAAACCATCACAGAGGCTTATATAATGGAGTTTGTAATGGAGATAAGCCAAGAAATTATACACGCATATCAGAGGACTAGTAACTCCGATGGGGTAGGAAAATAGCACTTAAAATGCCCGTACGGAAAAATAAAACATTCGAACAAAGGATTAAGCAGTTACATATCTTGAAAGGGGGAAAATGCATGCCCCTTCCTCCTTCGTAAGATTTAATTTTTATCAGTTAAGAGCTTGGGAGTTGCAACTACATGAAACCCTAATGAACTCATGAATCCATTTCTTGAATACCAATCGATTCATAAGACATGGTAACTATATGATAATTACATAAGAATAGTTTCGTAAAAATTGTAAATGCCAACGATTTACAGGGGTGTTACAAATACTGAGAAGAGACAAATAATATTTGTGAGAAAGGATTTAGGAAGATGTGCGAATTGGAAAATAATATTTGTGGGAAAAGATTTCAATGTAAGAAGTATGAAATGCGATATATTTTTAGGTTTAATGTGTAAAAACTAGCCTAGATCCATCTTAACTCTGGATCTATCAAGACCCAAAAGGGATCAAATATTTCTGAGGGGAAAACCTCCGAGACTTGATGGAATTAAGATGGATCTGGGCTGGTAAATACCACATGCCCAAAATACAATTACTCTTTTGGTACAACACTTGCTCATATGACATTTTTTTATTAATAAATTTAATTAAAAAAACAAAAAGACAAGAAATATTTAATTTTTGTATACTATTAAAAATATTTTTTGAAGATTAATTTCTCCACTTCTAATAATTATTAATAATTAAATTAAAATGATAAAAAACCTATTTTTCTGGGCATTTAGGATTTGATATTAAGTATATATTCTTTATAGTTAGATAGATGTTTTAATTAAAAATTTACCTTTATTATATAATAATAAATGTTAGAAATAATGTGATTGCGTAGTTTGAATGATGTGGCGTCAATTCATTTACTTTATGTTAAGTATTTTAAGTATTTATTAAATGTTAATTTTTTTTTATGTTTTAAATTAAAGAAATAATTATAAATTTATATTATTTAAATAAAATTTATTAAAAATGTGTGTATTTTAAAAAAAATTAATTATAAATATATTTAATATTAAAAAATTAAATATAAATTTCAAATAATGAAATTTTTTTAAATTTTTATATTTATGAAAAAATAATTAACTAATATTTTTTAAGGATTTATACTCTACCATGGGTATGACTACCATTGACAAAACAAAAGTTATGATTATCAAATTTAAGAAGGAAACTTATGCTAATTTTGTGTATGACAATAGCAATTTGGAGGAAGTGTCTTCTTACAAGTACTTAGGAAATTATATTCATCACAAGCTCAAATCGAACTATAGCATTGAGAAAAGGATTAGTGGAGGGTGGAAAGGTTATTTTGGTCTTGAAAATAATTGTAAAGCAGCAAACCTTGTGATGTGGGATTAAAAGAAGCTCCTATTGGAAACTGTAGTCACTCCTGTTATCTTGTATGGATGTGAGGTTTGGGGTTGCAGCATCTCTAGAGAATCCTGGAGAAACATTGAGAAAAACCAGAATCATTATATAACGTATAACATCAAAATTAAAATAAATACACCCTATCCTATTATCCTTATAGAAGTGGGTCTTTCCCCTATAGAGAGCCTAGCTATGACTAGGCTCTTATTGTATAAGCACACAATCAATAACATGGGAGACCATAGACTTCCTAAGCTAACTTTAAATTCCAGCCAAAACCACCAAAGCTCAAATGAGGTTGGTATAAAGATACCAGGGCCTGGTTAAACCATTGGGAGATCAACGAAAATATTTCATTGAAAAATATTAATAACATTAAAAATATTATTACTTCTAAGTTTAAAGAGAAAATGTGGTGTGAGAAAGATTTAGAGGCTAAAAGAAAATTAAGATATTATAAGGAGGTCATCAGCCCTACTCTAGAAGATCAAAATTATCTCTCTGTTTTAACTAGCTCATAGAAGAAAATTAATATAGCCAAGATAAGAACGAATTCTCATGAGATCCATAGTGAAACAAGTCGTTGGGAAGTTCCTAAAACACCATGGGTGGAAAGGATTTTCCATCTCTGTGAGAATATGAACATTGGGGATGAAAATCACTTCCTTTTATAGTGCCCTGGGTACACCCACATTAGATCTCAGTTTCCTAATCTTTGTTGCAATACCGACCTTCCTAGCCTTTTAAAATATAAAAATTATAGTGAGCTCAGGACACTTCTCTCCAAGCTCTTTGAGCATAGGATTACAATTTTTAAACAAACTAAATAATTCGTTTCTTTAGGTCTGATAGACAAAAGTTTGGTCTCAGTCGATGTTAACCATAATCATCATCATCATATTGTAATTATGCGTGCCTTTATTAATTTGTGATGAGAAATATAAAATTTCATATTTTAATCATTATTTTTTAAAATACTATATTAATATAAATTTTATTAAAGGTATTTTCTTGTATTATTGAAGATCATGAAAATGAATAGAAAATAGAGTTGAAGCATTAATATAGAATAATGTATTTTAAAATAATGTTTATTAACAATATTTATTGTTAATGTATTTTAAGATTAGGTTTATTAACAATATTTAATAATAGTATGGGTATAACTAAACATGGTTTAAAACTATTAAATATCATTATATTTGTATAATCATTAATATTTATAATAAAATTTATGAAACTTTATTAATAATATCAATAAAATTATATTATTATTTAAATATTAATATATTAATAAATAAATTAACATATTAATAATATATTTAGGACAAATTAGATTTCTTCACCGAAATTTGGCAAAACAACTTCAAGAAAGAATGTAATTTTTTGTTGTCCAACTTTGAATGCATAAATGGATCCAACACCCTGAAAAACTCGCGGGGAACTCGAATTATACATATTTAACAACTTAAACTCAATTTTTTAAAAATATTTTCTTTACTTTGTTTAAAATTAACTAGAAAAAATGTCCCAAAAAAAAATCATTTCTTCTATAAGTTAGACTAAGTCATACATTTATCTATACATAATAAAATATTAATAGTATATTAATTTTCACAAAATATGATGTCTCTTTGCTATTAAAAAATAAGAATTCCGCAATGTTATGACATATCAGACATTTTCCACCTTTATAGTCAACCATGATCCACTATAGTCAACTATATGTTGACTACATTCAACCTTATTCAACAATAGTCAACTTCAACCATCCTTAGTCAACATTTTTCAACCATATTTAGCTATAGTCTACCATGGTTGACCATAGTAAACAACAGTCGACCATTGTCAACTATGGTCAAAGTTATAAAATGTTTAATAATAATAATAAAATATTAATATTACTACTTTTGTAACTCAATGGAATAATCATATTCAGCCATGGGTCAAACTAACTTAGTTATGGTTAACTATGGTCGCTATGGTCATCCATGGCTAAGATTGTTAACCATAGTGAACATTCTTAACCATATTTATCTATAGCTAAACATTGAAAATGATGGTTAGCAATGTTCACGCATGTAAAGCACTATTAACCAGAAACAACAATCTTCAAAAATTTACATTGCAATATCACAAACACATATCAACGTCACAATGTATCTAATGAAAATATGTTAATCTTTATGTAAATATAGTTCATAAAAAATTCATGAAATAGATAACATTAAAGAAAGAAAACAATTTTGAATCTAGAACGAGAGAAAAATAAAAAGGTTAGATGCATAACCATGCATATGAAACATGATCCTAAAATGTGGAAAACTAAATAATCATGGATATTAATAATATAGTAATCTACACATTTCCCTATACATTAATCCACACATTAAAACATTGACAATACTTTAATAATACATAGAGTTACGCATTAACACATTGAAAACATATCAAATATACATTAATTAATACATTAAATGCATGCCACCTATTGTTGACTATAGTTTCCTATGGGTAACATGGTTAAACATACACTATTAAAAATGATGAAATTAATGACTAGTTGACTAAAAATGTAAGCCACCACAATTATTTCAAGTGAATTACTATTAAATTTGAGTAATTTTAAGTGACCGAACTAAAAATGACTAACTTAAATGACAAAATATACGACTAGATAATAAGTGGCTAAACTAAAAGAGACTAACTTAAATGACTAATTTAGTCTAGGATTAAAATTTATGACTAGATAATGAGTGACAAAATCAATAATGATTAATGTAAATGACTATTATAGTCCAAGAATAAAAATATCACCAAATAACAAGTACAACAAGTATATGAATTAGTAATTTAAGTTTGTAATTTTTAATTTTGTCACTCCATAAATGGAAAATTGCAATTTTGGTACCGAAGTGTTACATTTAACTATAGGTGTCTCTGAATCCATTTGCAGTGTTAAAATTTAGAGACAGAGGTATCTGAATTTACAGTGTTAAAATTATGAATACCCTTTTGTCTCTAAATTTTAACACTGCAGATGGATTCATCTACAATTAACATAATTGCATGTATCATCTATCAAATTTACACTAATGCCTTCATTATAATTTTAGTAAAGGTAATATTTAGATAGCCAAATTAATATTTGGCCATAAAGTTTAATTTTTAAACTTCATTGATTTATGTTAAAATTGTGTTGTTTTAAATTTAAGGTTAAATATTCATATTTACATTTAATAAATCGATAAATATAACATTTCTTATGTTAAACGTGTGAGTTCATTTAAATCTAGTATTAAATTGTCGCATTTACATTTGATAAATAATAAATAGATAAACCTAAAATATATATTTATAGACCTATTTAATAAATAGGTATGAACCTTTATTAATTTAAGTATGAACCTTAATTATATTTTTAATGATGTATAAACCTTTTTTTTTTGTAAGTCAATGTTCTATTCATGTAGGAAAAAAGGAGTACATATAGTTGCTTCCAAAATAGGTTGTCTCACCCCAACTGGGTTTGTTGACAAAAAATTGCACTAGATGCAAAAAAGTACACAAGAGAGACTAGGGACATTGCCCATAAACGGTTGGGCTAGAGGCACAAAAACACATATAAAACATAAAGAACACGAAATAGCATACAACATATATGACATGTAAGTCGTCACATCACTCTAGCTATATATAAATACAACATCACTCGAGCTATATATGAATAGATAGATAGTCACCCATGCAAATGTGTGAAGCGATAAACCTAGTTCTCTAAATTAATTCTCCTCGCTACCTCGATTTCTCTACTACGCTAATTCATTTGTTTGGTAGTCAATTGGAATTGTTGCTGTTTTTTGGTTTTCTTCTTTTTATCTCATTTTTCTATCAATTGAGAAACCCTCTATCCATTCCCTTATCGTCATAATATGTGGGTATCTTCTTTCCTCTAATATACTTTTCACACAAACTCAGTTAATGTTTGTTCGTTGAACAATGAAATTCGCAACCCAGGTTTGAATCTCGCCTCTCTTCGACAACGTGTAAACATGGGGTCCTTTGAGCCCATGTTGAAGAAATCAAATGTTTATGACACAAATGGTGCTAATGGTATGCACTGGAACCCATCATCATCCGCTAGATACATGAATATGAATTCTGGCATGAATCTCAGTTCTGGAATTAATTATCACTTTGGACCTAACCCCAACCAGGGTCATGGGTTTAACCCCAATGCAACAGGGGCTAACCCTAACCATAACCCTAACACCACCCTCAACCCTAACCCCGGGGCTAACGAGGTTATTCTAGGGCCGCTCCAAGGAGGATACCCACCTGCAATGGACGGAGGGAAATATAGAGGAGGCTGAGGAGGGTCATATAGAGGAGGGTCATATGGATGGGGGTCGTATGAAAATGGGAACCATTCCACCCATTTTGAAGGGTTAGGGTTTCAAAAAAAACATCAAGAGGGAAGTAATGTGGGGGATCTTGATTGTAGGCACTATGAAATTGATGAGGTTTGTCCTTATGGCCCCAAATTCTAATACAAACACGACCCTACAGGTATGCACTATTTCTCCTTCACAATACATCCCTTCAGTCTTATGTGTTACTTTGATTGATTTAGGGGTTTATTAATTTTGTGTTATTTTATGTGGGAACGACCTATTAACATGAAGTGGATACCATAAACATACCTGGACATAGTGAGTTGCATTGCATAACATGCACTTTGTTTGGTTCAGGTCCTAGATTTGAGCAGTAGTTATTCTGCTTCACAAACTAGAGACTTGACACAATCATCGTTCTCTTTATTTTTAACATCCCATTGGAGTAGGGCATATACCATAAGAAGCATGGAACCACATGTAGATGGGTTTACAATATTTTGACCTCACCAATGAACCAAAGTCTCATTGGCACAAGTTCTCAGATTGAATACTCTATTATGCCAAAATGCTTGTTTTCCCCAAATTTCACATATGTTTTGGCCTTAAGTTACATAAACCTCTTCTCTCTGCTATTTTTGTGTTAAGTTTTGTACCACTGAACCTTTGAGGTTTATAATTATCTATATGCACAGAATTTTTTTTGTTTGAATGTCCTTTTGAAACCAACCAATAGTATATATGATCTCTTTTTTTTCTTAATTTTAAAATGTGAATTCAATTTGGTCAGAATTCAATTAAAAATGATTACCGATGTCTCGAGTGCGCATGTTTTGTATTTTATTGCTACCCTATTATGGAATTCAAAGTTTCTTTCTTCGCAATAGGTTTTGGGTAATGTCCAATGCCCTGTTTCACATGGAGGTGTTCAAAATTTTACATATTTTGGCAATGCTGTTGTTTTTTGTTTTCTTATTTTACCCTTTTCCTTCCTATTTTGTGCGCTATAATAATCTTTTATATCTAGTTCGTTATCCTTTTTGGAAAAATTTTTAAGACTTTAGATCCAGATATGATACTGATAAAATTAGAGATTTAAATCTGGCGTGGTTAGTATCCTTTTCCAATAGAACATTAGAAAGCTCGTTTGTTTATATAGCTTGTTGATCCTATTGGGTTGAATTGTGTTGGAAGACTTATATTTTTGTTTTGAATGTGTGTAGAATTGGCTCTCGTATATTTTTGGAACAACCCCAAAAACAATCATCTAGCGGTATTTTTGAGGTATTCATTGACCTAAGATATTTGTATACTATTTTTATGTTGGATCGATATTTCAATCAACCACCACCGCCCCCCCCCCCCCCAAAAAAAAAAATATCTACAGATTCATCGGATCTACATTGTTCAACTCTACTTTAGTATTTTATTAAATTCAGAGAATATTGATTTTGTATTTATTTAATCAGAAAATTCAAAAACATACTAGATAGTTTTAAGATTTAACACCTTAAATTGTTGCATAGGTACACAGTATCTATGCTTGGTTGTCTTTTGAGTTCAATAAAACATAATTTTCAGCCTCACTATTTCATGCATTTTATGGCCATTACTTTTGATAAATCTTGCAATGTGTGCATGCTAGTCAAGGTATTGACCTCCTATACTAATTTCCAGTTATTACACCATGGATGCATTATGAACATTTATGTTTTTTTTTTTTTTTTTTTGGTAAAGAAGAGATGCATTATTCATAGTAAAAATAAAAACGAAATGGATTTATGCATTATGAAATATTCAGATAGGGTTGTGTTCATAAATATCTCTAGAAATGAATGTCTGTGAACTCATGCATGATGAGAAATTGATGCATAATTCATAGCATTAAAAACAAGCATATGGATTTATGCATTATGAAATATTCAGATAGGGTTGTGTTTGTAAGTATCGCTAGCAATGAATTTCTGTGAACTCATGCATGATGAGAAATTGGATAAGTCTTAAATCCTAACTGACCTACTTTTAATGGCGTAATGCAAAGATTTTTGTCTAAATGAGTGATATGTTGGGTTAAGTGTGGGTTGGAGGAATTTATTGAAGATATGTCTAGATGAAGGTTTGTTATGTTGAATTTGGATGGGGGATATCCATTAAGCATTCAACATTAAAGTAAATGCATTGAATAGTCAAAGGGACAAATCAAGTTTCTAGCATAAAATGTAATTTTTGGCTTGTTATTTTTATGAGGATGATTTGGTCAAAAGGCTGCACATTTGTAGCACATCTAGAGATGTGTAGATTAGCATCTGTTCTTTTAAGTTCAAGTTATTCTGAGGTAAGCATTCAAAATCTTACGCCAAGGTTGGTCCTTTGTCATTTGGGACTCTTTTCATGATTGGGCTTTGTTTGTTATAAATTTTATACTCCCTTTACCTTGATATCTTTATGAAGTCTTCCAATTTTGTAGTGGGATAGAAAAGGGCAAGGTAATCTCCTTTGACATATAAGTGCTTGAAGCCTTCTCACTTGTAGCTTCTCATTTAATCTATCAAGAGTCCACACAATCAAGCTTTGTCCAGACTCAAACATTTTCCTAAGAAATATTTTCACACTATTCAGAGAGCACTATGATGCCTTACACTATTGGTGCAATGGCCAATGTTCGTAGATTGGAACACTGATACTTCTATTCCATTGTCTCCCATGCAACATTTGCATCATGTTTGAATGATAATTGGGATATTCTTAGAAAATTCCAATATTATAGCCAATAATAGTTTGTAAACATGCAAGGACAACTTTGGAAAATAATACACGTTCATCTCAACATAACACATTAGGGTCACAAGAATGACACTAAGTGGTGGGATTAAAAAAATTGAGAAAAATTAGGGAACTTTATTGTTAAAGTCATAGCTAATGTAACCCAAAGTATCATGTAAACTTTGGAAAATAACCGCTAACCCCTAAAATCCTTAACTACTAAATCCCCTAACCCCTTAAACCTCTAAATCCCTAACCCCTTAAACCCTAATTCCCATCTCCTAACCAATTAAACCCTCTAAAACCCTAACCCATTTAACCCCCTAAACCCTAACCCCATTAACCCCTAACCCCTAAAATCGTTAACTACTAAATCCCCTAACCCCCTAAACCTCTAAATCGGCCCTAACCCATTTAACGCCCTAAACCCTAAACCTATAACCCCTTAATGCAAAACCCCTTAAACCCAAATACGCAAGCCCTAACCTATTTAACCCCCTAACCCCCTAAACCTCTAATCCCCTAACCCCTAACCCCTTAAAACCTAATTCCCAACCCCTAACCCGTTTAACCCCCTAAACCCCAAAACTCTAAACCCTTAACCCCTAACCCCTTAAAAAATAATTCCCAACCCCTAACCCATTTAACCCCTAAACCTCTGAACCCATAACCCATTTAACCCCTAAACCCTAAACCTCTAAACTGTTAACCCCTAAACCCTTAACCCCTAACCCATTTAACCCCATAAACCCTAAACCCCTAACCTATTTAACCCCCTAAAACCTAAACCCCTAAACCCTTAAACCCTATTTTCTGACCCCTAACACATTTAACCCCCTAAAACCCAAAAACCTGAACCCATTTAACCCCCTAAACGCTAACCCCATTAACCCCTAAAACCCTAACCCCTAAGTTCCTTAACTTCTAAATCCCCTAACCTCCTAACCCCCTAAACCTCTAAATCGGTAACCCATTTAACCCGCTAAACACTAAACCTCTAAACACTTAACCCCTAACACCTTAAACCCTAATTCCCAACCCCTAACCCATTTAACCTATATACCCCTAAATCCCTAACCCATTTAACTCCTTAACCCATAACCCCTTAAACCTTAATTCTTGACCCCTAGCCCATTTAACCCCCTGTACCCTTAAAACCCTAACCCATTTAACCCCTAAACCCTAACCCCATTAACCCCTAACCTCTAAAATCCTTAACTGCTAAATCCCCAAACCCACCAAACCTATAAACCTTAACCCATTTAACCCCCTAAACCCTAAACCTCTAACCCCTTAACCCCTTAACCACGAACCCCTAAAATCCTTAACTGTTAAATCCCTTAACCCTCTAACCATTTAACCCCGTACCCCGTAAAACTCTAACCCTTAACCCCTAACCATTTAAACCCTAATTCCCAACCCCTAACCTATTTACCCCCTAGACCCCTAAAACCCTAACCCATTTAACCCCTTAAACCCTAACCATATTATACCCTAACGACCCCTAACCCCTAAAATCCTTAACTGATAAATCCCCTAACCCCCTAAAGCTCTAAACCCGAAACCCATTTAACCCCATAAACCCTAAACGTCTAACCCCTTAACCCCTAATTCCCAACCCCTAACCCATTTAACACCCTATACCCATAAACACCTAACCCATTTAACCCCATAAGCCCTAAAACTCTAAAACCTTAACCCCTAACCCCTTAAACCATAATTCCTAACCCCTAACCCATTCAACCCCCTAAACCCTAAACCTATAACTCCTTAAACCATAACCCCTTAAGCCCTAATTCCCAACCCCTAACCCATTTAACCCCCTAAACCCCTAAACCTCTAACCCCCTAACCCCTAACCCCTTAAAACCTAATTCCCAACCTCTAAACCCTTAACCTCTAACCCCTTAAACAATAATTCCCAACCCCTAACCCATTTAACCCCCTAAACCTCTAAACCGCTAACCCATTTAACCCCTAGGCATTAAACCTCTAAACCGTTAACCCCTAAACCCTTAACCCCTAACCCATTTAACCCCTTAAACCCTAAACCCCTAACCTATTTAACCCCCTAAACCCCTAAAACCCTAACCCATTTAAACCCTAAACCCTAACCTCATTAACCCCTAAACCCCTAACCCCTAAAATCCTTAACTTCTAAATCCCCTAACCTCCTAACCCCCTAAACCTCTAAATCCCTAACCTATTTAACCCCCTAAACCCTAAATCTCTAAACCCTTAACCCCTAACACCTTAAACTCTAATTCCCAACCCCTAACCCATTTAACCCCCTATACCCCTAAATCCCTAACCCATTTAACTCATTAACCCATAACCCCTTAAACCCTAATTCTCGACCCCTAACCTATTTAACCCCCTAAACCCTTAAAACCCTAACCTACTTAACCGCTTAAACCCTAACCCCATTAAAACCTAACCTCTAAAATCCTTAACTGCTAAATCCCTGAACCCCCCAAACCTTTAAACCCTAACCCATTTAACCCCCTAAACTCTAAACCTCTAACCCATTAACCCCTTAACCCCTTAACATCGAACCCCTAAAATCCTTAACTGGTAAATCCCTTAACCCCCTAAACCTCTAAACCCCTAACCATTTAACCCCATACTCCCTAAACCTCTAACCCTTAACCCCTAACCATTTAAACCCTAATTCCCAACCCCTAACCTATTTACCCCCTAGACCCCTAAAACCCTAACCCATTTAACCCCTTAAACCCTAACCCCATTATCCTCTAATGACCCCTAACCCCTAAAATCCTTAACTGATAAATCCCCTAAACCTCTAAACCCCCAACCCATTTAACCCCATAAACCCTAAACATATAACCTCTTAACCCCTAATTCCCAATCCCTAATCCATTTAACCCCCTATACCCATAAACCCCTAACCCATTTAACCCCCTATACCCATAAACCCCTAACCCATTTAACCCCCTAAACCCTAAAACTCTAAAACCTTAACCCCTAACCCCTTAAACCATAATTCCTAACCCCTAACCCATTTAACCCCCTAAACCCCTAAAGCCCTAACACATTTAACCCCTTAAACCCTAAACGTCTAAACCCTCAAACCCCTAAACCACTAACACCTAAACCCCTAACCCCTTAACCCCTAAACCCCTAAACCATTAACGCTTAACCCATAACCCATTAACCCATCACCCCTAACCCATAAAATCCTTAACTGCTAAATCCCCTAACCCCTAAGCCCTTAATCTCTAATCCCTTAACCAATAACTCATTATTCACCTATCCCCTAACTGCGCCTAAATCTCCTAACCCTAAGCCCCCAATCCCTAATCCCTTAACCATTAACTCATTATTCCCCTAACCCCTAAATGCGACCAATTCCGCTAACCCCTAACCCCCCAATCCCTAACCCATTAACCACTATCTCATTACTGCCCTGACCCCAATCCCTAATCCCTTAACCACTAACACATTATTCTCCTAACCCCTAAATGCGACCAATTCCGCTAACCCCTAACCCCCCAATCCCTAACCCATTAACCACTATCTCATTACTGCCCTAACCCCAATCCCTAATCCCTTAACCACTAACTCATTATTCCCCTAACCCATAAATGCATCTAAATCCCCTAACCCTTAAGCCCCCAATCCCCAACCCCTTAACCATTAACTCATTATTCCATAAAACCTAAACCTCGAACCCCTAAGCCCCTTATTCCCATAACCCCTAAGCCCCTAATCCCTAATCCATTAACCAGAAACTCATTATTCCCCTAACCCTTATCACAATCCTTAAAACCCATTGAAATTAGCCATTCCAAATGAGAGCAGGTCTAGTTGGGACCTACGATCAGGTTAATTCCCACTTGTTAGCAAGGTGGAATACCGTGAGAAAAACTATGTGTTGAAAAAATGTGGAACCCAAAAACCTCTCCTAAATTTACTATTTTATCTCAATTTTATTTTAATAATGAATTAATTTATTTATTTAAAAACACTTATGGATAAGTCAAATAAATTTTTTGAGGTCGACACCTTTCAAATTACTCATTATATAATTCATCATCAATGTTTTTAAAATAAATTTATTATAAGAACATTGAATTGATTTTTGAAGCTTCCTTTTAAATAATTTTTTGAACTTGCAAGAAACTACTCATTGTGTGATTCATCATCAATGTTTTAGAAATAAATTTATTAGAATGAAATTGAATTGATTTTTGAAACTTCCTTTTAAATCAATTATTAAAATTACAAGGAATCATTGAGTGTGCTCAACATCCATCAAAACAACGAGTATGATATTAAAAATGATATTTGGAGTGTATAATATTAAAAATGATGTTTAGAAAATGGAGGGAAGGGAGTATTCATTTTTCCTTTAAATTTTATACCTTTTACAAGTTAAAATAACATTTTTCCTGCCCAAAACACATCACTTTCTTTTCATCATCTCCCACTACCTTTTTTTTTTACCAGCAGCGAAGCTGATCTTAGATTGAAATAGAGAGATAGGGAGTGTTTTCGTCATCTCCTGTTGCTTTTTTTTACCAGCAACGAAGCAGCTCTCAGATTAAAATAGAGACAGGGAGTGGCAGTTTAAGCCTCTTTCCCACAAAGATATTTACTTCAATAGGTAAGATGCTACTTCTTTTGGATCTCACTGCCCGTGCCCATTATTTTCATTTCCACATTGAAGTGAAGCTCTTATATGTCCATTTATATTATCAGTTCTCTGTATCTTTCTTTTGAAAAATGGTTCTGCTTTGAAATCACCCGAAGAAAAACGACCATAGTAACTGTTTGTCATAGAGTCCCTTGTCTTGTATTTCACCATGGATCACATGTTTTCCGGCAATTGATATGTATGATAATACTCTTAGATGTTTCATTATAAGGTGGACTAGCTGTCATATTCATCAGTTTTGATTTACTTGTAAGATGTCGCATTTCTGCATTCAAATTTATTTTTCTTGATGTTCTATGCATGCTTTCTGGTTTATTTAAATGAAAGAGACCGAATCCTCAGGTTTCTATATTTATGATCTAAAAGGTCAAGAGGAAAAATGGCCCTTTCTCTAGCTCATAAAATAAGGAGGAGTCCTTGGTTACGCATTGGTAGTGGTAGAAATTTTGGGCCACCAAACTTGGTTGGTGAAGCAAACTAAAAAAAAAAATCATGATCATCCTTCAACTTCCCTCACAAAGAAGAAGCTTTCCTTGCCTAGAAATGAAATCCCCAATAATCAGAGAGTTCAAGAGAATAACACCTTGAAGAATGGCAATGCTATTGCAACTGTTGTAACTAGTGGAAATGAAGTAAAGTCCAAGGACAAAAGGAGCCCATTTAAGGAAACTCATGGCATGAAATGAAATGTGGGTGAAACTGTAACGAGTCTAAAGC
Source organism: Pinus albicaulis (assembly GCA_034641835.2). Taxonomy (NCBI): domain Eukaryota; kingdom Viridiplantae; phylum Streptophyta; class Pinopsida; order Pinales; family Pinaceae; genus Pinus; species Pinus albicaulis. The sequence goes on from CM076584.1 coordinate 416,433,522, forward strand.
AAGCCCTTAAAAATAAGCAGTATCTCATCTTAAAAGTGACAAAGATCACGACTTAATAAAACATAAGGAAATAGCAACAAAACTATCCTCCCCAAGAAGCTCTTCCAAAAAAAAGAATGATCACAAAAGAGATGAAAAGGCCAACTCAAAGTGTTTGAGGTTTGATCCCAATAAGGAATTACATGCAGATAAGGACTTACAGGAAGATAACAAAGAGAACATGCCTTTTCCTTGAGCAAGCACTTCCAAAAAGAATTTTTTAGCTTCGGATGGGGTGCAAAAGTAAAAAAAGTCTCCAGGAGTGCGTGTTATTGGAGGGAGAATTTAGGATTCTGAAAATGGAAAGACTTACCACCAAGTGTGTGTGGGGATATTTCTCTCTCTCTCTCTCTTGATATGCATTCCCCATTTTATTCTTTCACAAGGATTTTTAATTCCGATCACATCACTTGAGATTGTAGCAGTGCCGACAAAAGACTATAGAATTAATGCAGTCTTGCAAGAATGTCGTTGGCAAGAAATCATGCACATAAATTTTTTTCCCTAAATGTTTGTTTGATAGGTTAGTTTACTATAACACCTACTTCAAGGTGTTTTAAATCCATAAAACCATCGATTACAATGCTATTGCTTAGTTTCTATCCTCTCACACACACACATGTGCAATTCAGAAAGACAATTTCGACATTTTTTGCCTAAATAAGCTTGTCACTCTTTCCTGATTGCTCCTGTGTGCTTTCCTATCTCTTTCACGCACATTATATATATAATTTTTCAAGGACAAAATGTTGAAATTATTATTTAAGGCTTCATTAATCTACTCAAATTCATAGTAATTCCATGCACACAGATAATCTGACAGACATGGAGGAAAAATTGAAGAGGTTGCTAAATATGAGGAGTGGAAGTGTCCAAAGTCCAGAAGTATATGCAATTGTAGTATTTTCATGTAAACATGAATATAAAAATGCACCTAGACAAAAACATGCTAATTTTTATGTTGCTTTTTATAACTCAAATTTTCAATTAGGTTTTGATAGGAAACATTGTCTGAGATTTCCAGAAATAAAGTTGTTGAATTCATTATTGCAGGAAAAAATCAAGGTTGTGATCCTACTGGAATTCTTTTCCATGCAGCTAAGGATATTGGATTTTCTTCTATTGAAAGCTTATGTTAGTGATAGTGTGGAAGAATTCTTCGGAACATCGAATTTCTTTCAAATTATCTCGCCCCCGCGCGGTGTGAAATTTCATACTTTCTTTGAAGCAACGTGTCTTTTCCTGGTTCCTACTATGCTATGGTTTATCAGATTCTACTTCTCTATGTGTTATGTTCTAGAATGTTGAAGGTTTATTTTTTAACTGTGACAAAACTTGATCTTGAAACCCTGCACTATCAGAACATAACACGTAGAGAGAAAAATATCACCAACTAGAGTGCCCAAACTTCATAACACTGCAAGAAAGAAAGGTTCCCTTAATTTTCATTGGCCTAATATTGTATCATAACTAGAGGAGTGCCCAGACTTCATGACACTACAAGAAAGAAAGTTTTGCTTACTTTTTCACTGGTTTCATTATGGAATCTCGATCATTGTTTCATAGTTTGGCTATGGTGTTCTTGTTGGAATGAAAAACTATGATATTGGTACTTCCCCATTTTGGAGGGAAGGAAAAATGTTCAATACAGCCTTTGGTTAAGGAAATAGGTCCATAAGTAAAAATCTTGGTATATGTCTATTGTAACAGATTGATAATTGTATCATCTTTGAGAAGTTCTCAAACTTGTTAATGAATAATATTGAATATTTATTTAATTTTCACAATGATCATCATTAGGAATTAAATTTAAGCCCAACTTCCCCAACTCAAAATTAAATTCAAATCCCTTCATCCCCAGATGAAATTCATAGGGACTTTTATGCCTTGGCTATTAATCATAACAGAGTGTTACTCCTTGCACGTTGATGTCAGCGAAATCATAAATTGAATATGGCAAGGAGCCAAATTATTCTTTTCATCTCTTAACCAAAAGAAAAAAAAGTTTTGATGGTTTGGAATGATGATAAGATAGAATGTTTGCATCTTGCAATGGAAAAAAATGACAACACTTGTCACCACGGGCTAAAATTTCAAGTATATATGCCTAGATTTTATGCTCTGTCAACCTATCTTCTAAGCAAACATAAAGGGTAAATGCGCCAAATATGGAGAAAAAATTGAAGAGGTTGCTAAATATAAGGAGTGGAAGTGTCCAAAGTGTAGAAGTATCTGCAATTGCAATATTTTCATGTAAAATTGAATATAGAAATGCACATAGGCAAAAACATGCTAATTGTTATGTTGCTTGTTATAACTCAAATTTTCAATCAGGTTTTGATAGGAAACATTGTTTGAGATTTTCAGAAATAAAGTTGTTGAATTCATTATTCCAGGAAAAAGCAAGTTTGTGCTCCTACTAGAATTCTTTTCGATGTAGCTATGGCTACAGGCTTTGCTTCTATTTCTGATTTACTCAAGTGTCAAGGTTTTTGTGAGGTAAATTCTTGCACATGAAAATCCTTGAATTTTTCCTCAAGGGAAGCCAATGCAGTTGATTGCAGGCATAGAATATTCGTCAAATAATGTTGAATCAACATTGTAGTTTCTGGAATTTTTCTCAGCATTTGAACAAGTATGTAATTTCTTATCCAAAATGTGTTTCAAGTTCATATCTATGGTTCCAACTGAAAATTTTGCACCATGGATATTTTATTTTACATTTTCGTAGCTATACCTTCAGCAATACCAATTTTTTTGCTACAAACACACTAGTGTGACGATATGAACTGGAAAAAGTTTAATACTGGTTATTTTACCCAAGATTTGGGCTAACATCACTTCCTAATTATTTGATTCTTGATTTCTGCATGTTAGATATATCCCACAAGACATTTCCATTCTTTCAAAGCTATGATTTGACACTAGTCAACAATAATTGTTAGAGAAGTTCTTTGATTGTTAAAATAAAAGTAATATTTCCAAGGCAGACTTTTGGAAGTATCTGTAAATGAGGTCTGATAGATGTACCTTACCGATAGATGACGGTACATGATATGCTCAATGGAAGTGAAATAACAAAACCTCTATGATCATCAAGAAAATATGGTTTTGTAAGGTCTCTATATTATAATGAGTTTCCATTGTGTTGTTATCCACATGCTTATATTGCAACTATGAAGGTTTAATCCCAATTATTAGGCCTTGGCCTTGATTCTATATGAAGCATCTCCTCTTGTTATAGGGCTTTGACACATGCTTACCATTCAACATAGCAGTATATGATAAACTTTGTATTCATAAACAAATGAGAAATGATGACTCAGAAATGCCACTAAATGAATGAAAAAACCATTGTTATATGGGGATGTGTCCATTGGGTGGGAGGGGGTACCTCCATGTTTCCCATATTCCCAATGTGTGTTTTTCTTGTACGATGCTCCAGGAAAAAATATGTCACATATCTCTTTTGGGAAATGTGGTGAAACATAGAGAGAAATTTATTTTCCCAAAAGGGTTTTTTATTTTTCCCTTTTTTGGGACGATTCAAGAAACATTTCTCTACATATCTCTGTGGGAAATGTAGATGGAAAATTTTCCCTAATTTGAAGGATGAATTTTCCAAAAGGAGGATTTTTAAGTTTTTCCCTATAAAGAAAATGTGATTTTGCATGTCTCTTAGAAAAAATGAGCTGCCAATTTTTATGGTGTCCCAAATGCTTCTACTTGCTTGTTTTACCGTCACTATACATGCAAACAAGACTATGATTCCTTGTATTCCTTCTCCAAGTGACTCTTTATTCATGTTGTGTTCACTCTTTCCAATGCCATTGAAACCCTGTCTTAGTGCAATATACCATCATTTCAACATGAGTCATTGATCCACATTGTACTTTTGACTAATTAATGCTCATTCAATTGTACTTTGTGAATTTTATATTTTTTGGTCATGTTATTAGAACCCCATTGTCGAGGTTCCTAGTGTAGTCGATGTTATTTATCCACATTGTGTTCACTCTTTCAAATGCAAGTGAAACCCACACCTAATCCAATATACCATCATTTCAACATGAGTAGTTGATCCACATGGTCTTTCTTTTAGTAATTTTTTTGTGACCCCATCTTCATAAATGAAACATTCAGATAAATTAGGCTTAGATTAGGGCATTTTGTTGGGATATTTTTAGAGATATTTAGGATCCCATATTCAAGATGGGAATAATTTTGGACAGGTAGGGTATTGATAAATATAACATCATGTTGTTGAAGACATTATTCAAGGAAAATATGAGGGGAGCTAATTCTTGACTGCTTCAAGCCACAGATCCATCATTGTCCTCAAGTTCGTAATTTCCAACATTTCTAGATCAAACACAGGAACAATTTTATGATGGCCATGAACATCAGTGTTGCAGACAAGGGGCTATTTTATATGAGAAATTAAAGCTACCTGAATATAATTTATAGTTAGGAGAAGAAAATCCTTTGAAGATCAATTATCATACCTATGAACAATAAGAGACAAACCTGGAAATGATTTTTCTCATTTTGTAGTTAATTAATTATGGGTTTGCATAAGTCCTTTTGTTTTCCTAGATATTGGTTTATTCTTTCAATATGACAAAAATATTCATCTTCACTAAGGATGCCTTCAACAAATGGAATGAACCTTTCTGCCTTTGTATCATATGGTTCACAAAACATCTTGATGATATGATCATCCTTCTTTTATTCCTCATTAGAGTCCATGTCATATGTAGGATGACTGTTAAAGGAAAAAATATCGGATCTTGCACTGTTCTATTCAAATTTAATAAGAAATGTTGATTTGAGATGCACATAATTATGGGTGCCAAAGTTTCTACCATATTCAAAATCACAGATAGGAGTGTTGGTATCTTGAAACTTAAGGGATATTCAGGATTTCCCTTAATTAATGAGTGTCTTATTACTCTCATTCTCAGGAAAACTAGAACTACAGTCTGGTCCATTATCTCCATCTGTGCTCAGGATTTTGTCATATGTTGGTTGAATTTCCATTTTCCAGTGTAGAAAAAAGGCATGGCATGATACCCATGTCATCACGTGCTAAGTCTTCTAGGGTGATTGAAAGAGTGGTAGAAAGTTGTTTCCTACCCTCCTGCTAATATTCCTCCTCTGCATTGGGGAAATTTTCTCTCACTATCAATCATTTGGAAATATGGATATTTTTCAAGGGGGAATCAAATGAATAGAAGTGTACCATACCCCTGTCCAAGTGTAGCAAGCCAACTAAGCAGGCCAAAAAACTTGTCAGAAACTTTTCTTTGTCTTCTTCAATAGGGTGGTCATTAACATTGCCTTAAAATGAGTAATGGCTAGACTAAAGCATCCCATTGTTTTCACATCACAATATGTCACAGGAACATAGCTCTCTTTATCTCTACCACACTCATAATCGACATCAAAATGTAGCATAGGTGTCATATTTCTGTTTTTCTCAAACTTAGAATGCAATTTTTAGCTACCAAATGTGTTTCCATGAATGCCCATAGCTTTATTACCATCACTTAGACTTCTACATGATTAGTTTATATACATGTTTACGAGGATATCCTATTATTGTATTCTTCTTTGCTTCATTTTACCCTATATTTAGCTTTGGAATTTTCTAGGAGTTTCATTTTCACTCCCACATTGTGCTCGTACTAAGTGTATCTTTCAGTCCCATTGACCTATTTATTTTTATTCATTGGATGTATAAAATTATCTTGTATTATCTTATCTCACTTTATGCTGATCAAAATACACTTCTCTAACCCGAGAAGCATGTTCAGGTTTCAATGCATCTCCAAATAGATTATGATTGGATGTGTTTATGGATTCATCATATCTACTGCCTGATTTTTATTCTAGTCAAAAGTGAGAAAAATGTTACACATCCATATCATCAGTCTAAGCATTGCACGTGGTCTATGCACTAGTGAAAAAATGGAAAGCAGTGCCTTCATCATCAAGTGCTTATAAATCTGTACAGTGGTCTTTATGGAAATAATTTCTTACTTGAATTTCTTTGAAATATGACATAAATGAATTGTCATTGACAGATATCCATCCTTTTGTAGTGATGGATTGCTCAATATCTACAGTAACGCTGGGGTTATGATGCAAGGGCATTGGGCTAAAACAAATTTCATGCATTTTGTTAGACATAGGGGTTTCCAGTTTGCAAGAGAGTTAGATCTTATGTAATGAAGTTTAGTGGGTTTTAATTAATTTTAATTAAATGTGGAGAGAATTGTAACCGCCCTCAAATGATTAGTTGGGCATGTGAAGAGATGAGAGATTCGGAAAAACTGCAGAGTAGGAATGAGTTAGAGTCATTTTCCACAAATCTAGGGACTTAGGCTAAATTTAGGACTTTGAGGGATTTCAACAGTTTTTTTGAGTAACTGGAGAAGCTAAATCGATTCATGATCAATTGTATAAATGTAAGCCTCAAAGGCATTAAATAGTGGAGATGGAGATCTGGAAAGGTAGAGTAGTGAGAGCAAAAGGCCACTGATATTGAAAATTAGGCCAGTAAAAATTGTAAATTGGTTCAAATGTATCTATGAAGAATCTATTTACTGAGATATATGTGCAATTGATTTATTGAACAATGCGTGAATAAACTCTATGATAGAGTTCTAGATGATGTTTTGTTTTAATTGAGAAATAGATATAAGTGTTGAAGACAGGCTTGAATATGAGATAGTGCTTTGATTGAGTAATCAATGTTAATTTCAGGGTTAATGTCAATTCAGAGTGAAGTGTGGAATAATGGTTGTATGCATTTCGGAAGAAGACTAAAATAAATTGCAGTCATCGACTATTATAAGGATCGATGATGCAGAAGGGAAATTTAGTTTCATTTCAGAATTGGTGATTGATACATCGAGTTGGCGCAGATGAAGAATTACTAATGAATGAAGTTTAACGGAGATAATATCTCTGGTTGCCGAAGGTAAACTTCGAAGAGCGCATTGTTGGAATATGAGCCATAAGTCGATACATTATTCATATGTATCAATAGAACATTCGACCGAACAGCGATTCGGATTGAGAACTAGAGTCAACCTGGAGTCGATAGGGAGCTTTAAGAAACCAAGTTAGAAAAGCATTGAAAGAAATTGAATGGCGTTGGAGAATGGAGCCATGAAAATAAAAAGAATTGAAAAATTGATTTTTGAAACCAACTATGGTTTTCGCATAACAAAAACCTCGTAAGTTGTTTTCCGAAAAAAAAGGGGATAGTCTTCAGCGCTTGACATGTAAGGTGGAGGTGCTTTTTGAAAACCACGAGTTTCATGTTTTTTTGGAGAGTTATGTCACGTGAAAAAAAAAAATGCGATTACCATTTGATCTTGATCGGAGGAGATCCAAGGGCATTCACATTGCAAGTTGTGAGGTCGATAATTCAAGGTATGTTGGAATGGAAGTGGCCCACATTTGTTTAACATATAATTAAGTTTGACATATGAAAATTTTCAAACGATAAGTTCTTGAGACTTATAATAATTCTATCGTAATGGTATTATGATAGAATTATAATTCGAAGGAATTAGACCAAGTTTATTGATGTAGAATGATGTTGTGATATGCAGTTAATAAAAGTAACATATGCATGGTCAAAACTATATGAGATTAATAGATTCCGCAAAGGTATGAAGCATACTGTGGATGTTGCCACAAAGATTAACTTGGATTTGAGTTCCACAAAGAAGGTGCATAATATCATTGATATTTGGGATTTCGAGTAATGTTGGGATTTTAATGTGGTCCCGTTATAAATTAAAAGAGCCAACTCCATTCGATGATTGAGTGTGATAGTGGAATGCTAAAGTAAGGAGATTTATAATCTGGGTTTTTATATATATTTGCATGTCCATAGTTGAAGACCAAAGGCTTGGTGGACCTTAAGCACAAGGTGAGTTTTGGTCCGATTTTTATATGCAGATATGTTATATGTATATGGGGTTTAAACCATAGAAATTGTAATTAGAGGAAAAGCTTTCGCATACAGATGAAATATGGGTTGAGGGGTTTTATAACCATAATATAATTGTTAAATTAATATCTCAAATCTCAGATTTGAGATATTAAAGCTTCCAGAAATATTTTTCATAAATGTTGTGAGTGGCCCAGATTGTGGATTTGTTTGGGGCATGAATTTGGAAGGCATTTTATATGCACCAGAGAGGTTAATGTGTGTGAAGCAGGGGTACCCTGACATCATGTGGCATCAGAGCTGAAATATATTGGTTGAAAATTTAATTTTTCAAATGCATATGTACTAAAGCAGTGAGGAAAATTTGAAGTTTAAATCTGTTTAACAAAAATTGCAGAGTTGATTAGGTGTGCAGTGAGGTATTCAGATTTGTAGAATCTGGAGTTGAAGACAAAGTGTGTTGAAGATTGCAGCATACAAAGATGCAGTGCAGGTGAGAGAAGAAGCAAGATTATACATAATATTGAAGGTGAGTTGATGAGCATTATTTGACTCTGGTTTGAAGAATTGTTTGCAGAGTTCAGATTGCAGAAAATTGAAGAAAACTCAGCAAAAGCACATCACAAATTTGAGAGCGGTGATGAAAGAGTCCAGTAGAGGATTCTAAAGTGAAGAAGAAAGTGTGGCAGAACCTTGATAATTCCCAACAGAGGTTGGATGAAAGAAGAACAGATGTGTTCTTCAAAAGCTACAGAGTGAAGCCTAGAGAGAGCAGAAGAAAGTGCTCGGAAGGTTCCAGCAGATAGGGAACCAGTACTTGCCAAAAGCCCAGATCCAGAGGAAAGGATTGGTGAGGTGAGTGGCAGCAGGAGAGCTTGCTGTTGCAGAGGCTTGGTGCAACTGATGAGTGAGGAACTCATGATGGAGGAGAATATGACTTCCAAATTCATATAAGAGATAGCAGGGCTTCTGAGAGAGGCCACAACAGAAAAGAGGAAGAAGATGCTAGGACAAATGGCATGAGGAAGAAATTGACTGATGCAGAATATTGGAAAGAGGTAGCTGAGATCAAGGAACAGTTTAATAAATTGGTAATGATGATAGAGGAAAGCCAGAGAGTTGGTTGGTTCATGAATAAGAAAGTAAAGTGGCATGGGCTACAGATGAAGAAAGAGAAGATGATACATGCTCAGCAGAAAGAGAGACTACTCAGGATGATTGAGTATTTGGAGAAGGACTTGAAGACTAAAACTTCAAGTGAGACCAAGAGGTCAAATGAATTTACATCTAAGGATTTTTTTATGTTTGCAGAGAAGCTGAGAAAGCTTGAACAGACGATGGATGTACGGTTGGAATGTGGAGAACTCAGAGCAGCTGAGTTGAGAAGAAAAGTTTCTGTTTGTGAAGTAGAACAGAGTAAAAATGAAGAATGGAGATCTGCAAAATATCTTATGAACCATGGTGGAGGTTTAAGACAGCAAGAAGTTTTTCTTGATAAAGACGAAATTATTGATGATTTCTTGAGTTATTGGACAAGTCCAGATCAGCTAAATGATGTAGAACCTTGTATTTTTTAATCTGACAATTGTGAGGTGATTACAGGTTTTGCAGAGGAGGATGAGAAATCTTGTGAAGCAGTCACAAGTATGAAGAAGTATCTCTCAGAAGATGGATACTCTGAAGAAGAATGGAATGTTGGAGAATATCTCTTGTCTGAAGAAAGCAGTAATGCATTTGCGATTGAAGCTGTTGCAGCACAGGAATAAATTCTTGTGGATGAAGAAGAAGAAGATCAATTTGAAGAACTGATATGTGAAACACCAGTAGAGGCTGTTGAAACTCTTGGTCTACAAGCTAAAAGTTTGTGTATGAATGCAGGGACTGTAACTGATGATGATATACTTCAGCAATTCCACAGAGAAATTGCATTGTTGGAACACTTGTTGGAGAATTCAGAGTATGAAAGGGAGATTGCAATAGGAAGAGTTCACTACAGTGGACAGGAAAACATCATGGAGACAGATGGTGTGAATGAAGGACTTGTTGACAGTCTTGGGAATTCTTCAGAGAATTCCTTGGGAAAAGTGAATCATCATACTGATGTGCTGATAGAGAAAGAAGGAATTTTGAGACAACATACTAAAATGCTAGCAGAAGAAAGAAAGGCACTGAGGCCTTATGATTTTTGTTTTAACAATTGTTTTGTGAATGAAGATTTTATTGATGATGGGGGAAATTTGATACCACTAGACAGTCAAATAAAGGAGGAGGAAAATTCTGTGGAAGATCTTAATCCATGGAATCAAGAAATTAGATTGCTGGAGATTATGCTGAATAAACAGGATTCACTGCAGGGAGGAGAACCTCAATTTAAAAATTGGAGATTACAAAATGTTAAGATGCAAGAGAATGATGACAAGGAATATTTTCTGAGTCTTGGAAAAGAATTAGGACTGCAGAAGGAAGAATTGGTGACTGGATCATCAATTGAGACCATTGGGTCCTGTAGTCTTGAATTTGACAATTTGACTATAATCTCAGGTCTTATAGAAGACAATCAATCTCTTGGAGTTGCCTTGGATGAAGATGAAATGCTGCAGAAGGAGGAAGGCGAGGCTATCATGTCTCATGTGAATGAACTTGTTGTTATTTTTGATGACATGGAAGAGTTGGCTTGTCTGAATAGCCAAGAGAAGACTGGAAGACAGACTTTTGGGACTGCTACAGCAGTTGAGAATCATAATTTTATCCTGATGGAGGATGAGGACACAATACTTGAAGAACTTGATTTGATCGCCATAATTAATCAAGGGGATAAAGGACAGTTACTGAAGATTGTCAAGGAAGAAGAAAAATAATATGCGTAAACAAGTTTGCAGCATATTGATGGAATGCTTGAAAATAGATGGCTAAATTGTTTGCTGAAAACATTTAGAGAAGAGAATGAAATGGCAGAGCAGCAGATTGAAGTGTTGCCAAAGGAGGAAGAGACACAAGGATTTTGTAATTTTGGTGTTTGTTTTATGATTGTAGGTATTGATGACAGGACTAAAGAATGTTTGGTCCAGGAGGGGAAGAAAATAGGTAATGACAGTGACTGGTAATTTAAATACCAATCCAAAGAATTGCTGAAGTCAGAGAATGAAGGAATTGTCATGGGTGAAAATTAGGAAAAGATTTTTTGTAGCAAAAGACAAGAGGGTATGGATGATAGGGTGGTTGCAAGGGCTCAAAAATTAGGAGCAAGAGCTGGAGTAAAAGCAGAAAAATTCTTGGAAGCAGTAACAACAACAACATTGGCAACAATAGAAATTGGAAGTAGCTGTAGTGGGCAGAGGAAATTCCAGCTAGAAGATAAGCTGGACATAGAGATTGAAATCATCAGAAGACTGATGATGAAGGAACCTCAGAAAAAATAGACAACAGCAAGAAAGCAGAAAAAATTTAGCAAAAGAAAAGCAAGAGTAGAATGTGAAAGCATAACTGGAGGCAAGTTGCAGAACAAAGTTTCGAAACCTGGAAATGTGCAGTTGAAGAATAATGCAGCTAATGGACAGCGACAAAGCAAACTATGGGATCCAGGAGGCAAATTTCTAAGAGCACATGATCAGGGGATCATGACTAATTTTAACCTTGTGAGTCTGATGCAGGGGGTTTGGGCTAAAACAAATTTCATGCATTTTGTTAGACTTAGGGGTTTTTAGTTTGCAAGAGAGTTAGATCTTATGTAATGAATTTCAGTGGGTTTTAATTAATTTTAATTAAATGTGAGAGAATTGTAACTGCCCTCAAATGATTATTTGGGTATGTGAAGAGATGAGAGATTCATAAACACTGCAGAGTAGGAATGAGTTAGAGTCAGTTTCCACAAATCTAGGGATCTAGGCTAAATTTAGGACTTTGAGGGATTTCAAGAGTTTTGTTGAGTCACTAGAGAACCTGAATCGATTCATGATCAATTGTATAACTGTAAGCGTCAAAGGCATTAAACAGTGGAGCTAGAGACCTGGAAAGGCAGAGTAGTGAGAGTAAAAGGCCACTGATATTGAAAATTAGGCCAATAACAATTGTAAATTGGTTCAAATGTATATATGAATAATCCGTTTACTGAGATATATGTGCAATTTATTTATTGAAAAATACATGAATAAACTCTGTGATAGAGTTCTAGATGATGTTCTGTTTTAATTGAGAAATAGATATAAGTGTTGAAGATAGGCTTGAATATGAGATAGTGCTTTGATTGAGTAATCAATGTTAATTTCAGGGTTAATGTTGATTTAGAGTGAAGTGTGGAATAATGGTTGTATGCATTTCGGAAGAAGACTAAAATAAATTTCAGTCATTGACCATTATAAGGATCGATGATGCAGAAGGGAAATTGAGTTTCATTTCAGAATTGGCAAATGATACATTGGGTTGGCCCAGATGAAGAATTACTAATGAATGAAGTTCAATGGAGATAATATCTTTCGTTGTTGAAGGTAAACTTTGAAGAGCGCATTGTTGGAATATGAGCCATGAGTTGATGGCAATGTTTTGATTTGAATTACGTTTAAATTTGGGTCCCCTAGATACATTATTCATATGTATTGATAGAACATTCGACCAAACAGTGATTCGGATTGAGAACCAGAGTCAACCTGGAGTCGATAGGGAGCTTGAAGAAATCGGGTTAGCAAAACATTGAAAGTAATTGAATGGCATTAGAGAATGGAGCCATGAAAATAAAAGGAATTGCAAAAGCAATTTTTGAAACCAACTGTGGTTTTCGCATAACAAAAACCTGGTAAGCTATTTTCCAAAAAAAACGCGATAGTTTTCGGCGCTTGACACGTATGGTGGAGGTGGTTTTTGAAAACCACGAGTTTCACGTTTTTTTGGAGAGTTAAGTCACATGAAAAGAAAAACGCGATTATCGTTCGATCTTGATCGGAGGAGATCCAAGGGCATTCACATTGCAAGTTGCGAGGTCGATAATTCAAGGTATGTTGGAATGGAAGTTGGCCACATTTGTTTAACATATAATTAAGTTCGACATATGTACATTTGCAAATGATAAGTTCTTGAGACTTATAATAATTCTATCGTGATGATATTATGATAGAATTATAATTCGAAGGAATTAGACCAAGTTTATTGATGTAGAATGATGTTGTGATATGCGGTTAATAAAAGTAACATATGCATGGTCAAAACTATATGAGATTAATAGATTCCGCAAAGGTATGAAGCATACGGTGGATGTTGCCACAAAGATTAATGTGGATTTGAGTTCCATAAAGAAGGTGCATAATATGATTGATATTTGGGATTTCGAGTAATGTTGGGATTTTAATGTTGTCCTGTTATAAATTAAAAGAGCTAACTCCATTCGATGATTGAGTGTGATAGTGGAATGCTAAAGTAAGGAGAGTTATAATTTGGGTTTTTATATATATTTGCATGTCCATAGTTGAAGACCGAAGGCTTGGTGGACCTTAAGTGCAAGGTGATTTTTGGTCTGATTTGTATATGCAGATCTGTTATATGTATATGGGGTTTAAACCATAGATATTGTAATTAGAGGAAAAGCTTCCGCATACAGATGAAATCTAGGTTGAGGGGTTTTATAAGCTAAGAGTTGATATTCTTGTGATTTTGGGATGTCTTCTTTCAAATACCCCCATTCTTCTGCTATGTCTAGTTCCAACAATTTTTTGGACAACATGATGGGCTGATTGATGTTGAAAGGGTCTTGGTGAGGTTTCAATAGCCCATATTTTAAATGGAACTGGTTTATTTATAATCCTAATGTTATCTTCTATTGTTGCAACTAGAGTACAACGGGAAAACTTCAAGCCTATACCTTCACCAGCTAACAATGTTTTCCCTAATCAACGTTTCGAGTTCATAGTTGGACTTAGGATATTAATATTTTACAGACACATTCAATGTGATTTTTCCAAGTTGAGGCACCTACTTTATAGTAAGTTGTTGGATAATTTCTTCAAATGTCATTTGAACTTGTATAAAATTTTATGGAGCTTGTGCATGCATCATCCCTTGAGAATTTTCTTATTGTGCATTTATCTTTCATTGTTATTTCCAGCTTGCTCTTATCTCCTGTCACGGTAGTAACTAAATTTTTATTGATCTAGTTGGTTCCTTGAGATGAGATCACCTTCCAATATCAACAAAAAATGAATTAAAACAAAGTAAATCCCCTTCTTTGGTTGCTCCTCTTTATTTATTTCATTTGATGTTGTATCACAAACTCCGACTCCCATGGACACTTATCGAATTGAACATGCCCAAACAATATTTCCCAAGACCTCACTTCAAAAAATGTTCAAAATGGAACCTTCCAATATCAACAGAAAATGAATTAAAACAAAGTAACTCCCCTTCTTTGGTTGCTCCTCTTTATTCATTTCATTCGACGTTGTCTTAAAAAAATTGGCTCCCATGGGCACTTCTCCAATTGAACATTCCCCAAACAATATTTCCCAAGATCTCACTTCAAAAACTGTTCAAAACTGAAGGCCAAAAACTCAAAATCTATTTGATAAACTACCACAAAAAATTGCAGTTGCAGGAATGGTTTTGATCCCTAATCTAGTAAGTAAAATCTTCTTTATTCAATTCCCATTCAATAAAATGATCTGCAGGTTTTCTTTATGTATATGGCAAGAATTTTCATACAAGTATTTTTGATTTCATCAATTTACAAGTAGGCAGAGGCTGGATTCTATGGTACTTTTGAAGGATTTTTTAATTATGGATATCTCATGTAATATCCTAAGGAAATTTTCACTAAGGTTTCTAATTCTACAATTTCCTTCCTTGGACAATACTATTATTATAGCTAAGTCAATACTGTTATATACTATTATTCTAGTTGAGTCAATAACGTTGTATATTTCTATATACTTTTATTATACCTGAGTCATCAGGTCCTTTGCATTTACTTCAAAAGTCTTTCCAGAGACCAGATATCAACTTTATTGATTTCAGGGAAATCAAAGTAGTTTTGAACTCATGTAAATTTGCTTTTTTTTTTTTTCTTTGTCAAATGATAATCCAAATAATGGAAGGAATCCCATCCATCTCAGGGTAATAAATAATTGTCCTGTATGTCAAAATCTTGTGTATGTCCACTTCCTGAAATAGTTTGTGTATACCCACTATGCACATTAGTGGATTACTTCATCCAACCTCCATTTCCATAATTTTATTTGTTTCTTCTACAACATAAATTAGGGAGGAAAACCACATTGGTGCAATTGTGGCTCCAAATATAGTTATAAATACTAAAATAGGTCCATCATTTGATTTACAAAGACCAACACATGATATTCATTTTAGTGCAAGAAAAAATTATGTTACCTCTATCTGTAATAATATAGGGAGTGTAAGGATGAATAGTGATAATAATCAACATCCTCACGAGCCTCCTCACCTAAGGATTGGTGGTGTAATGCATAAAGTCCCCAAAACCGCCTCCTCAAATGGTCATGTTCCATCCATTATCACCGGTACTAGACACTTGTTTTGGAAACCATTACCTTCAAGTGTTCCTCAAACTGCCTCTCTTGTAGATAATTATCCTACAATTACTCATAGAGAAAATGTTCATTTTGTAGCCATGCCTTCTTTTCTAGGCATAAGTTTTGAAAATATACTAGTAGGGGCTGAAGGTCCAACAACACTATTACATGGGAAATCTGTGCAAATTGGACCACAAAAAACAAATGGAATGCATCCAAATATTCATGGTGGAGTCACTTTAAGCCTTGGAGGGCCTTTTCAAGTTGTAGAACAAAATAATTGACCTGATGGTTTCTCCATATAAAAGTGGTGCAGGAGCCTTGTTCTCGAGGTTGAGTATCCACATCTAGATTTATAGACTGGAATGTTGATGAAAATATAATAATGATTTTATTGTTGTCATTATTTCCAGAAGCCTATCTAATTGAATGTAGTTTACCTCTTCCAATTTTAGTGGTGGATATAAAGTTTCCCCCTGTTAGTGTTTAAATTAAGGATAGTGGCATTGAAATGTGGTTGTAGGAAAATTGTTGAAGACAAGCATTCTTAATTTAAACCCAGTCTCATGATGTTCTAGCAACGACATTATTAACTTTTTTGTGTTTTTGAGTATATTACATATGATGTGGGTCTCTTGTTGAAGGCCTTGGTTTGACATTGTGGTTAAGGTCACATATCCATAAGTAGTTTTCCTTGAGTTCAATTCCCACCACAGTGCCTATGCATGACTATAAATTTTCATATAACTCTATGGGTGGCATATCTACCAATAATATGGGTACTATGTTGAATGTGTTTTCGTTGCATTTTAGTAAGCACATAAATCCACAAATAGTTGGTCTCGAGTCTCGATTTTATTGTCATGGGCTTCTCCTATGCTATGTTATGTTCTCTAGATCTCTAAGGTATTCATTATTTAGCTTGGCTACCTACAACTTCCTTTGTATGCACAAGCACAATTTTTCTCTTGGATAGCACTTGTTATGCTTACACAAGTTTGACCCTTTGATGCATAAGCTTTAAACTTCTATTATTGCCAAAATTGGGTATGTTTGGACTAGTGGAGGATGGAGGTGAATTCCCATATTGAAAGGGAAAATGGATTTGCAAGTGATGCTTCTTATGTGATGTAGAGACAAAGGAGAAATTTTTTCATTGCTCAGTTTCTTACAATATTTTTGTGTAGATAGAATCTGAGTCAATTGCTTCATGTTTGTCTTTGAATTTAACTGTAATGTTAGACTTATATAATCATTCATTGGATTGAATTAAGTAGTGTCCATTGTTGATCCCTTTAAGACATGACGATTTTGTATAAACAGTTGGCAAAGTTTTCTTGCAACTTTAAGGTATCTCTAAATTCAAGTTTTAAATTTCAAATCTAGTGAACACAATGACTGAGGATGCATTTTCCTCTTCAAGAATTCTATGCATAAATCTGTCTTCTTAGATACCTTGATCAAATTTTCTTGTCTTTTCTCATCAGGGTGGTGGTTACCTTCATACACCATAAGCTCTAGTATCTTGCTATGATAGTCACATCGATTACCTCTTTCTTCTATGTTGTGATTATGACTAGGCATAATTTCTTGACAATCTCCACCCAAACTGAAGTCAGGGTATGGTTGGGTTCACTACAGGAGAATAGTTTCTATGACAACAATGTCAATGTTTCTTCAATTGATGAGTAGATCACCGTCTCTCCTACTATTATGAATTCGTTGTACTTGGATGCTAAAAGAGTTTTGACAAAATCATTTCCCTTATCTTTAGTTTCTGCAACCCCTAAATGGAATTTTTGGAGGTGACTGTGGTCTAGCCATTCAAAACTTAGAAATGTGAAGAATAAATAATCTGAATCAACAAGCGATAATGCTAGACAAAGCTACAACAATAATTTTGTTAATTCTATAATTGGAGAGAAGCAATATATTGGAATTGTTCTCCATCCCAAGCATGGTACTGTTGTGGTTTTTGACTCCCCATCTGATTTTTCAAGCTCACCTGATGCTGACATAAACAAAGAGATGACTTATTTTTCCAATTCTGTCTTTGGAAAAGAAAAATATAGGTTGCATGTTGGGGAGAGAAATATCAATGGAATGCATGAGAGTAGTTTGGCATCTCAACTGGCTACACATGACAATGGCACAATGGTTGTTGATCAAAATCTACTCAAAGGGAAAAAGGGTGAAGTGTTAGTTGTATCTGAGAATTCAACGACAAATATAGGAAAGGTGTCTGAATGGGAATTACAATAAGAAACTGCAAAATTCCTCCCTAAAGATGACATGGATATTTTGGAGGAAAAACCAGGTTTTATGTCTGGTAACAAAGTTGTTCACTAAAAACAATCTTCTGGATATAGAAACAAAGGTAGGGTTAACCATGATAGTGATAAATTACTCAGGGAAGTTTCAATTACCAATGTGAAGGAAATTGACACACGAGACAAGGGTCAAGTATCCACCACAAATAGTGATATTTGTGAAATGTCTACTAAAATTCAGGTGTCATCTTTTCCTGTTGAAAGTGAAGGCAAGCAGGATTTAGTAGCTAGATTGACAAAAAAGGAGAATAAAAGTTCTTCTAATGTTTATACGAAGAATAATGTTGCAAATATTGGCGATGTTGACAAGGTAGAAGTTGTCAACAAGAAGAAGAAAAAGAAGGATTTTTCCAGTAAGGAAAATGCTACAGCTCCCACTGGGAGTTATATAATGCTTATAAGGTTCAAGAGGACGAAGATGTGAACTTTCCAAAACCGTCCAAAATAGTAACCGATGTTGTCAAGAGTAAGACTTCTTCAAAAGAGCCCGAGAAGAAAGTCTCGAAAGAAGTGGATAACTGAGAAGATGCAGTCGAGATTTCAACTCCTATGAGTCAAGTAGCTATTTTAGTTACTGAATGTTCAGGAGACAGAAAGTACTCCAGATATTTTTTGTTGACAATCAAGGATCAGTGCAAAGATCTACCAAATCATTTTGAAATTTTCCCAGACATAATTGAATTACTTGGAAATACCTAGGCACTTTAAAGTAATGTAGGAGAGGCTGATGCATTGAAAAGCACTGTAAGAGTACTTGAGAGGAAGCTGAGTGGGATTTATCTACTTGAATTTCTTGGGAGAAATATGTCCAGTTTGGATGAGATAGATGGGCCAAGCCAGTGGATGCTTTTGCCGATGGCCATGATATGTGGATGGATGTTGATCTTAGTTGTTCCTCTGTTGTGTTACTGGCCAATGTTATAATACTGGCTTTGAAAGAAATATATGTGCAACATAAATGAGTATGAATGGCATCCTTCCTGGAGGGCCTTATGTGCAGGCACCACTTCCACAAGTTGTACTTGTGAGAAATAATTCTGATGCTAATAGGTAGTATCATGCTTATGGTTCACGGAAGGGTTTGATTCCTCCTCCACAACCTTCTCTACCCACAATTTAGATATTATAGAACCGATATGAAGTGGGCAAGGTTTCTGATGAGGATCAGTTGAAACAAAGACAAATTAAATCCATCCTTAATAAATTAATGCCCCAAAACTTTTAGAAAATTTTTGAACACATAAAAGAAGTGAAAATTGACTCTGCATCATGTATTCATGGTATAATATCTAAAATATTTGACAAAGCCTTGATGGAGCTGGATTTTTGTAAAATGTATGCAAAATTCAATTTTCAGCTTGCTCCAGGAATACCAGAATTTTATGAAGAAAATGAGAAGGTTGTTTTCAAGCGAGTTATTTTGAACAACTGTCAAGAAGAATCTAAAAAATATGAAAGAGAAGAGGTTGAGGCTGAGAAAGAAGAAGGGCATGGTGACAAAAGCCTTTCAGCAGAAGAAAGATGGGAGAAGAAGGTTGCAGCACGACGAAGAATGCTAGGAAATATAAGTTTTATTTGTGATATTTATAAATAAAGTATGCTGACTGAAAGAATTATGCATGCATGCATCAAGAAATTAATTGGTGAATTTCAGCATCCAGAGGAGGAAAATGTTGAATCTTTGTGCAAAATGATGAGCACTTTTGTGGATCATTTGTAATATTCCTTTATTTTAATTTTAAAAAATACAAAAAAAATGGAAAAATACTAAAAAGATCAGTATTACATTTTATATACTTTAGCATAAAAATAAATTTGCTCGTTATGTTAAATTCAAAAGTTTAAATACTTTTAGGCTTTATGAAAGTGGGTCCCAGTTCGAAGTTTAAATATTGATTACTTTATGGAGCAGGATTCGATGATTGATTAAGCAATAAGCAAAGGACTCAACCCGCGGGAACTTTTAGCACATGGGTTGACATAGAGGGTGCCTCCATAGTTGACTGTGTTGACTACAAGAGTAATCCAGATGAATGGTCGAGATTGACTACCAGGGCTAAAGCCAAATAAATCCTTCGTACCCCAAGACCTCCCGCAATGACGTATGCTACCAAGTTGGTTACAGTTGTCTTCCACGTCAAGATTTCCTAATGGAATTTTGGTGCGTCTTATCAGAATTTAAGTTCAAATATGTGCCACCTATTTAAGGGAAATTCTCATTCCTTTTGAAATTATTATTGATTAGTTGGTGTTTGAAGTTTTTCTGTGCTGCGTCTTTTTCATTCTTCTGTCACCCTGTCAATTATTGGTCACCCTGTAAATTGTCTACCATCCCAAAGTTAAACTATGGCTAAATGCTCATCCCTGTCAGGTTCTTCTAGTCACATCCCTCTCATGGATACTGAGAGGGATATCCAAGATATATATTGTTCCATGGACCACCTTTATTTTTATCAACAAGTCCTCCTAAACGATAAGACTTCTCCAATTTACACCGCCAAGGAAAAAACTGATGTGTTGTCCACATGTATCTTGAAAACTCATATTTTTCCTGAATTTATCTATTGGCTAGTGTCTGTTATGTACCCTAGGAAATGTTTCGTAATGAATTATCAAGGGGAAAACGTTCTGCAAGTGTCAGTTCAGTTAATTCGCCAAGCTCTATGTTACCCTGATCCGGAGTCATATGTCCAATTCTCTAATGATTCCTTAATAGCATATTATGTCAGTCTTGCAGGTCAAGAGTTTAATCAATTCATTCATTTTTTGAAGCCAAATACACAACAGATTTTACCTAACAGTAAATAGTTCCCTATGGAGGTTTTTGATATTGAAGTCAAACCAATATTGAGTTGCATTGCAAAGATTTTGGGAAAGGATGATGACATTACAGTGGACAAGTCGGTTCTGGGAATGTTCACCATGATGATGAAGCCAGGAGTGGTGTTGTATATTCCATCTTATTGGGAAGAAGCTATTAACTCTTAGCTCATGAGCTTGTTATTAACGGGTTCGTTCAGGTTTCCCTCACTTATTGTTTACTTATTTTTATATCAAAATGTAGAAGAATTCATGAATCTGGGGTTAAACATTATGGATATGAATAAGAGAAGACAACCAGTGATATTTTGGTGAGATATAGTGAGAAAAGAACCAAATGAGGGTGGTTTGTTTGATTTTGCTGGTCATTTTATGTCTATTGCATATAAAGTTTTGAATGGAAGTTCTCCCCCCTGTTTTTTGCCCAAAGCTCAAGATTTCTTGCATTTGGGGACAAATTGTAAGTTTGTTGATTGGTTTGCTTTTGAAGATTATGCTGAAATTAGACTTTCTGGAGCTAGTGTAGAACCTTATAGGCTTCCTGTATTTGTGCCTATGAGATTATTCGCTCTAGAGTTCATTAGGAAAAGTTTAAATGTTGACCAATACACTTTGTGCATATGAAGAAATGTCATATGTTCAAATTTCCAATGACTGTGGGTCCTTTTATTTTTAATATGAGACAAGCAATTGATGAAGCCACTAAGATGTTAGATGAAATGCACATGCTATTAAGAGAGAAGTGAGCTTATGACCCTCACAGTGTCATCTCTAGTAGAATAACTGAAAATGGATATTCAACCTTCATTCATGAGAGCAGACCTGATCTAGAGAAAGTGGCAAGTAAAGGTGTTGTGGGTTCAGTGAATTCAAATGTTAAAACTCTTGTCATATCAGAAAAATAAAATAAGAGAGGTAAAGAGGCAATGGTTGATTCAGAGGACAAAGAACAGAGGGTTGATAAGAGAGCAAAGTTAAATGAAGAGTTTGTATATACTCAACCTAGTTTTTCATTACAATTGGGAGATGAAAAAAATGTCCCTACTTCACCCAAGAGGCACGAGAGCACTCAGGAACAAGTGCCTCTAATTAAACAAATTTTTTCCCAGATTGAAAAGAGAAATCAGAAGATGAAGGCAAGCATGGAGGCTCAAGTTGAGTACTAGATAGCTCCAGACCAAACAAGATTTCTAACTGCAATGGATCTTGAAAAATATCAATTGAAAATTTCCCTTTCACATCCTTCTGATATGTCAATTAGTTCTTCTAACAAATTTAATGCTGTGAATTTGATTTTAGATGTGAAGAAAATCCCATTGCTGGATAAAGTGAATCTACACATGCAAACAGGTCATCTAATTGTGAATGACCTAAAAAAAAATAATGCAATGGCAACGAAGGAAGAGAATATGCTTGGAAAAGTGATAAAGCAGTTGAAGTTAGAGAAAGCCAATTCCAGGGCTTTGACAATCCAGAATTAAGATCTTAAAAATATCATAGTGAAGATTGGAGTAGATCCAAATAACCAGTCTGTTGTGCAGAAGCTTCTGCAAAGTGCTGAATCAGAAATATCTGTACTGAAGAAAAAATTGAAATTGCCTCAGGAGAACATTCCATGGTAGCAGAGGTTGCAGAGGTGGAAAATGAGAAAGAAAAATTTCTTCAGTAGCTCATGCAAAAGGAAGAAGAAGTGAATAAATTAAAGCAAACTGCACATTAATTAAAAAAACATATCGAATCTCATACTTGCACTTTTGTTTATCCATCAGGCAGTGGAGATCCATCAACACAAATTTCTCAATTAACCATTGAATTGCAGATGGCAAAGAGAGATCGAAAAAGGGCACAAGATGATTTAGAAACAACAACAAAGATTATAAAGGCCACTAAAGGAGAAGTCAATAAATATGAAATGGACTACCAAACTACTGAGGCTGAGATTAAAAATCTCAAAGAAAAATTGAAGGGAAATATATCCCTAATACAAGTGAAGGATATCATCTGGAATGATATTATTGAAGAAATGAAAACGATCTAGGATTTTCTGACTGTTATTAGAGTTGAAAAAGGAATTATCAGGGAATTTGAAGAGCAAGTCATGACAGTCAAACAGAAAACAATCAATAGGGAAATTTGGGAAATAAAGTTCATTAATTTAATTGATTCTAAAATATACCAGGAGTTGGAAGAAGATGAAATTAAATACATAATTTTATATGCTGTGGAAATTAGCAAAATGATTTTCAAAAATGATTGTAGGAAGTTTATAGAAAAGAAGTTGATTGAGCTAAAGGAAGCAGTGAGTCAGTTTGATAAATCATTTGATAAAATAGCAAGAGCATGTTTTCCATCATGTTGGGGCCTCGGAGGTGATATTATATCATGGAATTCTTATGAAACTTTGATATTTTTGGAAAAAAGTAAGGTGGAAAACACTCATGAGAAGACTCCGGTTCTCAAAGGAGCAACAGTGATCAATTTCCTTAAGAGACACTTTCAACTGCTGTGGTTAGTGAAGACTTTGTTTGTGGAAAAAACAGCTTTCAACATAATCACTGCTTTTAGATTGGAATATCATAAGCTAGTTCATTCACCGAAAACAAACATTGAAATATGGAAGAAGTGCAGAGACTGGATGACAGATTTACCACAGGATCCCTTGACTTCAAAGAAGGATAAATCAACCAATCAAGGAAATGTAGCAGCATCATGATCAATTCATATTTAGCATATAGATTAGGATTTTAATTTCATGTTATTTCCTCTTTTAAAAGAGAGAATGTAATTGTAATAAGACATTTTGAGGACATGTAATAGATAGTGTACGAAGTCCTAAGTAGTTGAAGTAGGTAAGATTAGTTACAATAGTTATAAACTGCTTTCTATTCTATTTAATGAGATAGAGAAGAAAGAGAAAGGTTATGAATTTTGGACCTTTAGACTACAATTTTTTTACTCAGATTTGAAAATATTAATGAATGAAAATCATGTTGATGGAATTTTTTGATGTTGATGCGTCTTCTAGTTTACATTGTGTACCTTTCATATTTGAATAAAATGAACTAATGAAGCTGTAGGTCTCTTTTTACTTGTGTAAATAAGAGTTAAAATCCTTAATAGGCGCTCCTTCATTTTAATTGTTTATTTCCTTATAATTCTTCTAGAGTTTGAGGTGATATATTCTGTATAGCAGCATATCAGTTTGGGCTTCTTTTTTACATGTTCTTCTAATCATTCCATTTGATATTAGCAGATAATAACATTGTGGGACATTCATTATTTTTTTATCTTTGAGGGTTTAATGATTAATATTTGAAGGTGATTAAACAAAGACCAATATTTTTGTGACATAACAATATAAATATCTTAAGAATGGATTCCTTATCACAGCTAAGGGATTGTCTCTTAAGGTACAACACTTTTTGGCACCATTTTCGGGGAACGAAGAAGCGAAGTTCTTTCCCTGGGTTTTTTTCATATTTCCTCTAGTTGTTCAGAGAGGAGGGAAAATCAAAGTTGTGTTTTCAATTCATAATTCTAGCTTATAAGAGGCCACATACGAGGTCACATACCTCTCAGAAGAAAGATTCTATTCTTTTAGATCTTAAAAAGCTGGTTTCTAAAAATGTCTATAAATCAAGAATTTTTTCTACACCTGATGCCACACTGCCTACACCAGAAAACTATTCCCATACCCTTTCATCCAAGTATATTTCCCGAAAACTCATTTTCTCGGAACAAGAATCCTTGTCCTCACCCATTAATTTCCAGGAACCAAGATTAGAAGAACAATCTTTGGAGTCTGTTTCATTCACATTTACAAAAGCTCAACTTAATACAGTTGCTAGTTCTTCTGCTATTGTTCATCAACTCCTTCCCATATCAGTTTTTTCACCTCATCCATCCACATCTACAACTGGTATACAAACCCCACCTACTCAAGGAGTAGTAAATAAAGGCATAAACATGGCAGCCCCTGTTCCTTCTTTCTCGATGAATATATATATGCACCATTAAATCTCCCAGAACTAATGAATGCAATTCCTCAGGAATACCTTAAGTTACTCCCTAGATTTACTAGTGAAGATGAAATAAATGCAGAACAACACTTGCCTTTGTTTTGCACTTTTGCTGAAATTTTAAATGTTGAACATCTTGATGTAGTAATGAGAATTTTTGTATAGTCTCTAAATGGTTTAAAGGATTACCAAATGGCTCAATTAATGATTGAGACGAATTAGAAAGACAATTCATCCAAAGATGGGGTGAAAAGAGAGATCATGGTTATTCATTGACAGATTTTAATGCTATTAAGAAAAAGTATGATGAAAACATGGGTGATTTCATTACAAGATTTAAAAAATTGTATAATGGTTTTCTTGCAGAAATGAAACCCCCTCCTATTGGAGAAAGAGTTGTATTTTCTGGGGAATTTGTATCATATTTTAGTTTTACTTTGAGAGAGATAAGATCTCCCACTCTTAAATAGATTCAAACTGATGCTTTGGAGATTGAAGAAGATATGAGTGCTACTGGAAAAGCACAATAAAAGATGTCAGTTCGAGATAAAGGTAAGGCCAAAGAAGGGTCATCACAAGATCAAAGAGTTGATGACATGACTAAAGTCATTAAGAATTTGTCAAACAAACTAGTGAAGATGGAATTGGGTAATAAGAAACCTGCACAACAAAACAGAGGGGTTTTTAATCCCAAATTTAGAAAGCAGCCCTTTCAGATTTTGTAGAGGGAAAGGAGAGATCATGACCAAGTTAAAGCACCCTTATTGTTGGAAATATTATGTAATGTGTTGTCCTTGATGGCAACCTACTTGATGAAGTTGTTCTTGATGGAAACTGACTTGATGAGTTTGTCTTTGATAGCAACCTATCTTTTAATAATGTATCTACAGATCAGTTCAGAAGTAGTGTTAGAAAGAAATTCTAGTAAGTGCCAGAGTAATGATAAACATGATATATCACAAAGCATACGTGGGTTTGTAAAGGCTAAGTAGCGTATATACGCGGAAAAGTATGTGCCAAGTAGCGTATGCCTATTTGCACTCTAAATTTATAAAACCAAGGGGCATTACCATGGTATTGGCTCACAGTATTGAGCGCTGGATTATCTATTTGATCCTGACCAGGAATATCATCATTGGTTGAGTGGTTTTGACTCATGGTATTGAAAAAGGCTAAATCTATATAAGAAGAAGAAGTTCATAGTGCAAAGGGTGTGCATGAAGAAGGGTTGTTGATGAATAAATATATCTAAGGAATATCTGCATGGATGAAATATGTTCTTAAGTGATAGATCTGAATCTATGATGCACCCATGGATCTGAGGATGGTTTAAGATCTCTAGATCTAATGATGATGAATCTCTAAGATGATTTGTAGAAGAAGAAATGGTGAAGATTTGGTGCAAAGTCTGCTGAAGATAATGAAGAAATCTGGGTAAGTTTATAGATCTGATCTGTTTTGCAAAGTTTTCCATTTACAGATCTATACACTAGTTTGTCTCGACAAAAGCGCGTGTATACGCAGGTTCTCTTAATGAAAAGCGCGTATAGGGTTTTCTGAAGAATAAAATATACAGAAGTATATACAGGTTGGTGTGCAGGAAAGCGCGTATGTACGCGGCTTCAATAAAGCAAAGTAGCATATGCTGTTTGAATTAATGAAAGATCAGGGTTGAGTTTGTATCTTTATATCTATACTGAAGTCTGGGTTATTTCTGATATTCTGGTTACAGTGGTCTCACTGTTCTGTTTGAAGTATTGGGCAAAGTATGTTTGTTGATGTTGTGTAAAGGGTTGTGTTGAAGCTATTTGATCTAGTATGAAAATTGATGAAACGTGGTCTGCAGTGGGTATGAAGGTTGAAGCCTTTAGTATGGAAGTAGAAGCTTTTAGCCAGTAGAAGCTGGTGTTGAATTCAGGGGGTCGAAGGTCCCTTCCAGGAGAGGCTGGTAAACGAGTTCAGGGGGTTGGAGCTCCCTTCCAGTTGCAGCTGGAAAACGAGAGAAGGTTGTAGCCTTCTGCAGGTAGAAGCCTGCATACTGATATGAGTCTGCATCAGTACTATGTTGTAAAATGTTTTCTAAATAATAAAGATTGAAGACAGAGACGACAACAACGATGGTTTTCTCTCGAATTGGGTTTCCACCTTAGATCCTGGTGTTCATGTGTGTTTCTTATGTGTGATGATTTATTCTGTTCTTACTCCACATGCTTACTGCTTACTAAACACCTAATGCACTGATCTAAGTAAAGAATTACATGCATAATAAGATCTCTGGTAATACGCAAGTTTTCTTAAGGATATCCGCGTGTATACGCGAGTTGGATTCAATAAAGTAGCGTATGGGTTTTAGAGAAAGAAAAATTAATAAGTATTCAGTCAGATCTAAATTGGTATCAGAGTAGGTCCTTCTGAAAAAGCTTAGCTGCTAGAAGAAAGATCAATCAAGATGAGCAATCAAGATGGAACAGCATCTATCAGGCCTCCACTCTTCAACGAAAACAATTTAATCTTTCGGAAAACAAGGATGAGATCCTATCTTCAGTCTTTGGGAGTAGATGTATGGGCTATTGTTGAAGGAGGATATCAATATCCAGCCGCAACACCAACATATCCAATGGAAAGAAAGAATTATGAAACAAATGCAAAGGCGGTCAATGCTCTATTGGGAAGTCTAACTGAATCAGAATTTGTCAAATTCATGCAGATGGATACAGTGAAGGCAATATGGGACAAAATCATTCTAAGTTATGAAGGTGATGCAAAGGTAAAAAGTGCTAAACTCCAAACTCTCAGAATTCAATATGAGAATCTAAAAATGCATAATGAGGAGATCATTGCCAATTTCTTTTTACGTCTTGATGATATTGTAAATCGTATGAGAAATATGGGAGAAACAATATCCGAATCTACTTTGGTTGAGAAAGTTTTAAGATCTCTAACGGCAAAATTTGCGTCAAAAGTTTTAGCTCTTGAAGAAAAGCAGGATCTTCAAAATCTTACTGTGGTACAACTTCATGGCAAACTAACTGCATGTGAAATGAGAAGAGGAGGACCATCTAAAGCCAAAGAAGCTGTCTTTAGAACTGCTACAAAAGGGAAAGAAGTACAAGAGACAGAAGGATCAGGGTATATCTCAGAAGAAGATGAGGCAAATTTTGTAAAGAAATTTCAACTTGGCACAGGACGGTTCAGAGGTAAGCTTCCTTTCAAATGTTTTGCTTGTGGAAGAGTTGGTCACTATGCTGCTAAGTGTCCTCATAAAGAAACACATGAAAAAGGGAAGGAAGTAGGAAGAAGGAATAAGAATCGTTCTAGCACTAGAAAAAGTTACTATACTCATGAAGACAGTGATGGGTTATCTGATAGTGAGGAAGAATGTGAAAAAGATCTTAGACTTCTCATGGCATTTGAAAAAGAATCTAGAGAAGAAAAAGATACTTTTATGGATGCTCTAGAGGACAATGATTTTCTTGATGAACTCAATCAACTCAAAATATGCTTAGAAGAAAGTAAAATATGCTTAGAAGAAAGTAAAATATCCATAGAAACTCTAAAAAATCAGCTTGAATAAAAGGAGAAACACAATGAGAAATTAGAATGTGAAGTAGTAAGTCTAAGAAAAGAAATTGAGAGAGTGAAGACTTTGAATCTTAGATTTGCTAAAGGATCTGAAACCTTAGATGAGATTATTAAGGTACAACGTTCTCCTTTTATAAAGACAGGTCTTGGATATATTGGAGAATCTTCTTAGACTTCAGCACCAAATTATCTAAAAGCAGCTACAGCCAGTATACAACATTCTGCCACTCAGCAAGGGAATAAAGAATCTTCACAGGTAAAGCATGAAAAACTCAATTCAAAGAACACTAACAAGAATACCTTTCAAAGAAACACCAACCAATAGGTAAATTCAAATAGAAGATTTCATGATCGTAAAAAATTCTACTTCAATGGACAATGTTTCTCATGTCACAATTTTGGTCATAAAGATGTTCAATGTGTTGCATATAAAACCATCATGACAAGAGAAGCAAGAAAGAAAAGGATTGATATTGGAACGAAGAAGAATACCTATAACAAATTTTCTCCTCTTCAAAATGAAGTTGAATGTGCTTATTGCAATAAATTTGGCCATGAAGAATCTGAATGCAGGAGTAAAGTCCAGCCAAAAGAAAATTTTCCTTCAAGCTCCAAAGTGTGGAAAAAGAAGGAATTACAGGTTGAAAATTGTGGCATAGCTTTATTTGCAGAAGGTGAAGAAAATCAATGGTACATTGATAGTGGATGCTCAAAACACATGACAGGTGACAAAAACAAACTTCTTGCATATATTTCTCTAGAAAAGGAAAAGAATGTTACATTTGGAAATGATACTCCTGCTGTCATTAAGGGAAAAGGGTCTGTTTTTCTAAAAGAAAAAGTGAAAGCCAATAATGTCATGTATGTGGATGGATTAAAGCATAACCTATTGAGTGTAAGTCAAATGTGTGATCAAGGAACTGAAGTTGTCTTTAGTTCAAAAGAATGTGTGGTACATGATCTTGATACAGGTAAAACAATTATAAAAGGAAAAATAACTCCAAGAAACCTGTATGTATTGAAGAACTGCAAAGAACAATGTTACTTGAGTAAATATTCAGAAAACTGGCTATGGCATAGAAGGTTGGGGCATCTAAGCTTCTCTCAAATCAACAAATCAAGCAGACTTAATGCTGTTCGTGGTCTTCCCAATATTACTCTACCTGAAAGTATCATATGCAAATCCTGTCAATTCGGTAAGCAAACCGGAGTGCAATTTAATGCCAAGGAAGGATCATCAAGTAAGCCTCTTGAACTCATTCATACCGACATATGTGGACCTATGAGGAAAAAGTCACCACGTGGTGAAGAATACTATATCTTATTTATTGATGATTTCTCTAGAATGTGTTGGATTGGGTTGATTAAATACAAAGATGAAGCATTTGAGAAATTTCAGGTCTTCAAGGCACTGGTTGAAAATGAATTAGATCTAAAAATCAAGTGTCTTAGATCTGATCGAGGAGGAGAATATACATCAGATGAATTCCTTGAATTTTGTGAACAACATGGCATAAAAAGACGGTTTTCTGTAGCTGGCACTCCACAACAAAATGGCGTAGCAGAAATAATGAATAGAACAGTTCAACAAATGGCTAGAGCTATGCTTGATGATTCTGGAACACCCGACACTTTTTGGGGAGAAGCAGCACATACAGCGGTAAATATTCTTAACAAGGCACATGTTCGTGTAAATAGTGATAAAACGCCATATGAACTCTGGTATGGTAATCCTCCCACTGTGAAGAATTTTAGAGTTTTTGGAAGCAAATGCTTTATCAAAAATAATGATGAAAAACTTGGCAAGTTTGAACCTAGAGCAGATGAAGGAATACTTCTTGGTTACTCCTCTAGGAGTAGAGCATATAAATGTTACAATAAAAGACTTTGGAAGATTGTTGAATGTATTGATGTTGTTATTGATGAGTCCCCTGCAGCTCCAAAAGAAGAAAAACAAACAACAGGTGAAGACGATGATGACGTATATCCTTCTACATCAAATAGAAATGATATAGACAGTGGACCCAATGAAGAACCCGAAGATGATTTATCTGAAAAAGCTCCATCCAGATATGTTCAAAAGAATCATCCAGAATCTCAAATTTTGGGAGACAAGGGATCAGGTGTACAAAAAAGAAGGACTCTTGTGGGATCTTCTAGCTATCTGGCATTTCTATCCACTATTGAACCACACAATGTCAATCAAGCTAGCAAAGATGAATTTTGGATTCAAGCCATGAATGAAGAGCTTGATCAAATTGAAAAGAATCACACTTGGGAATTAGTACCAAGACCTCATGACAAAAATGTCATTGGAACTAAATGGATATTCAAAAACAAGTTAAATGAGAATGGGGATGCTATAAGAAATAAAGCTAGACTTGTTTGCAAGGGGTATGCTCAACAAGAAGGTATAGACTTTGAAGAAAATTTTTCCCCTGTAGCTAGACTTGAAGCCATAAGAATGTTTCTTGCTTTTTCAAGCTTCCAACAAATCAAAGTTTATCAAATGGATGTTAAATCTTCTTTTCTCAATGGTGATATAGAAGAAGAAGTTTATATAGAACAACCAGAAGGATTCATTTTGGGAAATGATGAAAAACTTGTTTGTATACTTAAAAAGGCTCTATATGGTCTCAAACAAGCTCCAAGGGCATGGTACTATCGTCTTGACAAATATCTTCATCAACAAGGATTTTCAAAGGGGTCTGTTGATAGCAAATTATACACAAAAACTGAAAATGATAAACTATTGATTGTGGTTGTATATGTTGATGATATCATTTTTGGAAGTAATGAAGAGTCTATGAGTCAGAAATTTGCTTCTGTTATGCAACAAGAATTTGAAATGTCTTTACTTGGGGAATTAACATTCTTTCTTGGCTTGCAAGTGCAATAAGCAACAGATGGCATATTCTTATCACAAGCAAAATATCTTAAGCAAATTCTGAAGAAGTATGGCATGGAAGATTGCAAACACGTAAGTACACCAATGGTAACTGGATTTAAAATCAGTTCTAATGATGACTCCCCCACGGTGAATCAACCAGAATACAGATCTATGATAGGAAGTCTACTATATCTCACTGGGACAAGACCAGACATTGTGCATGCTGTTGGGATTTTTGGATGATTCCAAGATAATCCAAAAGAGTCTCACCTCCAGGCTTTCAAAATAATATTCAAATATCTACAAGGAACTCAAGACTTTGGACTATGGTATCCAAAGAATGCTAATCTTACTCTTCATGCTTACACTAATGCAGATTGGGCTGGAAATGTTGATGATCGGAAAAGCACTAGTGGTGGTGCATTCTATATGGGGCCCCGGTTAGTATCTTGGTTCAGCAAGAAGCAAAAATATATTGCCTTATCTACAACAGAAGCAGAATATGTAGCTGCCGCATCATGTTGCACTCAACTTCTTTGGATGATGCAAACTTTACAAGACTTTCAAATAAAATGTTCACCTCCTATCTCCATTATGTGTGCTAATACAAGCGCCATCAGTATCTCAAAGAATCCTGTTATGCATTCCAAGACCAAGCACATTCCCATCAAGTATCACTTCTTACGTGAACAAGTGCTTGAACAAAAGGTGAATTTGGAGTATGTTCCTTCCAAAGAACAAGTTGCTGATATATTTACCAAATCTCTGCCCAGGGAAGTGTTTGAATATCTCAGACAAAAGCTTGGAGTAGTCTCTTCCATGCAGAGGATCAGATCTGCTTAAATTTAGAAGATTAAATTGGATACACAGATTTCATGAAGGACAGTCGCGTATATACGCGAGTTTATACATAGAAAACCGCGTATGGGTATTTGCTGACAAAATTCTGGTTCAACATTCTTCAGCACAATTGCAGTGCTGTTTGGTATCTCTGGTGGTGTTCCAGTTCTCATAATTCTGTTTCATTCTCTGATGTTTTTGATGAATATGCATTGATGATTTTCTGTTGAAAGTGTTCAGGATGCATAGGCTAAAGGGGAGCATTGGTCATGTGGAAAGGATGCATTGTTGGCATTCTCTTTATTTGTTGTGATCTGATCTCATGCTTTGAGATTCTTTGGTCTTGATTGTATAATTTATTTCTATAATTTGATGAAAAGGTCATGTTGAGACCTATGATGTAAATTGTTATATTCAGTCATGTAAGGACTTCTTAAAATGTGTAAACCCATATGGTTGGGTACTTGAGTCACATAAGTAAATCCACTTGGTTGGATCATTGATGTAAGTATGAGTCCTTCGTGATAGGAAAGGTCATAGAGTCATGTACTTCATTGAAAAATATCTTTTGAAAATTCAGCATAAACTCAGGGGGAGCATGGTAACTTCAGTGCACATAAGATCTACAGATCTCTTCTTTCTACAAGAGAAGAAAAACCTTGTTTTGGTTTTGATCCACCATTTTCCCTTGATGTCAAAGGGGGAGAGTATCATGGTGTTTGAATAATGGTTATAATCAATGTATCTATCTGTTGTGGTGATCAAACACCATTATGGTTTCCATCAAGTCCAAAGGGGGAGATTTTTGGCAATATGATGCAATGTGTTGTCCTTGATGGAAACCTACTTGATGAAGTTGTCCTTGATGGAAACTAACTTGATGAGTTGTCTTTGATAGCAACCTATTTGTTAATGATGTATATACAGATCAGTTCAGAAGCAGTAGAAGAAAGAAATTCCAGTAAGTGCCAGAGTAATGATAAACAAGATATATCACAAAGAATACGCAGGTTTGTAAAGGAGAAGTAGCGTATATACGCGGAAAATTACGTGCCAAGTAGCGTATGCCTATTTGCACTCTAAATTTATAAACCCAAGGGGCATTAACATGGTATTGGCTCACAGTATTGAGCGCTGGATTATCTATTTGATCCCGACCAGGAATACCATCATTGGTTTAGTGGTTTTGAATCATGGTATTGACAAAGGCTAAATCTATATAAGAAGAAGAAGTTCATAGTGCAAAGGGTGTGCATGAGGAAGGGTTGTTGATGAATAAATATCTCTAAGGAATATCTGCATGGATGAACTCTGTTCTTAAGTGATAGATATGAATCTATGATGCACACATGGATATGAGGATGGTTCAAGATCTCTAGATCTGATGATGATGAATCTCTAAGATGATCTACAGAAGAAGAAATGGTGAAGATCTGACGCAAAGTCTGCTGAAGATAATGAAGAAATCTGGGTAAGTTTATAGATCTGATCTGTTTTGCAAAGTTTTCCATTTACAGATCTATACGCTAGTTTGTCTCGGCAAAAGCGCGTGTATACACGGGTTCTCTTAATGAAAAGCGTGTATAGGGTTTTCTGAAGAATAAAATACACATAAGTATATGCGGGTTGGTGTGCAGGAAAGTGCATATGTACGCGGATTCAGTAAAGAAAAGTAGCGTATGCTATTTAAATTAATGAAAGATCAGGGTTGAGTTTGTATCTGCATATCTATTCTGAAGTCTGGGTTATTTATGATATTCTGGTTACAGTGGTCTCACTGTTCTGTTTGAAGTATTGGGCAAAGTATGTTTGTTGATGTTATGTAAAGGGTTGTGTTGAAGCTGTTTGATTCAGTATGAAAATTTATGAAACGTGTCCTGGTGGGTAAAATAGTTGAAAAGGAAAACCCATCAATTCAAAGAGAAGAGAAATGAAAAGCGTGTCGAGGTTTCCCAGAGTAAGTCTAATGATTATAATATTTTGGAGAAGATTGTTACTGTACCTAAGTAACTTGCTAATCCTAATAGAAATCAAGAAGAGATTGAGAAGATTATTAAACAGAATCAAACTTTCAGTTTGTCCAAAGAATTAGAAAAGGTTAAAATTCAAGTACCCTTGCTCGAGTTAACTAAAACACTTGGCTACAATAAGGAAATTGCAGAATTTATTAATCTCTCTCAGACTAATGATGTTGGTGATATTGTGAACTTGCAAGAAGAAAAACCAATGGTTACCTTTTGTCCACATGTTGAAGAGGTAGATTCCTTTGTTCCTCCTTTTTATATATCAGTGCTTCTACATGATTTCATGTTGCATAATTGCATGTTAGATTCTGGTGCATCACATAATCTTATGCCATTATCTGTGATGAAAGAACTAAATTTACAA
Organism: Pinus albicaulis; assembly: GCA_034641835.2. NCBI lineage: Eukaryota > Viridiplantae > Streptophyta > Pinopsida > Pinales > Pinaceae > Pinus > Pinus albicaulis. Next base: position 416,467,928 of record CM076584.1, read on the forward strand.
AACACTAAGCCCTATAGATACATTTATTCATTTGATTCAAAGAGGGTAAAGTGTGTTGGGATTATCAAAGACATAGTGGTTTCCTTGTCTCAAATTCTAGCCAAGAGTATCATGATGGATGTAGTAGTTGCAGATATTCTAGCTAGATTTGGTATGTTGTTGTCTAGATCTTGGGGACAAATCTTAGTGGTGTCTTAAAATTGGACTTCACATATGCTATCATTCCTGTCTTAAATGGGGAAGAGAGAAGGTTATACAGAGAAACCAGATTTGTTAAGACTACCACAAAGAAGGATGCAGGTAATTCCCCTATCTATGGCCAAGAGAAGGAGGATCTCACTTGTTTTATGCTGCATGAAGATGTAGAATTTGTTGAAGACTCACAGAAGTAGCACTCTTTAGAAAGAGTACACAAGGAGCTGAATTCAAATATAATTTGGAAGTGTTATTGATGGTGCCTACTGAAAGGATGGCACATGAGCTGGGTTTTTATTCATATCTCCAGAAGGTAATCATTTACATTTTTGTTTTAAACTTGAAATTGAATCAACCAATAATGTAGTTGAGTATGAAGCATTGATTTTCAGCCTCCAAATTACTAAACAAATGGGAATTCAATGTATTTCCATTTTTGGTGATTCCGAGTTAATTATAAGACAGATTAAGAATTCATGTCAAACCAAGCATCCCAAATTGAGGTCTTATAGAAATGAAGTGTGGGAACTTATTGAAAATTATTTTAAAGCCTTGAATCTTCAGTTTATTCCAATAAAAGAAAACAAAATGGAAGATTCACTGGCAGTTGCAGCCAGTACATTTAAGCCACCAATTAATCCAAGACTAAGATATGAGATTGAGTTAAGACATATGCCTTCAATTCCTGATAATGTAAAGCATTGGAAGGTTTTTGAGGATGATGAGCAGATCAATCATTTCCTATAAATGATTGGAAATTTTGAAGCCAGTGAAATAGATCAAGAAAGTGAACAACTAATCAGAATGATGTACTAAAAAACCTGAAGCAGTCAATAGGTGATCAGAAGATAATTCAGTTTAAGGATAATACATTGCCCAAAGGTCTGGTTCCTCTTGAAACATTGTTTGATGTAAATGATGTAGTAGTGAACCAGAAGAATGTATCTCAGGAGAGAGAAATGGAACACTGTAATTTAGGAACTCAGCAGGACCCCAAAATGGTTAAGTTGTTTAAAGGAGTTCCTAAGGATTATAAAGAAAGGTATGTTGATATTTTCAAGAAGTATATGGATGTGTTTGCATGGTCATATGAAAATTTAAAGACATATGATTTAGATATTATTCATCATAAAATACCACTGAAAGATGGGGTTAAGCCTCACACGCAGAAGCTCTGACAAATTAATCCACTGTTACTTGCCCCAATTGAAAAAGAGGTGAAGAAACTGTTGCAAGAAAAAATCATAGTCACACTTAGATACTCAGATTGGGTTTCAAGTTTGGTTCCTGTCAAGAAGAAGAATGGAGAGATAAGATTATGTGCTGATTTCAGGAATTTGAACAGTGCTTCCCTGAACGATAATTATCGTTTCCAAAAAATGGGTTATGCTCTACAAAAAGTGACTGGAGCTCATAGGTTATCCATGGTTGATGGTTTCTCTGGGTATAACCAAGTAGATGTTGAAATGGAAGATCAAAAGAAAACAATTTTTACCATGCCTTGGGGAACATTCATGTATGCCAAAATGCCATTCGATCTCATGAATGCACGATCTACTTTCCAGGGGGCAATGGATATAGCATTTGTGGGTGACAAATTTCTAGTCATATATTTCGATGATGTGACTATTTATTCAGGTTCTGATGATGAGCACTTGGAGCATCTGTAGAAGGCTTTCCTAAAATGCAAGAATTTTTGGTTGTCATTGAATCCTAAGAAATATTTGTTTTCTTTGGAGGAAGGTAAGTTGCTAGGACATATAATTTCAAATCAGGGGGTAAAAATTGATCCACCAAGAGTTGAGGCTATACAAACAATCCCATTGCATATAATTAAGAAAGATATTCAAAGATTTCTAGGGAAGATTATTTTTCTAAGAATATTTGTTCCAAATTATGCTGAGATTGTTAGGAACATAACAGATATGTTGAAGAAAAATATTGAAGTGAAATGGGATAAACATGCAAGAGAATAGTTTGCTAGAATTAAAGAGCCTCTTCAAGAAGCTCCAATATTGATCAGCCTAGATTATCAAAATCATTTCCAAATCTTTTCATTTGCATCACCTTCTACCATTGTTGTTGTGTTGCTGCAGAAGAACGAAGAGGGAAATGAAAAACTTGTAGCATTTTTTTAGTAAAGTCCTTAGATATGAAAAAATCAAATACAATATCCTGGAGAAGAAGATATATTCTTTAGTTAAATCATTAAAATCTTTCAGGACTTATGTAATTCATTCTCAAATAGTAGCATATGTACCTAATTCAGTAGTAAAAGATGTGCTAGTTCAAAGTGATGTGGAGGGAAAAAAAAGGAAAATGGATTGCCAAAATACATGAATATGATTTAGATATTAAGCCTACTAAGCTGGTCAAAGGAGAAGGGTTGGAAAAATGGTTGATAGAATCTAATTTCCAAGCTCTAAGAATTAATTTGCTAGCACCTTTGGATGAAGTAGTTGATGAAACAAGTCAAATTAGCACAAATTCAGCAATCAAGTACAAATTTATCTGCTCGGACTGGTATAAGGATATTATTTACTATTTGTGCTTTTTCTCTTGTCCTCCCTCAATTAACAGAAAAAATTACAGAGCTCTTAAATTCAAAGCTCAGAGTTATGTTATAATTTATGCTAAATTATATTGGAAAGATCCTGCTGGTGTTTTTTTGCTATGTTTAACAAAAGGAGAGTCAATGGAAGTTATCAAAAATTACCATGAATGTTTGTTTGGTGTTCATTATAGCTGGAAAGTTACTGCTGATAAAATACTCAAATCAGGTTTTTACTGGCCCTCTTTATTTGCTGATGTATACAAAATGGTTAAAAGCTGCTAGAATTTCCAATTGTTTGCAGAGAAGAAAAGGTTAGCTCCTCTGCCTCTTCTCCCTGTTTTTGTTGAAGAACCCTTTAGACAATGGGGATTGGATTTCATTGGAGAAATCAATCCACCATCAAGTAGGCAGTTCAAGTGGATTTTGACTGCCACTGAATATTTTACAAAGTGGGTGGAGGAAATACCTACCAGAAAATAAAATGATCTGGTAGTAATGAAGTTTCTGGAAGAGAACATCTTCAGCAAATTTGGATGTCTAGTAAAGACTGTAACAGACAATTCACAGGTATTCAACTCAGTCAAATTCATATTTTTTTGTCAAACATACAATGTGATCTTGTCTCATTCTACAACATATCATCCTCAAGGGAATGGGTTAGCTAAATCCTCCAACAGGAAATTGGTGAATACTTTTAAGAAAACAATCAATGAGAATCAGAAGAATTGGGATTCGAAGTTGATATTTGCTCTCTGGGTAGTACAAATGACTACTAGAAGATCTAATGGTAAGTCTCCTTATGAGCTAGTATATGACACTCAAGATTTTTTTCCCACTTAGCTAGCTAGACCAGTAATCTCTTTTCTTCAAGAATCATAAGAATAACCCATTGCATTGATTAGAAGACTAAATAAGGTGATAGAATTGATCAAAACTGAATCAAGGACCTAAGGATTAGCTCAAAATTAAAATTTATAGGATTGGGTTGAAACCAATATGGTTTCATAGGTCTTGTCTTCTTGATTCGGGTGCCACAAAAGGTTTGAAAAATAGACACTGTATGAAGAAGTTATTGCACTTTGAATATCGAGTGGGTCCAGCGGAGCACGGAGGGGCCAGCCCTCCTCCCATGGAACCTCATCATATGACCAGTGTGGGAGCTTAATGTTAAGAGCGCATAAGGAGCCTAATCTTAGGTTTAATATTTAATTAAGCTTCAGTTAAGTGGATTTTAATATGGCGGAGATTCTAGAGGTGCTCCCAAATTTACGCGGACTTCCACTTTTAGTGGAGTTAACTGGCAGTTGCCCCACATTTAGTGGAGGAAATTGGGGCAAAGTTGTTTTGGTCATAAATCTCTCATTATTGGACAAAATTGGATGAAATTTTAGTCAATTTTGGGTCTCTTAGACCTTTTGAAGACTTTGGGACAGGTTTCAAGTCGAATGGACATGATATTCAACATATTTTTCTTCAGGGAAGATGAAGGAGCCATCAGGGCCACCATGAGACAAATTCAGTTTGAAGCCTAGCCAGGGGAGCTAGAGTCCTTTTCCAGAGTTCCAATAGGCTAAATTGGATAATTAAGATGTTATGAATCTGATGAAATGGTTTGAAAAGCCTGTAGAGAGCATTAGAAATCCGAAAAGCGTCATTTAAGTTCCAGAGGCCATTTTTACCTGCTTTTGTCAGCAGCAGTGTAAGGCCTAGCCAGTGGAGCTAGAGACCATTTGCAGCGAACCAGTGGTCATTCTTGACTGAAAATTTGATTATGAATCTAATGAAAAAGGTTTCAAAAAGTTTGGATAACTTATAGAGGTTGAAAAATCAGCATAGAGGTTTTCTCTGACCTTAGTGCCACGGGGTGCCGACAGTGTATGGAGGTGAAACTGGAGCAGCCAGAGGCAGTTTATGATGAAAAAATAGTCAAAATTGGCTATTTAAGATATTTTGGAACCAATGGAAGTGGTTTCAAAACATTTTGAGAACTTCTTCAGCTCGAGAAGTTGATGGGAAGTTTTTGGCAGCCTTGGACAAACTGTGGAGGATAGCCTATTTTGGGGATGCTGTGCTTGATTTAAGAAATTTATCAGTTGAAATTTGGCGTCTGATGTTTTTGGATATAGAAGTAGTGGTTTTAGTGATTTAAACAGAATTCTGACGGATTTTGTGCCATTTAGAATCTCAGAGAAGCTTAGTGCACCGACAGAAGGAAATGTGTTAACAAGAGCCTAAAGTTGTTTGCAGAATTTGGACAGCCATTGGAGGGATGTTAAATGGTATTCTTAGCCCTTTGAATAATTTTTTTATTCATTTGTGTTAAGTATGTGTTGACGGGAAAATATTTCCGGCCAACAGTAGGGGATCTCCTCGGTAGAAAGTCTCAATTAGACCTTGAACCATTTGGAATAGGGATCCCGTCCGGGGTGTGGGTCCGGCTACCGCTTAAGTCACTTTCCCCTTCGGTCTCAAAAGAACCTGATTGAACCTGCGGACACACACTTATTCACATGATACAGAATACATGATTGATGCATTAAACACGTATATAACACTATGCGTAGCGAGAAAATAAATAAAGCATATACGCCTAAGGAGGTGTCGTTAGCAACACATCTTTGGGGTTATGCTTGTAAGGTATCTGACCACAAAAGAAATAGTTCTTTATGGCAAGATGCCCCTTTACTTCCTGAAAGATAAAACGAAACGCTAATAGACAAAGGTATTAACATCCATTAAGAAAGCGATGAACATGAAAACCGAACATCATTAACACATCGTATACCACAGATGCATAAATGATGTTATTGAGAATACGCTCATTAATCATAGGATGTTCTCGAAACCGTACAACGAATACACACAATGCTGTTACAGCGCAAAATACGTCATCCAAACAAAGGGGTTTTAACAAGTATCTGTATTCATATGCACAAGAGTATAATCTTTCAATAAAATACTATGTAGCTCTTGAGTCTCCAAAAGAAAAAGCCCCCTGGCGAGTTCCCGGAGGAAGTATTTATAGGGAAAAGCTTGCCCTCTGGGGTCTTTGACTTTTCAGCTTCCCGGCAGTTGGGCTTCCTTGCGACCCAATCTTTTATGTGACCTGCGACTTGAGCCGTTGTTGCGACCTGCGACCTAGTCGCTGGGTCGCTGGGTCGCGCTGTTGGGCATTAACCAAGGGGTGCGACTTAGCGACCTGGCGACTTCTGTGACTTGCGACCCGGGGTAATGTGCGACCTGCGACCTCAGAGATTATGCGACCTGCGACCTCGGTAGATGTGCGACCTTGCGACCTTGACAGATGTGCGACCTTGCGACCTCACTGGATATGCAACCTGCGACCTCGGAAGATGCGCGACCTTGCGGCCTCACTGGATCTGCGACCTGCGACCTCGGCAAATGTGCGACCTGCGACTTGCCCAGGTTATGCAACCTTACGACCTAGTTGCTGGGTCGCTGGGTCACGCTGTCGGGCCTTTGACAGGGAGTGCGACTTAGAGACCTGGCGGCCTCTGCGACTTGTTTTGAGAAGGTCCCCTTGTTTGCTGAGGAAAAATCTAGCTCGTTGTACAGACTGAAAGGTTCTTCCTGCAGTAAAATAACGTAGGTCACATATCTCCATGATTGAAACAATAATAATGCTAAAGTCATTTTAATTAATCTGCAAGAGTGAAGAACAATAAATTAAGACCCCTGTGTGGTCAAGACTTTGTCATCAGAGAGAGTGGCTTGAGTAGGTCATTTCTGTGCCTCTTCAAATGCTGTAAATGCAGATTAGTATGGTTGTAGATCGCAGTTCGGAATGGTGACTGCGTATTTCAACACACGATCCTTTTGTTATTTATTATTTATTGCCTTGCACGTGTCAAGCGTGCCCCATGGATGCAAAATGCCTCGTATCCGCTATGCGTGGAAGCCCAGCCTTAAATGCATCACTGTAATGGTCCAATGATTCCATGATCCAACTCTATTGGATATAATGATATATAGAAATAAAAACCTGGTGTAATTGCACAACATGTTTGATATCGCTCCATGCGACCTCTACCACTCATGTAAAATGTGGAAGGGATCCAAACTCTTCGCGAAGATTTAGCCATTGTTGCATGCCTGTTAAACATGCTCTAGCGCCCTAGCTAGCCATGAACTCAAAAAATGTCCATTTCAGATTTTACTTGGTTTCATGAACTTTCACATAACTTGTTTCCAAAGCATCAATCAGCTGGTATTAGACAGGTGCAGATTCGATTGCTTAGTCTAAACCAGGACAATATCCTTTCTCAATCAGAGGAAGAGATGACAAACTTCGACAATTTTCTTTGCGTTCTCCTGTTTTTCCTCAATACACAAAGCCATTGTTTGATCCCTGGCAAACATAGCCAACAGTCAAATGGAGCCGGACCTGAACCTTCTGCATTTTGTGCGAAATAGATATCTTTAGCCAAACTTTTCCCTTTTACGGCAAGAACACACATTTGTTTCCATGCAACGTGTCCATGTGTTGGTTCTGCGCCATTTCTCCAACGTTTAGCATGGAATGAAACTTCGCCATCAGAACTTTTGCGTTCACGTCCACTTGTACATTGCCACCGTAGATCTGTTTATGCAGTCTGGCTCCATGTTTAAATGAAGCTCTGACCACTTGTCATATATCTGCTCCCAAGCCTTAATGATTTTCTACTCCCTTGTCTGCGTCTAGCAGTACAATCATCGCTCGTGCATGGCAGCATGCATTGGGTAGCCCGTCCATGTAATGCGGCGCATCAGCAGCTTTTTTGGTGATTGAAACATGTGGGTGATTAACTATAGCATGAATTTGCATTTACTGATGGGGTCGCTGGGTCGGAGATTTTCTTGGTTCGCAGCTCTCCATGGGCAGGCCATTCTGTGACCCTGCTACCTGAGCTAACGTGCGACTTTAAGGGGTCGCTGGGTCGCAAGACTGGCTGAGTCGCAGCTCTCCTCGGGCAGCTCATTCTGTGACCCTGCGACTTGAACAAACGTGCGAGCTGATGGGGTTTAATCTCTGCGACCTGGTTTGGCTTGAATACACAGCGCGACCTTGGCCCGTTGAATGCGCACCCAGCTGTAATTGTTTCACACATTTCTGCATTTGCCTTGATTATAACCGCTTGATGATTGTTGTCACGTTCTCGTAAGTCTGTTATGAGGTTGCGCTTTATGAATTTTGGTGAGTATGTGTACAGCCGCTCCAAATGTTTTACTACAGTTTGGAACTTCACCACTGTATGTGTCAACATGATTCTGCTCCATGTTCCAATCCTAAAGTTGACTGCTGTATGTATAAATGCAAAATAAATTTGTTAAATGCAGAGAATGGTTGAAGATTAGCACCATTGCAAATAAGAGTAGAAAGGCCTTTACTGGGTCGATGAGGAGAAAAAATCTTTCATTTTCTCCACTCTTTCATTCTCTCCACACGCGTTCCTATATATACCCTTGTTATTCAGTCTTTACAAATAATGCTCTGAGATTTCCAATGGCAACAGAAACATTTTGAAGCACAATATATTGTTGTCGGTCTCTTTAGTGGAAATAAAATCGTTTGAAGCTCAACGTACATTTCTCTAATGGAAATAGAAATGGTTCCTGCAAATGGTGTTAATAACTCGAATGACATGTTTGGGAGAAGCAAACATCATATAAAGCACAATTACATGATATCCCGCTGCTTGGACAGTGAAATCTTGCAATGACAAAGTTTTGCTCTGGAAAACTGCCAATGCGCTGGAGTGAGTTCACACTCCGCTACAAGACTCTAGATATAAACGATTTCTGCTGGTGCGCATTTCAGTTTGAGAACCATCTCCTTGCCGATCTCGTCACAATCATTGGGTTTCTCCTTTTCAAATACTGCTTTATCTAGGATAGAAGGATCAATATTAAATGCAATATCATCTAAGGATGTTGATCGACGTAGAACAGAACATGTCTGCATGGGAAAGAATGGGCACGCGTATTTCTGATTATCATTACAGCTGGATTATAACAGCATGATATTTTTTATCATGTTGTCATCGTGGATCCGTTATAAGGCCTCACTCCACGTGTACACGCAACTGTTGACCACCTATTACATATCTGCTGAAATCTTTTATCATAAGTTGAAACGTGCCATCAATCGTGCCATCGAACGTTTAACTTTGTGCAACGTGTCCATGGATGTTTGGCGTTGGGTTTCAAACGTAAGGTTGACCGCTCCATGGAACGTGAATATGGTACGTTTGACTCCATGCAATGCCGTTGGACCATTGAAAATATGTATATATATCTGCTCCATGCATTTACCTGCCAACGACGTTGGACTCCGCATTACGTGGCCATGTAGTTTGCGCCACTCTCCCAACGTGCAGTTGACCAACACATCACGCCAAATTGTAACTGGTTTATGTTTTTTTTGAAACCATGTCTTTATCATAATGTTGGACCGCTTTTTTTTTATATGCTTTGGAAACTTTATGTTTTTGCACTTTGGTATTTAAAATTAAAACATCACCTTTGTCTTTTGAATGTGTGCCCTTCATAATGTTATTATTTATTTTTGCTCCAGGATATTTCATGGTTTTCGAAACCATATGCTTTCGACCCTTGATAAGTCGCTTTACCTCATCATACGAAGGCTGCTTGTTTTGAAAGATGTTTCTCACGCCATATTGATGGCTCTTTTAACATTGACCCTTCCTACCTTGTGGTTCCAAAGACTTTATTTGCATATGCACCAATGTGCCTAGTTACTAAAATGTGTATGCATTTAAACATAACCTTTTAGGTTCAATCTGAAACTCTCCATCTCATTTGGTCCCACATAGACAAAATTTATGGATATGAAAGAGCAAAGGAGACTAGGGTTTTAAGGCCATTTCATTTCTCCACGTTGTACTCCTCACAGCATAAATAATTCCACACCATGTAGCTTAGGATTCATAAACGTTGCTTCTAAAGGGTGCGTTCACATATTTAAACCCTGTCATTGGCTTGCCCCAGAAACACGTATGCTTTTGCACTGCTACTTGGCACAAGAACGCCTTGAATGAGATTGTCACTCCTCAGGGAGATCTGCTGAGTTGCTTTGCTCACCGGGCTATAATTAAGGCTAGACTTGTCGAAATGGCGACATATGTTCCTTTGTGTACAGACATCAACACGGAGCTGACATTGTGCAGGATCTCCATAATTCTGGTGTGCACTAATGAAGAAAACCTTTTGTGTTGGTGACATAAAAGGTTCTTTATCTGATCGACACATATCACACTATTATCCTTTTAACAGTACTAGTCACTTGCTCCTCCTCCTCCCCTGTTCCGCAACTTTGACCTCGTCGTTGAGCTCAATTTCATTTCCCTCGATGTCACGACACGACTGAGGAGTCTGTTACCCGTGGGGTCAACCTGCGTGGGATATTACAACATCATAATTACTCTTCAATAATGATAACCACAGATAAAACACATGAAACTAACAAGCTTAAGAGAAGCATTCAAACAATATGCTTAATGACCTACTGCAGGAGGGCTTTTACGCGGAAATACACACAAGGTTCTTGTTCAAACATATGCATGGCAATATTATTACACATGGTGCGAGTGCGGTAAGAATGTTCGAGCGTACACTAGATGATCCCTCCCACATATGGCGTGATTGCAGCGACAACATCAAGTCATGGTGATGAGACAACTCGTGAGGGGTTAGAGATAGGTCGGCGGGATGTCATTGACTGCAGGTCAGGTGAAAGACTTTAACACCTAGGCGAGCAGAGGGGGAACTCGAAATTTTAAATATACCCAAAATTTTGGGTTGTGTTGTAGCGGCTACAAAAAATGGCGAACCACTGGTAGAATCCAGCGTCTCTGTCAATATCACCACAATAGTCTGTGTCTGGATAATGATGCAAAGGAATATTGAACTAGTTCCGTGGGTACCCTTTGTATTACTTTGGCCCTTTACAGGTATGCCTAATACTTGTGCCTCAACTAAGTCCCGCTAATCAGAAACACATCAAAGAGAAAGCTCACAAATGCTAGTAGCTTGATGATGATGTGAGGAGCAAGGCACTGGGTTTATTATTCTCAGGATTTTTAAAGTAAGCTTTTGGTGTTGCTCCGCTGCCAGCAGGCCTAGACATTACCCCGTCGGAGTCACTTCAAGAAATCACAAACGTTGCTCCACTGCCAGCGAGCCTGGTCAGTACCCCGGCGGAGTCGTTGCATTACCTCTCTGCGCAGGAAGCCTTTCTCGATCCTTTACCCTTATTTGTTTCATGTGCTTACAACACTTATTTTCATGTGCTCGTGGCACTTATTTTCATGTGCTCATGGCACTTATTTTCCATGGGCGGATGAGGGATCCCGACTTATTTTATGAGCAAGAGAGGTTGTTTCTCATGTTACAGAAACTGAAAGATATCCTGATTTGGGTTTGCCCTTGTGCCTAACCTTCACATCCCATCTACCACAATAGGTGAAGCATGAAAAACATATCATTAAGATGTCCAAGACTATGCTGGGCACAAGGCTTAGGCTACGGGTAGGGGTCATTCGAACTCATTAGGTCTCCCATAAGCAGCCGGCTCGTATCTCCCTAGCTAAATGAGTTTAGAATCATAGGCATCCTATTGAGAATGTGACTTCAATGACTCGTCCTAAGAGAAATTTTCCTCTTGAGATAGCCACCACCCCTTCACGCCAAAACAATGGAGTTACTGCTTCAAAAATTGGGGCAAAACAAGACTGCAAGGTGATAGGGTTGTAATGAGGGCTCGTGCAGTGGCAGGCGAAATGACAGAACTGATGTGAGGAAGAGAGAGTACGACGCAATGTAAAAGGTGAGGCTCAGGATGCGATGCAATGCCATGTGCGAGAACGATCAACCAGTTGTAGGTGGCATAGAGGCGCAATACAAGCAATGATTATTTATGCAACAACAAGCAACGAAAAAGGAAATGAAAGAAAATACTTGTAACATGATGTTGCCTAAGATATTAATCGTAAACAACAAACACACTTTTAAACTATGAAGTAAAAAATTTGGCAAGTAAACCTAATTGACTTGAAACTAAAAATTTTTATTGCAGGTCCTAGCTAGCCTACACCTAAACCCTAGTTTAACCAATGATGCGGTCGGGTTATGTAAAATAAATTTTCCAGTGTAGCCACCGCATTAGTTCCTGACCTGCAAGAGCAACAATGATCAGGATCAGAGCTAGTATCCAAAAAAGTGCAGCAGCAACAACACTTACCTGAGGAGCAGGTGCAATGGCAAGACGATCATAGATACTTCCCAAAGGACAAGCCAGCATAGATTGTGCAAGTTGAATCCCACTCTCATCTTGATATGCAGCAATATGTTCTTGAAAATCAACATTTATCAACGAAACACATTCATTCATGCACAATCCTAGGTCTGATGGGCGCTGGGTGAGCCACCGCCTATTTTCAGGCACATCCACTGAATAGGGTTGGTCGAGTTGACTGACAATCTTAACATGGTGTTGAGGACCATCATTTTTATGGAATGGAAACAATAAGCAAGTGCCAGGCGAATTATAGATGCATGCACATCCAAGCGTAGAAACCCTAGTTTGGAAAACCCTAGCTCGAGGTTGCTCTTGGGTTTGGTCAAGGGTATGAGGATCCGAATCCACTTTCAATGTAAGCTGCAATTCCTCACTGCCTTGAACAAACTCTGGACCTTTGAGCGGTTGGGCAAGATCAACAAGCGACTGGATGTGATCATGGATTGTGGTGAGTTGCAAAATGTCAGTGGGCTTTGTATCAATTTGGTCAAATGTTTGCGCGCTGACAGATTGGTAGATCGATATATCTGATTCTTTAGATTCACCAAGGTAGGGTGGATTTATCGTGGTTATGCTGGGAGGAGCGTGGTATTTGGGAATCGTCATCTCAGAAACGGTTGGCAGAAGCTGAAGCGCTTCGACTTTCTGATGGGTACTTGAAACTTCCCAAAGTGCATCATCGACTGCTGGTGTCTCCATATGGTCAGAAAAAAGATGTGAGTGACAATCCTCAGCGATATGATTGAATATGTTTTCAGATAAGATGTGATCGCTACAGCCATCGATGTGGTCGAGTTGGGCACCTGGCATGTCAGGCTCCCTGAGAGTTATCGACTGGGATGGATCAATAAAGAGGACATGCTGAGGTTGCCCAATCAGATAATCGCTCCCATGGCTGTCTAAATATTCCGAGTGAGAAAGATTAGATCTAAAAGATTCATCGATTTTGATCTGTGATGGTGGAACACCATCTGCGTGCTTATGATTGTTGCCAATACCAGTATAAGGAAATTTTGAATGTTTCGAAGAAATTACTGGTGTGCCGGGGTCGGGAAACCAACCAGGGAGTAACGAACGAATAGATTGAGTCGCATGGGAGTTAACCATACGATGCTTTCCGACCCGCGCATCCGTGTCATTGAAAGAAAACGACGATCTGGCAGACCTTGTAAGGGAATCAACTTTATGCGGGGTAGGAGTCGATTCATAATCCGTATGTGAACCAGATTCATAGTCCGAATGTGAACCATATTCATCATCTGAATCTGAACCAGATTCGTAATCCAAATATGAACTAGATTCATAATCCGAATATGAACCAGATTCATAATCCGAATGTGAACCAGATTCATCATCCGAATTTGAATCTGATTCATAATTCGAATGTGAACCAAATTTAGGACTAAGTCCAGGGAGACATCGAGTGGGCTCTGGGTAGGTTTCATGAGCCAAAAGAGATAATGAGCCACTGGGGTGTTCAGATTTGACATGGTACGTGAAAGACACAAAGTCAGAACAACCGTTGACTTGCGGGTTGTCATAGGGAACACTAGCCTCAGGTCGGGTTGCTAACTAAAATGGTTCAAGGGAAACGAGAATCACATACACGAACTGTTCTCTTAACAACCTCCAATCGACATCCTTTTCAGGGAACTCAAAACAATAATGAACAAATCTGATAGAGAACTCATCTAAAGATTCCTGAGGTTCCATTCTGATGTCATTTATCTTTAGTAAAACATTATGAAAATCATACCTGTGAAAAGCTTGTTGTAATTCACTGGCGAGTTGTTCAAATGAGTGGATGGAAGATTCCGGCAAAGTGTGGCACCATTTCTTAGCACGACCTTCGAGAGTGAGGAAGAAAAGCAAACAAATGAAACCTTTATTTTCAATTTTGTAGCACTCACCGAAGTCATAGAAATCTAAAAGGTGCTGGGTTATAGGTACCCCATTTTCACCATCAAATTTTAACTAGGACAAGTGATACATAAGTTTATCGGGAATGAAGTACCCAGGTTCATAAAACTCCGACAAACATCTCGGGAGAATGATTTGGGAATGAGCCATTACAGATATGAGATTAATTGCAGGCTCTAAGGGCTCAGCTTGTCATCTGGCCCCCCCCCTTCTTGTTAAACATATGGTCGGAGGTTCGGGCCCTCCTTCTAGCGCCAATTCTGTTGACGGGAAAATATGTCCGGCCAACAGTAGGGGATCTCCCCAGTAGAAAGTCCCAATTAGACCTTGAACCGTTTGGAATAGGGATCCCGTCCGGGGTGTGGGTCCGGCCACCGCTTAAGTCACTTTCCCCTTCGGTCTCAAAAGAACCTGATTGAACCTGCGGACACACACTTATTCACATGATACAAAATACATGATTTATGCATTGAACATGTCCACAACACTATGCGTAGCGAGAAAATAAATAAAACATATACGCCCAAGGAGGTGCAGTTAGCGGCACATCTTTGGGGTTATGCTTGTAAGGTATCTGACCACAAAAGAAATAGTTCTTTATGGCAAGATCCCCCTTTACTTCCTGAAAGATAAAACGAAATGCTAATAGACAAAGGTATTAACATCCATTAAGAAAGTGATGAAAACTGAACATCATTAACACAAGCACAGATAAACATGATGCATAAATGATGCTATTGATAATACAGTTTCATTAATCATAGGATGTTCTGAAACTGTACAACGAATACACACAGTGCTGTTACAGAAAAACACATCATACGACAAAGGGGTTTTAACAAGTATATGTATTCATATGCCTAAGAGTATAATCTTTCAATACAATGCTATGTAGCTCTTGAGTATCCAAAAGAAAAAGCCCTGTACAAGTTCCCGGAGGAAGTATTTATAGGGCAAAGCTTGCCCTCTGGGGTCTCTGACTTTTCAGCTTCCCGACGGTTGGGCTTCCTTGCGACCCAGTCTTTTCTATGACCTGTGACTTGAGCCGTTGTTGCAACCTGCGACCTAGTCGCTGGGTCACTGGGTCGCACTGTCAGGCATTAATCAAGGGGTGCGACTTAGCGACCTGGCGACTTCTGTGACTTGCGACCCGGGGTAATGTGTGACTTGCGATCTCAGAGATTATGCGACCTACGACCTCGGCAGATGTGCGACCTTGCGACCTTGACAGATGTGCGACCTTGCGACCTCACTGGATATGCGACTTGCGACCTCGGCAGATGCTCGACCTTGCGACCTCACTGGATCTGCGACCTGCGACCTCGGCAAATGTGCGACCTGCGACCTCACCGGATCTGCGACCTGTGAACTCGGAAAATGTGCGACCTGCGACTTGCCCAGGTTATGCGACCTTGCGACCTAGTTGCTGGGTTGCTGGGTCGCGCCGTCGGGCCTTTGACAGGGAGTTCGACTTAGCGACCTGGCGGCCTCTGCGACTTGTTTTGAGAAGGTCCCCTTGTTTTCCGAGGAAAACTCTGGCTCATTGTACAGACTGAAAGGTTCTTCCTGCAGTAAAATAACGTAGGTCACATATGTCCATGATTGAAACAATAATAATGCTAAAGGCATTTTAATTAATATGCAAGAGCGAAGAACAATAAATTAAGACTCCTGTGTGGTCAAGACTTTGTCATCAGAGAGAGTGGCTTGAGTAGGTCATTTATGTGCCTCTTCAAATGCTGTAAACGCAGATTAGTATGGTTGTAGACCGAGTTCAGAATGCAGACTTCGCGTATTTCAACACACGATCCTTTTGTTATCCACATCTTCACTCTTTCCTTCCATGTGGGCTGGCAGCGCATGGATGCAAAATGCCTTAGATCTGCTATGCGTGGAAGTCCAGCTTAAAATGGCGTCTTTCCACCTAGTAATGGTCCAATGGATTCCATGATCCAACTCTGTTGGATAGAATGATATATTGCTGAAAACTGGTGTAATTAAAAGGCATGTTTGATATCGCTCCATGTGACCTCTACCAGTCGTGTACAATGTGGAAGGGATCCAAACTCTTCGCGAAGATTTAGCCATCATTGCACGCTTGTTAAACATGCTCTAGTGCCCTAGCTAGCCATGAAATCAACAAATGTCCATTTCAGATTTTACTTGGTTTCATGAACTTTCACATAACTTGTTTCCAAAGCATCAATCAGCTGGTATTAGAAAGGTGCAGATTCGATTGCTTAGTCTAAACCAGCACAATATCCTTTCTCAATCAGAGGACGAGATGACAAACTTCGGCAATTTTCTTTGCGTTCTCCTGTTGTTCCTCAATACGCAAAGCCATTGTTTGATCCCTAGCAAACATAGCCAACAGTCAAATGGAGCCGGACCTGAACCTTCTACATTTTGTGCGAAATAGATATCTTTAGCCAAAATTTTCCCTTTTACGGCAAGAACACACATTTTTTTCCATGCAACGTGTCCATGCGTTGGTTCTGCGCCATTTCTCCAACGTTTAGCATGGAATGAAACTTCGCCATCAGAACTTTTGCGTTCACGTCCACTTGTACATTGCCACCGTAGATCTGTTTATGCGGTCTGGCTCCACATTTAAACGCAGCTCTGATCACTTCTCATATATCTGCTCCCAAGCATTAATGATTTTCTACTCCCTTGTCTGCGTCTAGCAGCACAATCATCACTGGCACATGGCAGCATGCATTGGGTAGCCCTTCCATGTAATGTGGCGCATCAGCAGCTTTTTCGGTGACTGAAACACGTGGGTGATTGATTATAGCATGAATTTGCATTTACTAATGGGGTCGCTGGGTCGGAGATTTTCTTGGGTCGCAGCTCTCCATGGGTAGGCCATTCTGCGACCCTGCGACCTGAGCTAACGTGCGACTTGAAGGGGTCGCTGGGTCGCAAGACTGGCTAAGTCGCAGCTCTCCTCGGGTAGCTCATTCTGCGACCCTGCGACTTGAACAAACGTGCGACCTGATGGGGTTTAATCTCTGCGACCTGGTTTGGCTTGAATACACAGCGTGACCTTGGTCCATTGAATGCACACCCAGCTGTAACGTTTTCACACATTTCTGCATTTTCCTTGATTATAACCGCTTGATGATTGTTGTCACGTTCTCGTAAGTCTGTTATGAGGTTGCGCTTTATGAATTTTGGTGATTATGTGTACAACCGCTCCAAATGTTTTACTACAGTTTGGAACTTCACCACTGTATGTGTCAACGTGATTCTGCTCCATGTTCCAATCATAAAGTTTACTGCTATATGTATAAATGCAAAATCAATTTGTTAAATGCAGAGAATGGTTGAAGATTGGCACCATTGCAAATAAGAGTAGAAAGGCCTTTAGTGGGTCGATGAGGAGAAAAACTCTTTCATTTTATCCACTCTTTCATTCTCTCCACACGCGTTCCTATATATACCCTTGTTATTCAGTCTTTACAAATAATGCTCTGAGATTTCCAATGGAAATAGAAACATTTTGAAGCACAATATATTGTTGCCGGTCTCTTCAGTGGAAATAAAATCGTTTGAAGCTCAACGTACATTTCTCTAATGGAAATAGAAATGGTTCCTGCAAATGGTGTTAATAACTCGAATGACACGTTTGGGAGAAGCAAACATCATATAACGCACAATTACATGATATCCCGCTGCTTGGACAGTGAAATCTTGCTATGACAAAGTTTTTCTCTAGAAAACTGCCAATGTGCTGGAGTGAGTTCACACTCCGCTACAAGACTCTAGATATAAATGATTTCTACTGGTGCACATTTCAGTTTGAGAACCATCTCCTTGCCGATCTCATCACAATCATTGGGTTGCTCCTTTGAAAATACTGCTTTATCCAGGATAGAAGGATCAATATTAAATGCAATATCGTCTAAGGATGTTAATCGGCGTAGACCAGAACATGTCTGCATGGGAAAGAATGGGCACGTGTATTTCTGATTATCATTACAGCTGGATTATAACAACACGATAGTTTTTATCATGTTGTCATCGTGGATCCATTATAAGACCTCGCTCCACGTGTACACGCAACTGTTCACCACCTATTACATATCTGCTCAAATGTTTTATCATAAGTTGAAATGTGCCATCAATCATGACATCGAACGTTTAACTTTGTGCAACGTGTCCATGGATGTTTGGCGTTGGGTTTCAAACGTAAGGTTGACCGCTCCATGCAACGTGAATACGGTACGTTTGACTCCATGCAATGCCGTTGGACCATTGAAAATATGTATATATCTGCTCCATGCATTTACCTGCCAACGACGTTGGACTCCGCATTACGTGGCCATGTAGTTTGCGCCACTCTCCCAACGTGCAGTTGACCAACACATCGCACCCATTTGTAACTGGTTTATGTTTTTTTCGAAACCATGTCTTTATCATAACGTTGGACCACTTTTTTTTTATATGCTTTGGAAACTTTATGTTTTTGCGCTTTGGTATTTAAAATTACAACATCACCTTTGTCTTTTGAATGTGCGCCCTTCATAATGTTATTATTTAGTTTTGCTCCAGGATATTTCATGGTTTTCGAAACCATATGATTTCGACCCTTGATCAGTCACTTTACCTCATCGTACGAAGGCTGCTTGTTTTGAAAGATGTTTCTCAAGCCACATTGATGGCTCTTTTAACATTGACCCTTCCTACCTTGTGGTTCCAAAGACTTTATTTGCATATGCACCAATGTGCCTAGTTACTAAAATGTGTATGCATTTAAACATAAAAGGTTCAATCTGAAACTCTCCATCTCATGTGGTCCCACATAGACAAACTTTATGGATATGAAAGAGCAAAGGAGACTAGGGTTTTAAGGCCATTTCATTTCTCCACGTTGTACTCCTCACAGCATAAATAATTCCACACCATGTAGCTTAGGATTCATAAACGTTGCTTCTAAAGGGTGCGTTCACATATTTAAACCCTGTCGTTGGCTTGCCCCAAAAACATGTATGCTTTCGCACTGCTACTTGGCACGAGAACGCCTTGAATGAGATTTTCACTCCTCGGGGAGATCTGCTGAGTTCCTTTGTTCACCGGGCTATAATTAAGGCTAGACTTGTCGAAATGGCGACATATGTTCCTTTGTGTACAGACATCGACACGGAGCTGACATTGTGCAGGATCTCCACAATTCTGGTGTGCACTAATGAAGAAACCTTTTGTGTTGGTGACATAAAAGGTTCTTTCTCTGATCGACACATATCACACTATTCTCCTTTTAACAGTACTGGTCACTTTCTCCTCCTCCTTCCCTGTTCCGCAACTTTGACCTCGTTGTTGAGCTCAATTTCATTGCCCTCGATGTCACGACACGACTGAGGAGTCTGTTACCCATGGGGTCAACCTGCGTGGGATATTAAAACATCATAATTACTCTTCAATAATGATAACCACAGATAAAACACATGAAACTAACAAGCTTAAGAGAAGCATTCAAACAATATGCTTAATGACCTACAGCAGGAGCGCTTTTACTCGGCAATACACACAAGGTTCTCGTTCAAACATATGCATGGAAATCTCATTACACATGGCGCGACTGCGGTAAGAATGTTCGAGCATACACTAGATGATCCCTCCCACATATGGCATGATTGCAGCGACAACATCAAGTCATGGTGATGAGACAACTCGTGAGGGGTTAGAGATAGGTCGGTGGGATGTCGTTGACTGCAGGTCAGGTGAAAGACTTTAACGCCTAGGCGAGCAAAGGGGGAACTCGAAATTTTAAATATACCCAAAATTTTGGGTGGTGTTGTAGCGGCTACAACAGTATGAAACTTGTAAAATAACAATTACTTTAATCCCAAAGAGTCGAGTCTAGTTGACAAGACTCAAAGGAGACGTAGCCCTCAAGATTTCGAGTGAACTATATTATATTTTGTTTTGTTTAATGGTTTTATTGCTGAATTATGTTGCTGTTATGCATGTTAAATTATAGCAAGAACAAATAAACTTAAGACACATAAACAATAAATGAAACATACACCACTTTCAAGCCAAAATTCTGCAAAACGTCAAGTTCAAGTTAGATCATTTTAATTAAAACTGAGTGGTAGGTTCTTGAACTAAATACAAGTTATCCACACCATTTTCAGATCAGGTTAGTATCATAGCATAGTTCTTGCTTGAAAGAGCACTTGGTTGCTTGATTGTATAGCTTGACAAGTGTTTAAATAGTGTACAAGATTGTCTATTTACTGTTTGCAAACTGATTGTTGTTTGAGTTTGCTTGAGATTTGGGGATAACTACTTTAGTTAAGTCTTGGAGAGGAAAAAAAAGGAAGAAAAGGCATTAAGGCATATTCCTTACGCCAAGGGAACTCAAGGTTACTTTTGGAACAAACCCTCTTGACGATTGTTTGTTAAGAAGCTCTTGGAGTTTGTTTGTTGTTTGGCTTCTTGAATAAGAGTTTGTCTTTAAAACCATTTGGTTAAAAATATTTGTCATTTGTTTTGAAAGCTTTGAGAACTTTTTTGAAGTTCCTTTTGTTGATTGACATCATAATGACAACTTCTACAAGTGAATTTTCCTCCTTCACAAGATTCTTCGATGATGATATGAAGCATGACTTTATTATATTGAAGGACATGGTGCAGATTTTGTTTGAGGATAAACGAGAAAGCACTGAACTTGCTGAATAATTTTTTATCATGAAGGAAGAGAAGGAAGAAATTATTCAAAGATTGCATGATATGGAGAGGCAACTCCATCAAGCCCAAGAGGCTTTGACCAAGAAAATGCATGAGGAAGAGGTATTCCATTATAACTTGTCTTCAGTTTCCTCTTTATAAAGATGTGTTGGTTCTTTTGAAAAACATACAAGAGTTATAGGGTCCAAATTAATGATTAAAATGGGCTATGAAGGAAAAAAATTAGGCAAGCATGCACAAGGCATGGTTGATCCCATTTCGGTTGAGGAACGACCCAAGAATCTTGTTCTTGGTTATGTGCAGTTTAATGGCAAAGACTCAAAATCCTTGAAGGCATGTTATGCTACTTTAAACAGAACCTTTATTCCAAGTTCTCAGATGAGAATATGTCAAATTTGTTTCAAAGATGATTGTCATTTCTTTAAGCCTTTGTTGCAGCAACAAGATGGAAGACATGCATCTTATGGTGAGCATGCAATTTCATACAGTTTTCAAGAGAAGAATGATGATGTTAATCTGCAGATGAAAGCTGTAGGATCTACTAGTTCATATTCTCGTGAAGAAAAAAAGGATGAACATTAAAAGTAGCACAAGAGGTATAAATCTTCTCATGATCAATTTGATTGTGTTTCTCCAAAGCATGATAATTTTGCATGCTTAAATGGTAGAAAGATTTGTTGTACATATTGTGGTGGATTTAACCATGTTGTTTCGAGATGTTGGATGAGGAAGAAATCATACATGAAGTAGATGAGGCAAAGACAAATTTCAAATAAGGTGCATAAGTTTTGCACATATTTCCAAAAGAAGGGACATGATGTCTCTCATTGCTGGACTTTGCATCCAACTAGCTTTCCCAAGCACATGCAGCAAGAGGACAGAAAGATTGGCGCAAGTGGAACTGTGGATTCCTTTATTAATGTAAAAATGGAAGATTCACATGAGGAATAGTTGCAGTAGAAAAAGTCACCATGGAGGTGGCTTGGAAAGAAGTGGATGGACTTCTTAACACATTAAGAAATACTCCTTTGTACATATGCACATTTTGGTTGTATGCAAGTATTTCTGTTGAAAAGTTTGATGCAAGATTGCATGTAAATGTGGTTCAGTTCAAGGAATTTCTTTGTTGTTACTAAATTTCACCGTGGAGGTGTAAAATATGAGTATGATACTCACTTATATAGCAGCAATATCTTTTAGTTAAACTCTTTAGTCACCCACATGTTTTTGGGATTATGTACTTGCTGGTACATGAAAGGAAGAGTTGAAGGTGTACATGTGCATGGAAGTTGTATGTGTAAATAGTGAACTATAAATAGGTTCATTGTAAATTGATACATGCAAATGTGTTTTTCAAGATGTATCATGTTGTTTATCAACTTGTGTTGATTGTGTCGCACATGTTTGTCAAATTGTATCGATTTTGTTGCACACTTTTTACATTGATTTTGTGTCAATTGTATAGCACATTTTATGATGACTTGTTGTTGATGTTGCATGTTGCATGATTTATGTTTGAGCCACCTTGGATCATTGATCAAGGTAGTGACATTCATCTACCTTCTGCAAATTTCTCGCCAGAAATTTTCTGAGTGAGTGCAAGAAAGATAGCTCTTGACAGGAGGACAAGCATCGAGGAAGGGAAGTGTGAATTGCTTTCTAGTTGTGGTTCAAATTCACTAGTCATGCAGGGAAAGTGTTTGTAGGTTGAAGAGAAGAGGGTGAAATACTCTCATTTGCTGTACAGATCAGTTTTAGTAGTCAAAGAGAGCTTTTGGGGTCCAAATTCTTCTCATTTGGGAGGTGTTTTCAAAACTGGATCAAGGACCTAAGGATTAGCTCAAAATTAAAAGTTACAAGATTGGGTTGAAACAAAGATCGTTGCATAGGTCTCATCTTCCTATTTCTAGTGCCACAAATGGTTCAAAAAATAGACACCGTATGAAGAAGTTATTTCACTTTGAATGTCGAGTGGGTCCGGCGGAGCACGGAGGGGTCAGCCGTCATCCCATGGAACCTCATCATTTGACCAGTGTGGGAGCTTAATGTTAAGAGCGCTCAAGGAGCCTAATCTCAGGTTTAATATTTAATTAAGCTTCAGTTAAGTGGAGTTTAATATGGCAAATATTCTAGAGGCGCTCCCAAATTTAGGTGGATTTCCACTTTTAGTGGAGTTAACTGGCGGTTGCCCCACATTTAGTGGAGGAAATTGGGGCAAAGTTGTTTTGGTCATAATTCTCTCATTATTGAACCAAATTGGATGAAATTTTAGTCAATTTTGAGTCTTTTTGACTTCCTTAACACTTTGGAATAGGGTTTAGGTCGAATGATATGATCTTCAAAAACATTTGCTTCAGGGAATATGAAGGAGCCATCAGGGCCACCATGAGACAAATTGAGTTTGAGGCCTAACTAGGGGAGTTAGAGTCCTGTTCCAGAGTTAAAATAGGATAAATTGGATAATTCAGATGTTTTTAATTTGAAGAAACTACTTACAGTGCCTGTAGAGAGCATTAGAAAGCCGAAAAGCTTCATTTAAGTTCTAGAGACCATTTTTGCCTACTTTTTCTAGCAGTAGTGTAGGGCCTAGCCAGGGGAGCTAGAGACCATTTGTAGTGAACTAGTGGTCATTATTGGTTGAAAATTTGATTCTGAATCTAATTACAGAGGTTTTCAGAAGTTTGGATAAATTTTGTAGGTCGAAAACTTAGCAGAGAGTTTTTCTTTGACCCGAGTGCCAAGGGGTGCTAAAAGTGTATGGAGGCGAAACTGGAGCAGCTGGAGGCCATTTTTGATGCAAAAATAGTCAAAATTGGCTATTTTAGACATTTTGGAACCAATGGAAGTGTTTTTAGAATATTTTGAGAACTTATTCAGCTCGAGAAGTTGATGGGAAGTTTTGGGCAGCCCTGGGGAAACCGTGGAGGATAGCCTATTTTGGGGATGTTGTGCTTGATTTAAGTAATTTATCATTTGAAATTTGGTGTTTGAGGTTTTTTGGATACATCAGTAGTGGTTTTAGTGATTTAAATAGAATTATGAGGGAGTTTGTGCCATTTAGAAGCTCAGAGAAGCTTAGTGCACCGACAGAAGGAAATATGTTAAGAGGAGCCTAAAGCTATTTGCAGAATTTGGATAGAAATTAAAGGGATGTTAAATGGTATTATCAGCCCTTTGAATCATTTTTTTATTCATTTGTGTTAAGCATGAAACTTGCAAAAGAACAATTACTTTAATCCCAAAGAGTCGAGTCTAGTTGACAAGACTCAAAGGAGACGTAGCCCACGAGATTTCGGTTGAACTCCTATATTATATTGCTGTTGTGTTTTATGTTTTTATTGATGAATTATGTTTCTGTTATACATGTTAAATTACAGCAAGAAAAAATAAACTTAAGACACATAAACAGTAAAAAATACATACACCATTTTCAAGCCAAAATTCCGCAAAATGTCAAGTTTAGGCCAGATCATTTTAATTAAAACTGAGTGGTAGGTTCTTGAACTCCATACAATTTATCCACACCATTTTTAGATCAAGAATTGAGTGAGTTCAGAAATAAAGTCAGGGAAAACTTGGTCACATATCAGGAGAAAATGAAGTCCATTTTTTATAGGAAGGCAAAGGAGATTCTGTTCCAAATTGGAGATTTGGTATTAAGATGGGATACTAGAAGAGAAGAAAAATGAAAGCATGGTAAGTTTGATCCTCTCTGGTATGGACCATATAATATTATTGAAGCCAGATCAGATAACTCTTTTATGCCGAAGAACCTTGATGGAGAAATGGTACAATTTTCTCTGAATGGGTAGTATCTAAAACATTATTTCCAGCACTAAAGATTGATGGTTCACCATTGTACATATTTAGTTTTATTCATTTGTACATTTTTCATCAAACAATATTTGACTCCATGCCCGAGGTGAAGGCACTAATCTGCAGGTTCTTAGTGTTTCATGGCAAAAAAAACTATCCTCAGGTGGAGCCAGATGTTGTGGATCATTTACAATATCCCTTTATTTTAATTTTCAAAACTACAAAAAAAAAAAAACTACTAAAAATATATGTTCGAGTATTAAAGTTTATATAATTTAGCATAAAAACATATCTGCTCATTATGTTAAAGTCAAAAGTTTAAATACTTTTAGGCTTTATGAAAGCGAGTCCCAGTTCGAAGTTTAAATATCGATTACTTTATCGAGCAGGATTCGAAGATTGATCAAGCAATATGTAAAGGGCTCAACCTGCGGGCACTTTTAGCGCGTGGGTTAACATAGAGGGTGCCTTCAGAGTTGACCATGTTGACTGTGGGAGTAACGCAAATGAATGGTCGAGATTGACTACAGGGGCATAAGCCAAATAAATCGTCCATACCTCGAGACCTCCCACAGTGACGTATGCTGCCAAGTTGGTTACAGTTGTCTTCCACGTCAGGATTTCCTAATGATATTTTAGCGCATCTTATCAGCATTTAAGTTCAAAATTGGGCCACCTATTTATTAATTAGTTGGTGTTTGAAGTTTGTCTATGCTGCGTCTTTTTTAGTCTTCTGTCACCCTGTCAATTATTGGTCACCTTGTAAATTGTCTACCATCCCAAAGTTAAACTATGGTTAAACGCTCATCCCCGTCAGGTTCTTCTAGTTACATCCCTCTCATGGATACTGAGAGGGATATCCAAGATACAGATTATTCCTTGGACCACCTTTCTTTTTATCAGTAAGTCCTCCTAAATGATAAGACTTCTCCAATTTACACCGCCATGGAAAAAAATGGTGTGTTGTCTGCATGTATCCTAAAAACTAATATTTTTCCTGAATTTATCTATTGCATTAGGGGAATTTTGAGGTCTAAAATGGGCCTCCTAAGGAAATTATAAAATAATAGTGGAAATAATAAAATAATATTTGATGACTTCATCAAATTTTACAGGCAAAAAAGAAAAAAATACTTTTTCAACTCGTAATTTCATCTTATCTCCCAAAGTTTTTACTCAAATTTCATGCGAGAGTACTCGTTTGATGCAAAATTTAATTCCTTGTCCAAGGAGTACCCATGTTGCATACTTTCAATTTACCCTGCTACATGGAAAATGAGAAATACATGAAAAACGTGATTGCAATCACGTTTTTTCGTGTATTTCTCATTTTTCACATAGTAGGGTCCATCAAAAGTATGTAAAATGGGTACTTCTTGGATGAGGAATTGAATTTTGCATCCAAAAAATAATCTCGCTTGAAATTTGAGTAAAAACTTTGGGAGATAAGTTGAAAATACGAGCTGAAAAGGTAGTTTTATTATTTTATTATTTTGTAATCTTTTTACCCCTTTACTTAAAAAATGGTGAATCATCCCCCATGGTTGACATCATCATCTTGAATCCTATTGGTTCTTATAAAGTTTATTTTGGCTGTACATTTTTCTTAGGAGGTCCATTTTAGACCTCAAAGTTTCCCTAATGGGTTAGTGTCTGTTATGTACCCTGGGAAATGTTTCGTAATGAGTTATTAAGGGGAAAACGTTCTGTAAATGTCAGTTTAGCTAATTCGCCAAGTTCTATGTTACCTTGAGTTGGACTCATATGTACAATTCTCTAATGATTCCTTAATAGCATATTATGATAGTCTTGTAGGTCAAGAGTTTAATCAATTCATTCATTTTCTGAAGCCAAAGACACAAGAGTTTGTATGTGAAAGTAAAGAGTTCCCTATGGAGGTTTTTGATATTGAAGTCAAACCAGTGCTGAGCTGCATTGCAAAGATTTTGGGAAATGATGATGATAGTACAGTGGACAAGTCAGTTCTAGGAATGTTCGCCATGATGATGAAGCCAGGTGTGGTGCTAGATATTCCATCTTATTAGCAAGAAAATATTAACTCTCAGCTTATGAGCTTATCATCAATAGGTTCATTCAGGTTTCCCTCACTTATTGTTTAATTATTTTTATATTAAAATGTAGAAGAATTCATGCATCTGGGGTTAAACATTATGGATATGAATAGGAGAAGCAAATCAGTGATATTTTGGTCAGATATAGTGAGAAAAGAATAGAATGAGGGTGGTTTGTTTAATTTTGCTGGTTATTTTATGTCTACTGCATATAAAGTTTTGAATGGAAGTCCTCTCCCTTGTTTTTTGCCCAAAGCTCAAGAGTTCTTGCATTTGGGGACAAATTTTAAGTTTGGTAATTGGTTTGTTTTTTAGTATTATGCTAAAATTAAACTTTATGGAGATAGTGTAGAACCTTATAGGCTTCCTGTATTTGTGCCTATGAGATTATTCACTCTAGAGTTCATTAGGAAAAGTTTAAACGTTGACCAAATACACTTTGTGCCTATGAAGAAAGGTCATATGTTCAAATTTCCAATGATAGTGGGTCCTTTTATTGTTAATATGAGACAAGAAATTTATGAAGCCACTAAGATTTTAGATGAAATGCACGTGCTGTTAGGAGAGAAGTGGGCTTATGACCCTCACAATGTCATTTCTAGTAGAATAATTGAAAATGGATATTCAGCCTTCATTCATGAGAGCAGACCTAATATAGAGAAAGTGGCAAGTAAAGGTGTTGTGGGTACAGTGAATTCAAATGTTCAGACTCCCGTCCTATCAAAGAAATCAAATAAGAGAGGTAAAGAGGTAATGGCTGATTTAGAGGACGAAGAATAGAGGGATGAGAAGAAAAAGTTTAATGAAGAGTTTGTAGATACTAAACCTGGTTTTTCATTACAATTGGGAGATGAAAAAAATGTCCCTGCTTCGCCTAAGAGGCATGAGAGAACTCAGGAACAAGTGCCTCTAATTAAAAAAATGTTTTCCTAGATTGCAGAGAGAAATCAGAAGATGAAGGCAAGAATGGAGGCTCAAGCTGAGTACCAGATAGCTCCATACCAAACAAGAATTCTAACTACAATGGATCTTGAAAAATATCAATTCAAAATTTCCCTTTCACATCCTTCTGATATGTCAATTGGTTCTTCTAACAATTTGAATACTATGAATTTGACTGTAGACGTGAAGAAAATCCCATTGCTGGATAAAGTGAATCTACACATGCAAACAAGTCAGCTGATTGTGAATGACTTAACAAAAAATAATGCAATGGAAATGAAGGCAGAGAATATGCTTGGAAAAGTGATAAAGGAGTTGAAGTTAGAGAAAGCCAATTCCAGGGCTTTGAAAATCCAGAATGAAGAGCTTAAAAAGATCATAGTGAAGATTGGAGTAGATCCCAATGACCAGTCTGTTGTGCAGAAGCTTCTGTAAAGTGCTGAATCAGAAATATCTATATTGAAGAAAAAATTGAAATTGCCTACAGGAGAACATTCCATGGCAGCAAAGGTTTTAGAGGTGGAAAATGAGAAAGAAAAAATTCTTCAGCAGCTCATGAAAAAGGAAGAAGAAGTCACTAAATTAAAGAAAACTGCATTGTCATTACAAAACCATATCGAATCTCATAATTGCACTTTTGTTTTTCCATAAGGTAGTGAAGATCCATCAGCACAATTTTCTCAATTAACCATTGAATTGTAGATGGCATAGAGAGATCGAAAAAGGGTACAAGAATATTTAGAAACAACAACAAAGATTATAAAGGCCATTGAAGGAGAAGTCAATAGATATAAAATGGACTACCAAACTGCAGAGGTTGAGATTAAAAATCTCAAAGAAAAATTGAAGGGAAATATATCCTTAATACAAGCTAAGGATATCATCTGGAATGATATTATTGAAGGAATGAAAAAAATCTGGGATTTTCTGACTGTTATTGCAGAAGAGAAAAGCATTATCAGGGAATTTAAAGTGCAAGTCATGATAGACAAATAGAAAACAATCAATAGGGAAATTTGGGCAAGAAATTTCATTAATTTAATTGATTATAAAATAGATCAGGAGTTGGAAGAAAATGAAATTAAAGACAAAATTTTATATGTTGGGGAAATTAACAAAATGATTGTAAAAAATGATTGCAGGAAGTCTACAAAAAAGAAGCTATTTGAGCTAAAGGAAGCAGTGAATCAGTTTGATAAATCAATTGATAAAATAGCAAGAGCAAGTTCGCCATCATGTTGGGGTCTTGAAGGTGATCTTATATCGTGGAATTCTTATTAAACCTTGCTAGTTTTGGCAAAAATTAAGGTAGACAACACTCATGAGAAGACTCAGGTTCTCAAAGGAAAAACAATGATCAATTTCCTTCAGAGAAACTTTCAACTGTTGTGGTTAGTGAAGACGTTTTTTTTGTGGAAAGACCATCTTTCATTCATCGAAAACAAAAATTGAAATATGGAAGAAGTGCAGAGCCTGGATGAAAGATTTACCACGGGATCCCTTGAATTCAAAGAAGGATAAATCAAACAATCAAGGAAATGTCGCAGCATCATCATCAATTCATATTCAGCATATAGATTAGGATTTTAATTTCATGTTATTTCCTCTTTTAAAAGAGAGAGTGTAATTGTAATAAGACATTTTGAGGACATGTAATAGATAGTGTATGGAGTCCAAAGTAGTCGAAGTAGTTAAGATCAGTTACAGAAGTTATAGACTTATTTCTGTTGTATTTAATGATATAGAGAAGAAAGAGAAAGGTTCTGAGTTTTGGACCTTCAGAGTACAATTTTTGAACTCAAATTTGAAAATATCAATGAATGAAAAGCAAGTTGCTGGGATTTTTTGATGTAGATTGTATTCTAGTTTACATTGTGTACTTTTCATCTTTGAATAAAATGAAGTAATGCAGCTACATGTCTCTTTTTACTTGTGCAAATAAGATTTAAAATCCTTAATAGGGGCTCCTTCATTTTAACTGTTTATTTCCTTATAATTCTTCTAGAGTTTGAGGTGATATATTTTGTATAGCAACATATCAGTTTGGGCTTCTTTCTTACATTTTATTCTAATCATTCCATTCGATATCAAGAGATAATAGCATTGTGGGACATTCATTAGTTTTGAACTTTGAGGGTTTAATGATTAATATTTGAAGGTGATTAAACAAAGACCAATATTTTTGTGACATAACAATATAAATGTCTTAAGCACGGATTCCTTATCATAGCTAAGGGATTGTATTTTAAGGTACAAAAAGCACTATTGGTCATATGATTAAGTATTCAAAGGCCAAGGAACATATTGATGCTTACTTTGATAGGATGACAAAAATTTCCAATAACCAACGGCTTCCCTCTAGGCTGAGGTTCATGTTGAATGATCTAATTTATCTGAGGAGGAATGGATGGAAACAAAGGAAGAAAGTTGAGGGCTCCAAGAATATAGAGGAAGTGCATCAGGATGTTGTGCAAGAACTACATGGATAGGGAGGTTTCTCTTGAGGTACCAATATGGGACATTCAGGTCAGAGACTTGTGACAACACTTGATCATGAAGTGAGAGGACCTACGATGCCACCTTACAGGAAGGTGCACAGACATGTTCAATTCCACATATGGGTGGGATTAAAGGGCCACAACCCTATATGGGACCATGTGACTGTTGATTCACCAGTCAAGATGCTCGGATTGTGGATATGGTTCATTTGGAAAATCAGTCTATGCCAAGCCCTTCAACACAAAGCTTCTGATGATGGAAACTTGACTCTTGGTCCTAAGGGAGGTCTTTCCAAGGGAATAATAGGGACATATCAACCTCTTCCATATGCTAAGAGCGCTCTAGCAGATATTCCACCATTCACATGTTGAATAATATACGAACAGGTGAAGGTATAGATATAAATATGGATTAACAAGTGTTTAGCAGACTGAATAAACCATATCAACACATAAACATCACACACAAAGACAACAGATATAAGTGGAAACCCATAAAGGGAGAAAACAACATATTATTATTGTTGTGATGCAAAGGCAAGCTCCAACTCCCTCTCACCACTGATTTTCTATAGGCACCAACCTACAGGAGGCTTCAACCTCAATTCTGCAAGCTACAACTTTCGAGGAAGCTCCAACTCCCATCAATTTTTTGCAAGCACCAACCTACAGGAGGCTCCAACCTCAGTCGGCTAAAACTGACATATATCAAGCAAAAAATTTATAGGGAAGCTCCAACTTCCTCAATATATCAAAAGAAAACACTTGTTGATTCACCTTGGATATCATCTCTGTTCTGTACCTTCTTTACTACTTTCCTCTAGTCTTCATATCTGTCTTATATCATCTTTGACTCTTCACAACATCTCCACCTTCTTCTTATTTTCTCTGATTCAATTCTGCATTCTCTAACCTCTTTCTGTATATCAATATGATATCCTTTATACATTTTTTCTCATAACTATTTTTATTCCACAGGGAATTCGAAGTGAATAGCCTTGACTCTTCGCCTTCTTCCTCCTCATTTCTTTGTCCAGCTCATTCAGAAAAACTACAGCACTTTGTACAAATTTCAGTTTTACAGTGGATTTTTGTTTTCCTACGGAGACTTTCCAGTGCATCACAAACAATATAAACCAATTAAAAAAATTTACATTCAGTTACAATATAGATTTAAAATCAACCCATTCAGCCTTTTGGATCACTACGTGTTTGTCTTTTCTGCAACTGTCTCTGTCTTTTTGCTCTCTGTATGCTCTACTGTTCATTGCAGTTGCGTAACTCCTGTATATATTTAACTACCTTTTTATATAACCTAAATGACTTTTGGCGATGTAATAATAATAGATCCTTTTAATACATAAAATTCCCTTTCAGGCCCACTCGACGAACTCGCTCTATTCTCTGATGTGTTGAATCACCTCTTGAATACTTCCGATTGTGATTAATCGCAATCGCAACTTCCAATTGTATGTTCTAATGCTCTTCTTTCACTCCGATGCGATGATTCACTGTTCAAAGATGTAAATATGTATATATTGTTTCACATATATATTTTCCGCTTTGCTTTCTTTTAACTCTTCAGCTTTGGTCTAAAACTCGGAGTAAACATATATTAAATTTTCCTTTTGTATGCATCCCACATTACATATACACTCTATCTGTTTTATCTTTTCAATCGCAATCGTGACTTACCATTCCTTATTCACTTACACTTCCGCTGTGGCGATGTGATTGGAAATCTCCAATGTGATCACTCACTATGAATCCAACGGTTCCCATTGATTAGGATTGAACGGTTGCAATTAAATTGCACCATCGCAATCGCATGGTTCAATGGTCTGCTCTTTCCCGTCTCATGTTCTTCTCTGATGCGATGGAGTTCTACAGATCTGATGGATCATTTACTTGACTCTATAACATTTTCGGGTTCGGTCTTTAATCTTTCCCTTGGCCCCACATATTCAATGGTTAATAAACATTTACAATGTAAAATGCTGACTTTGGATTCAAATAAACTGCTAACACATATGAATGTTCGACCATATTACTAACCCCATTCCATATAAATCTTCGGTCTTTACCTGTAGAAGACTCAATGTTTTGAAACTTTGGATTGAAAGCCCAAGTTATAATATTGTTCCGCAACGTATATTAGTTTGATTACCAAAGTTCATATTCGAAACCCGACCATCGTTATAGGTTTACCATGACCTTTCAGTAAGCATAATACCTCGGTATATCATGTCCTCCAGTCAAGGGTTGATATATTATGTAAGGCCCTCAACACTAGAGTTAAACCTTAGTAACAGAACAATGCATTAATGCATATATCAATAGGGACTTGTGGGCCCACACCTTTGTTTAACGCATATCAAGGCTCTACTTTATGCCCAAATATTATACTGGCCCACTGCACTTTATTAAACCCCAGATATCCATATAAATCGTTCCACATAAAAGTCTCGCCCACAACATATTTCAAAGCCTTTGGATCAATATCCAACGTTTTATAATATCAATATCCATTATAATCCACCCGTTGTTCAACCTTCTTAATCAACTCTATAAGGTTTGAATGTCATATAATGAAACACAGTTGTAAACTTTCGACCTTAGCACTTTATAATATGGCAATGGTTCGGCCCCACCAACAAACAAAAGCTTTAATACAATGCACCCGACTGTTGGAATTGTATTATTTACCCACTTACATTAAACCCATTATCACTACCAACGTGACATTTATAATACATCGCCATGGCCCCACACATCAATACTTGTCAAACGAACGGTTTTCAACATAAAACAAATGGGCCATACCTTGACTTATCACCCGTGCAACTCATTGCGTGATTATCATTTGATCTACCAGCCTCCAGCTTAGACGACCCTCAACGATATCGCGTTTTTTCCATGAGAGGAGATTAGCGTTCCAGAAAAATGTGATATAAGCAGTTTTGGGCAACTAATGTGGAAAATTTATACTGGATCACATTTTTTTTTTGAAATGGTTTTGCTCTGGACCAAAAGTGGCGCGATATGGGTTGTATTGGTTTCAGAAAACCATCGCCGATATTTGAACAGTGTTTTAGCTTTAGATTCTACTCCTTCTTCCTCATGGTTCCATTTTACTCTTACCTTTGTTTTCATTCGATTCTTCGGTTATTATTCGCTCGCGCCTTCTCATATGTTAATCCTTGCTTCGTCAAAACTGTGCTTCCACTTGTTAAAAACACCAATAAAATTTTTACAGTGACTATGCATGACAATGCACATGCAGTGCCTGTCAGTGCAGGACCGTTTCTCTGTTTCGCTGTATTATGTATTCTCTACAACCTGTCTCTGCTGCTCGACCCTCTCTACATCTTGCTGCATCCTTTGCTATCTCTCTGCTTCTATGCTACTCTCTTTGCTTCTCTCTGCTTATATGCTCCTCTCTTTGCCTCTATCTGCATCTATGCTCCTCTCTTTGCTTCTTTCTGCTTCTATGTTTCTCTCTTTGCCCTGTTGCTAGGTGTTCCTCCTTTGCCATCTCCTTTGCCATCAATGACAACATTTCCAACAGTCTCCCCCATTGGCATTGATGGAAAAACATCCCCTAGTAATCCAATGCTCCCTCCAAGTATTCCTCCGCCTATCTTCTTTTTCTTGCTTTTCCTCCCCCTTTGACATCAATGGCAAAGGGTTGCACATTACCTAGTGATGTTTTCAAATCTTTTCCATTATACTCTGATCTTGAGGACCGGTTTCATGCACTGCTCACTTGCTCTGGCTCTTTTGTGACTCTCTTTGTTGATTGATCTCCCCCTGGAATGATGTTTTCTTTTCTGATCTCCCCTTGGAATGATGCTTTCTTTTTTTGTCAGAGAGTAGCATCTCTAGACACTACCCCTACTTTGTCTCTCAGATATTCAAATGGTTCTATAGCAAGTGGTTTTGTGAATATATCTACTATTTGTTCTTTTTTTGGCACATATTCCAACTTCACTACCTTTTGTGCTACTTGTTCTTTGAGGAAATGGTACTTGATTGGAATATGTTTAGTTTTTGAATGAAGTACAAATTTTTTTGATATACTTATTGCACCTGTATTATCACATTTGATAGAGATAGGTTCATCAATGCTTACCTTCATTAGGTTCATCAATGCTTACCTTCATGTCTTGGAGTGTTTGTTTCATCCACATGACTTGTGTGAAACATGGTGCTGCTGCTATGTATTTTTCTTCTGCTGTAGATAGAGAGATAGATGTTTGTTTCTTTCTTAGCCATGCCACCAGACTTTTTCCCAAATAGAATGCACCTCCACTTGTGCTTTTCCTATCATCCACATAGTTGGCCCAATCTACATCTGTATATGCAGTCAATGTGAAGCTCTTTCCTTTTGGATACCATAGCCCATACTGTGCAGTTCCTTGTAGATATCTGAATATTCTTTTGACTTCTAGAAACTGATTTTGTTTTGGTGCTACTTGATATCTTGCCACAAGTCCTACTGCCAACATAATGTCTGGTCTATATGCTTTTAGGTATAGCAGACTTCCTATCATGGATTTGTAATGTATTTGATCTATATCTGTAGATCCATCATCAACACATAGCTTGCATCTAGTGATCATGGGAGTTGACACAGGCTTGCAGTCTTCCATTTTGAACCTTTTCAACATTTCTCTTAAGTATTTTTCTTGTGAGATGAATGTTCCTGTGTTCTTTTGCTGAATTTGAAGTCCTAAGTAGAAGGTGAGATCTCCAATCATAGACATCTAAAACCCTAATTTCATCTCTTCTGAAAATCCTTTTGCTAACTCATCTTTGCTGCTTGCAAACATGATTTCATCTACATACACTACTACAATCAGGAGTTCATTTTCATTGGCCTTTATGTATAAATTGTTGTCTACTCCTCCTCTCTTAAAGCCTTGTTTTTGCAAGTAGTTGTCCAGTATTGAATACCATGCATGAGGAGCTTTTTTAAGCTCATATAGGGCTTTCTTTAATCTGCACACATAGTCTTCTTTATCTATTAATGGCAATCCTTCAGGTTTTTCCATGTAGAATTCTTCTTCTAGATCTCCATTCAGGAAGGCAGATTTCACATCCATTTGATATACCTTGAAGTCATGGTAGCATGCAAGGGCCAAAAACATTCTGATAGATTCCATTCTGGCTACAGGGGAAAATTGTTCATCATAATCAAGACCTTAAATTTGTGGATATCCCTTGCATACAAGTCTAGCTTTATTTCTGATTACCTATCCTTGTTCATTCATCTTATTCTTGAATACCCATTTTGAGCCTATGACATTTTTCTCAGTGGGTCTTGGAACCAATTCCCAGTAATTTTTTTTCTCAATTTGGTCCAATTCTTCATTCATAGCATTCACCCAATATTTGTCCTTGCTGGCTTCTTCAAACTTCTTTGGCTCTATTTGTGATAACATAGCTAGGTATACAACTTCTATCTATTCAGTTAGTTGTCTTCTTGTCTGGACTCCTACACTCTTGTCCCCAATGATTTGATCTTTTGGATGGTTCTTTTGAGTGTATCTTGAGGGGCCTTTTGAGTTTAGTTTAGAATCTTCTGTTGTCTTTCTTATTTCATCATCATCTTGGTTCTCTTCTTCATGATCTTCTGGAGGTTTGATGCAACCTGTACTTCTTGTCTTGTTTGGTAGTTCTTCATCAAATCTTACATCAATGCTTTCCACAATTTTGCGAAGCATTTTGTTGTAGCACCTGTAACCTTTACTCTTGGATGCATATCCTAAAAATATTCCTTCATTTTCTCTTGCATCAAACTTTCCCAGATTTTAATCATTATGTTTTATGAAACACTTGCTTCCAAAGACTCTAAAGTGCTTGATTGATGCTAGTTTACCATGCCATAGTTCATAAGGAGTCTTGTCATTGTTTGGTATTAAATGAGATTTTTTTAGAATATGCATAGTTGTGTGTATTGCTTCTGCCCAGAAGGTTTGGGGAATGTTATTTTCTTGCATCATAGCTCTGGCAATCTGTTGTACAGACCTGTTTTTTCTCTCTGCCACTCCATTCTGTTGAGGTGTACCTGCAATTGTAAACTGTTGTTTTATCCCATCTTCATTTCATAGGTCTACAAAATCATAGTCTGTGAATTCACCTACTCTATTTGATCTGATGCACTTTAGCTTGCATCCTTTTTGATTTTCTGCCAATGCCTTGAATATCTTGAATTTCTCAAGTGATTCCGATTTATATTTGAGAAATTCAACCCATGTCATTCTGGAGAAATCATCTATTATCAGCATGAAATAGGATTCTCCAATTGGTGTTTTAGTTCTTGAAGGTCCACAAAGGTCCATGTGTACAAGCTGAAGTGGCCTACTTGTTGATAGCTCATCTTTGGTCTTAAAGGATGTGTGGGTCTATTTTCCCAATTGGCAAGATTTACATATGGTATTTGAAGGCTTCTTTATTGCTGGCATATCTCTGACTACTTTCCACTTGCTTAGACTGATGATATGGTCGAAGTTAAGATATCCCAATCTTCTATGCCATAACCATGACTCCTCAAGTTTTCTAAGGTGGCATGCTTCATTCTCTTCTTTCACTATGTAGACATTACTGTCTATTTAAACACCTTTGATCAGCGTCTTCCCTCTGGTGCTTGATCTGACTTCACAGTTTTGTGATCTAAAAAGAACTTCACAGCCTTTATCACACATTTGACTGACACTCAGCAGATTTGCTTTCAGCCCATCCACAAATAGTACATCTTGGGCCTTTCCTCTGCCATTATCCAGACTGACTAAGCCTTTTCCTTTGATTTTCCCTTCTTTATCATTGCCAAAAGTAACATTTCCAGATTTCTTATCATCAAAGGTTATAAACTTGCTTCTATCTCCAGTCATATGCTTTGAGCATCCACTATCTAAATACCATTGGATTTTCAGATCTTGAGCTATTAGAGCCAGGTCACATTTATTTACCTTCTTTTTCCACTGCAAGCATCCTTTTGTTTCTTACCTTTTCTGAGATGATGGACCATATTCTCTCAGAGGACATTTTGAAGACATATGTCCACTTTTATTGCATACACAACATTTGATCATATATTTAGTAGAATTATGAGTCCCAGTAGACTCTCCATGATTCATAAACCTCCTTGAGGTTTTGAACATCAGTCCTTGTCCATATCTTCTGCATTCTATGATTTTATGGCCAAATTCCTTACAGTAAAAATAGTATCCATAAAAACAATTTTCATACCTGATGAAAGGTTGTCTTCTCCATTTGTTTGCTTGAGATAATATTTTCACTGTTTGCATCCTTTGCTGGTTTGAATTAATTCTCCTTGTATGACAGTAAGCAGCAATATGTCCCAGCTTGTGGCAGGCATAACAGGTGGCATTTTTCATAGGAGGGAAGAATCTCCTTTGATGGCTTCCAAATTTGACATAATTAGGAGTTTATGAGCCCTTTTCCATGGATGGTTTATTTATTTCATTCTTTGTCATTAGAGGTTCCTTCTAGTTTCTGTCTGCTTCATTGCAGCTTTCTTCTTCTGAAGGAATCATCTGAGCTGATTTATCATCCTTATTTGCTTTTACAAAAATGATATTTTTTCTTTTCTTTTCTTTGCCTTTACTTGATTTTCCTTCATAGCCTATCCCAGTTTTTATCAGAGGAGATCTTTGAGCATCTAGAATTTCATTCAACTTACCAGAGCTTGTCATTTGAGAAGAATTTATTGACACTTTCCTTTGGGCATTTTCTAATTTCTTCCTCAAGCATAGTACTTCTTCTTCCAATTTATATTGTTCCTGAATTTTATCCTTAATTTTCTTAAGTAAGATGTCTTCTACCTTCTTAGCTTCTTCAAGCTCTTCTTTCAGCTAAATGAGGACTTCTGAATTTTGTTCTTCTCTTACATATTTGATGAGAATGTCTTTCTGTGTTCTGCACTTCAGTTTGAGTCTGTCAATTTCCTCCAGGACACTTCTTAGCTCCCCCTCAAGATCAACTTCACCTTATTCCTCATCTTCTAGAAGGAGTCCTTCAAGCTCCTCTATGGCCATCAATATAAATTCAGAGTTTCCTTCTTCACTTGAGGGTTCATTTGAGTCTTCAGATGCACTGCTATCTTGTTGAGCATAGAAAGATTTTCTATTGAATTTCTTTCCTTTCTGCCAGTTCTTTGATATAGTTTTCTCTAATTCTTGACTCTGATTCCTTGTTTTCTTCTGAGGACACTTAGCAGCATAGTGTCCAACTCTTCCATAGTTAAAGCATTTAAATGGAAGTTTATGTTTATATTTACCTGATCCTCTATCCAATTTCCTGACAAATTTGGCCTCTTCTTCATCAGAGCAAGAGCATATATCTTCCTTTTCTTCTTTCTTCTTCTCTATCTTAAAGGTTGCCTCCCTCACATTTGACTTCCTCTGTGGTAGTCTCATCTCATAGGCTATTATATTTCCAAGTAACTAGTTCGTGGTCAAGGTTTCCCAATCAGATGTTTCTTCTATGGAAGAAACTTTGGGGTTAAAGCTGGATGGAAGAGATTTCAGGATCTTTTGAACAATTACAACTTCTTTTACGGTTTCTCCTATAAATTCCATGTTATTCACAATTTCTGTAACCCTTAAAAAGAAGCTGGCAATTTCTTCATCATCATTCATTTTTAAATTTTCAAACTGGGCTCTATAGACTTGAAGTTTGGCTATCTTCACCTTTTTGTCTCCCTCATGGATGTTCTCTAGTGTATCCCACATTTCTTTGGTAGTCTTGCTGTGCATTACTTTGATAAATTCTTCTTCACACAGTCCATTTAAGATTGCATTCATGGCCTTTGCATTAGCTACAAAGTGTTTTTTAGCTTCTTTCTCTGAGTCAGTTTCCTTTGGGGCATATCCAAATTCCACAGTAGCCCAAACCTCTATTCCTAGAGACATTATGTATGCTCTCATTCTGATTTTCCAGAAGGCATAATTAACACTGGTGAAAAAAGGGGCTTTATTGGTTGAGCTTCCTTCTTGACTAGCCATCATGGGGACCTAGGATCTCCTTTCAGTTGTTAAACTGATACAAAAGGAACTGGCTCTGATACCAATTTTTGAAACCTTAGTTAAATTGAGAGGGGGAGGGGTGGGTGAATCAGTTTAACAC
This sequence comes from Pinus albicaulis, assembly GCA_034641835.2. Lineage (NCBI taxonomy): Eukaryota > Viridiplantae > Streptophyta > Pinopsida > Pinales > Pinaceae > Pinus > Pinus albicaulis. The sequence continues at coordinate 416,507,090 of CM076584.1, forward strand.
ATTCATGAATTTTTAAAAACTTTTCATTAAGCTCATTTACAACTTAATTTCATGATCAGCTTTATATGTGAACAATCTTAATATGTGAGCAGCAAGTATAAAGATAATGTGATAGAAAATTTATTATGAGAGCAAAAAGTATTTAGCAGACTGAATAAACCATATCAACACATAAACATCACACAGAGAGACAACAGATATAAGTGGAAACCCATAAAGGGAGAAAACCACATATTATTATTGTTGTGATGCAAAGGCAAACTCCAACTCCCTCTCACCACTGATTTTCTGTAGGCACCAACCTACAGGAGGCTCCAACCTCAATTCTACAAGCTACAACTTGCAAGGAAGCTCCAACTCCCATCAATTTTCTATAGGCACCAACCTACAGGAGGCTCCAACCTTAGTAAGCTACAACTGACATATATCAAGCTACAACTTGATAGGGAAGCTCCAACTTCCTCAATCTATCAAAAGAAAACACTTGCTGATTTACCTTGGATATTAGCTCTGTTTTGTACCTTCTTTACTGTTGTCCTCTAGTCTCCATATCTATCTTATATCATCTCTGACTCTTCACAGCATCCCCACCTTCTTCTTATTTTCTCTGCTTCAATTCTGCATTCTCTAACCTGTTTCTGCATATCAATATGATATCCTTTATACAGTTTGCCTCATAACTATTTGTATTCCACAGGGAATTCGAAGTGAATAGCCTTGAATCTTCGCCTTCTGCCTCCTCATTTCTTTGTCCAAATCATTCAAAAAAGCTACAACACTTTGTACAAATTTCAGTTTTACAGTGGAGTTTTGATTTCCTATGGAGACTTGCCAGTGCATCACAAACAATATAAACCAATTAAAAAAATTTACATTCAGTTACAATATAGATTTCAAATCAACCCATTCAGCCTTTTGGATCATTGCGTGTTTGTCTTTTCTGCAGCTATCTTTGTCTTTTTCCTATCTGTATGCTTTGTTGTTCATTGCAGTTGCGTAACTCCTGTATATATTTAACTACCTTTTATATAATGTAAATGAATCTTGGCGATATAATAATAATAGATCCTTTTAATACATAAAATTCCCTTTATGGCCCACTCGCCGAACTCGCTCTATTCTCCGATGCGATGAATCACCTCTTGAATACTTTTGATTGTGATTAATCGCAATCGCAACTTCTAGTTGTATGTTCCGATGCTCTGCTTTCACTCTGATGTGATGATTCACTGTTCACAGATGTAAATATGTATATATTGTTTCACATATATATTTTCCACTTTTCTTTCTTTTAACTCTTCAGCTTTGGTCTAAAACTCAGAGTAAACATATATTAACTTTTTCTTTTGTATGGAGCCCACATTACATATACACTCCGTTTGTTTTATCTTTTCAATTGCAATCGCAACTTACCATTCCTTATTCACTTACACTTTCGCTGTGTTGATGCGATTGGAAATCTCTGATGTGATCACTCACTATGAATCCAACGGTTCCCATTCATTGGGATTGGACAGTTGCGATGAAATTGCACCATCGCAATCACATGGTTCAATGGTCCGCTCTTTCCCGTCTCATGTTCTTTGCCAATGCGATGGAGTTCTACGGATCTGATGGATCATTTACTCGACTCTATAACATTTTTCAGGTCCGGTCTTTACTCTTTCCCTTGGCCCCACATATTCAATGGTTAATAAAAATTTACAATGTAAAATGCTGACTTTGGATTCAAATACACCGCTAACACATATGAATGTTCGGCCACATTATTAACCCCATTCCATATAAATCTTTGGTATTTACCTGTAGAAGATTGAATTTTTTGAAACTTTGGATTGAAAGCCCAAGTTATAATATTGTTCCGCAACATATATTAGTTTGATTACCAAACTTCATTTTTGAAACCCGACCATCGTTATAGGTTTACCACGGCCTTTCAGTAAGCATAATACCTTGGTATATCACATCCTCCAGTCAAGGGTTGATGTATTATGTAAGGCCCTCGACACTAGAGTTAAACCTTAGTAACAGAACAATGCATTAATGTATATATCAATAGGTACTTGTGGGCCCACACCTTTGTTTAACGCATATCAAGACTCTACTTTACACCCAAATATCATACTGGCCCACTGCACTTTATTAAACCCCAGATATCCATATAACTCGTTTCACATAAAAGTCTGGCCCAAAACATATTTCAAAGCCTTTGGATCAATATCCAACGTTTTATAATATCAATATCCATTACAATCCACCTGTCGTTCAACCTTCTTAATCAACCTTATAAGGTTTGAACGTCATATAATGAAACATAGTTGTAAACTTTCGACCTTAGCACTTTATAATATGGCAATGGTTCGGACCCACCAACAAACAAAAGCTTTATTACAATGCACCCAACTGTCGGACTACCAATGCGACATTTATAATACATCGCCACGACCCCACACATCAAGACTTGTTAAATGAATGGTTTTCAACATAAAAAAATGGGCCATACCTTGACTTATCTCTCGTGCAACTCATTGCATGACTATCATTTGATCTACCAGCCTCTAGATCAGATGACCCTCAACGATATCGCATTTTTTCCACGACAGGAGATTAGCGTTCCAGAAAAACGTGATATAAGTAGTTTTGGGCAGCTAACGTGGCAAATTTATACTAGATCACAATTTTTTTTTTGAAATGGTTTCACTCCGGACCAAAAGCGGTGCGATATGGGTTGTATTGGTTTCAGAAAACCATCACTAGTATTTGAACAGTGTTTCGGCTCTGGATTCCGCTCCTTCTCCCTCATGGTTCCATTTGCCTCTTAACTTTGTTTTTATTCGATTCTTCAGTTATTCTTCGCTCGTGCCTTCTCATATGTTAATCCTTGCTTCATCAACACTGCGCTTCCACATGTTAAAAACTCCAATAACATTTTTACAGTGATTGTGCATGATAGTGCACAGGCAGTGCCTATCAGTGCAGGACCGTTTCTCTGTTTCGCTGTATTCTCTACAACCTGTCTCTACGGCTCGACCCTCTCTACAACTTGCTGCCTCTTTTGCTATCTCTCTGCTTCTATGCTGCTCTCTTTTCCTCTCTCTGCTTCTATGCTGATCTCTTTGCCTCTCTCTGCTTCTATGTTGCTCTCTTTTCCTCTTTATTCTTCTATGCTGCTCTCTTTGTCCTATTGCTAGGTGTTCCTCTTTTTCCATCTCCTTTGCCATAAATGAAAACATTTCCAACATCAACTAGGTTGATCTAGGTTTATTAGGTTGTGCTAGGTTTACTATCTTAACCATGGTTTACATGGTTGACTTGTGTTTACTAGGTTGACCTAGGTTTATTAGGTTCACCAATATTTAGTAGGATCACCAATGTTTAGTAGGCTGATATACGTTTACTAGTCTTACCTAGGCTTATTAGGTTGACCTCTTTTTACTAGCTTAATGATGGTGTACTAGGTTCACTATGTGGACCTAAGTTTACTAGGTTTAGCAAGTTGACATAAGTTTACTAGATTGACTAGGTTGGCCTTGGTTGACATATGCTTAATATATTTACAATGCTTTCCTAGTTTTATTAGGTTTTCTTATGACTAATTAGGATTGGCTAGGATTATTAGGTTTACTAGGTTTACTATATTTACAAGGCTGATTACGCTGACTTAGGTTTACTAGGTTGATTTATGTTCACTAGGTTTACTATGTCAACTATAGTGAACCATGGTCAACCATGGGAAACTAGGTTTTCTAACTTGACCTAATTTTACTAAATTTACCAAGTTCTAACTACCTCCCTCCCCAAACATCCCATGTTGTGGGAGAGTTACCTATTTGACCCAATCTCCAAGGCCTGTTATGAAGATGGGGTTACCAAAAACCTCATTTTTAAAATATTGAGGAACTTAATTATAATACCACCCTTTTGATTAGCTCATTTAGAGATTTCTTGTGATATAAATTTTATCTCAAACTGAGTCTTGAATCAAAAGTTTTGCCCATTAGAAATTGTTTCCATTAAATAAGGCCATGTCATCACATTACCCATGTGAAACATGTGGTCTCTGCCAGGCTCTTGTGATCCATCATCTCATGGCTATAGGTTCCATACTACTAGATCCACACCATACTCACATGTGTCCTCTTCCATTTTCTCACCAGAAATAATTAACTCTTTACCAAAAACCAAGCACTGGGTGGTACCCCAGTGGGTAGGATTTCATCCATGGTTGTATTTCCTAGCCCCATGTTCAACATAATATATCAAGGAGATAAGGTGTTCAATGGTGTTAGTCTCCTAGTGGGTAGTGTTCCACAATAAGAACCACAACCTTGCTTCTGTGTAAAACCGATTTCAAAAAATAAGTCGTATCACAATCCCCTCAGTGGTGGTTTCAAGTATGGGAATATAGGGGCATAATCATTCATAATCATTTATTAGGGAGTGATGGATTTATGACAATCTCAACTACGACCCCCACCTACACCTTAAACATCGATGATAAGGGGGTTCCATAACCGATCTTGTCTATCGATCCTCTTTCAAAATCAAAGTTAGATCTCGACAGGTGGTTGATGACCCAGCTTGAAACATTTCTCACCAGATCAATGGTGTTGGATTTCTGTAACACCTAACTATTCAACGATACTTATGGTTAACAACCTAGTAGTATGGTTCCACCGTACATAGTTTCGTTAGTGAAATGACCATTTCTATTGTCTCTTCCCATATTCAGAAGATGTTAAGGCATAAGCTTCATGATATTTGGTGGTGACCTAATGAAAATTTTCCATGGATGGAACCGCGTCTAGATAAACCATCTCTTGTTGGATTTCCAAATATAAATTATGACGGGTCAAAGCACTAGTGGTGACTGGTGGCCAGTGGGCCTAGAAAAATACTCTATAGCATATCACGCCTCTATTAAAACAGAGTCATAATTCATAGGTTTAGCCCACTTCAGTCTAAACATAGCCTTGTTCCTCCTGATGATTATTATAAATATGAGAAATAAGCATAGACTATACTTGTCGTGCATGGATAAAATGCACCAGTCTCTCCAACTCTGGTACTTCTGTAGACTAGTTAGACATTCCTAGGGAATGCATTTGTTAGTTCCAATGAGTACAAGTGTACAAATATTTTAACAAGATGCAAGGAATTAAAAACCTTCCATTAAATAATATATCTTTGGTAAACCATTAAGCTATCAAATTTTGTAAACCTAATAATCAAATTAATGACATGAGTATGAATTTTATCATACCAAGCATAATTGTAGCACTTTATATGAATACAACATTGATCTGCCCAGTTCCACTATATAGTAAAACCAAAGATCTACAAGACAATAGATTAATCCTAAGTGAGATCCAAAAAATCAAAAATATATTTATAATACATCCTTTAAATCAAGAATATGAAAGTAATCAACAAAGGTAAACCATTTATGTCAATCATTAATATATAATGAAGTGTGTCAATTGTGGATATAACATCTCAAACGATTAGTCATGAACATACAATATTTGTGGTAGCTACACACAACATGTTATACCATAGTCCATAAATGAAATTTCATAAGAATTTGTACTTATCTTAGTATTTAAAGATGATTGGAAAATGAAGGAGAGACCTCCACTCGCCACCGAACCATATTCTATCTACACTGCAAATTTCTTGCAATGAACCACCCTCAAACTACATCCAAACACACCGCTTAGAAATAAACACACAACCTAGTAGCCTCAACACAACAATAAAAGGAATAACACTCAAAATTTTGCTCAAAAGGCTCAATAATTTTTTTTGGCACTACTCACTCTTTTTTAAATTAGCTCCAGTAGCTTTTTGCACTCAATAGCCTACTCTACAGTATTCTCTCCACAGGGGAGAGCTAAATCGCACTACCAAAAAATAATCTCCTCCCCTTGTCAAGTCCTCCTCCAATGTGTGTTATTTTATCACTTCTTATTTCCTAAAGAACTAATGATCTCCTCTTATTTTTCTTCTCTTTAACTCTTTGATATGCTCTTCTACTCTTTTTGTTGACTATCCTCTTTGCATGAGCCTCCCTTTTCCCAGCTATTTTTCCCTTATACTTAATACATGATGGATATGTGGATAGGCTTGTTCTTATTCCCACACCACCCAATCCCATCTAATATTTCCTTTCAACACAGGTGGGTGGGTTGGCTAGCCATAGTGTTAGGAAATTCAATTTGACCGACTCTCGCATCTTCATAACATGCAACAAGTTTCCCCCCATGTCTTATCTCGCCATACCCCTACCAAGGGCTTCAATTAGCCTTCAATTGGTGGCTTGGTTTTTAGGGCAACCTAAAAAGTAGGAAAGTTTCCTTTAAGATGTGGATTCTTAAGGAATACTCTCCTTCAATCATTAGTTAATAAATTTTAAATAAATAATTTTAAAATATTATTCATTGTATCATCTAGTCATGGCTCTCACGTTGGAATTATATTCATATTTTTAATATTAAATGAGTTATGGTAAAAGTGAGAGATGTTATAAAACTTACCCCCTTAAAGGAATAGAGAACATAAACAAAAACTATGATTTATAATGATATCTCTTACATTAGTGACATATTCCATGTGCTAAGTTACCATTCAATTGTCAGTCATGGTTCATGGTTTAGTCACCCCTAGACTGTCTCGAATTCTAACACATTCCAACCCACTTGTCCATTTCTCCACATGGAGTCTCTAAGGAACATATTCAAATCATTTCCTTTTTAGACATACCTAATGGATTAGGTTCTAGTGTCACTACAATGGCCAAGTCTTTAAAGTGTTTAGCTACATTACTTTCCTGTTTTTCTACTATGATATTGATTGGAATAGAACCATCTATCTTTGTTGGATAGTTCGTCAGCTCACTTCTATCACAAGCATACATTTCTCATGAGATTAATATTAATAATAATAATTAAATTGAGTCAAATTTTCAACTAGATATGGTTAAATCAATACATATATTTATGGTTATTATATTCCTCCATAGGTAAGAATTTTAGCTCACTATCTACATTGAATAGGCAATATTGTGCTCACATCCCTATGAGTTCGGGATGAATTTATTCCCCCATAAATTACTCATATTTCTAAGCCCAATAAATCCCCATTTCAAGCCATCTACCTATTTTAAGGTTTTACTACATGGACCCGGATCAATCTGTAACACCCTCTTCCCGCATCTACCCAAGTAACCGGCCAAACGGGGTAAACATGTGACGAGAGGATACTATAATGATATTTAAACTTCTAGGACATCTTAAGGAATTTTAACTGATGGAAACACAAATACATACCTTGTACATCATCAATGAAAACCCCAGGAGCTAACCCAACCATTCATGCCTCTTACTCCTAGGTCACACTAACCTTTTGACCTCTTTGAGCCATAGACATAGGCACAGGCTTGCAAGCCAGTATCTAGGAGGCTATAGCCACATGCATAACACAACATTCCAGTGTTTAGGGCCCTATTTACACAATTTTGTGCCAACATCCCTGGGATTTGAGCTACGTTTTTAGGACCAGAACCAAGGGCTCTTCCCAAAAATTCATGAAAAGTTCAAAGATGATAAATAACAATAGGATAATGATACAGAATCAATCACATCAATAAGACACATCTGGACCCCTCATAGCCATGACAGGCATTTCATTAAACATGTCACAAACATGAAAACTACATGTATAAACAACAAAATGGAACATCAGGGTCTCATACTTATTTGAGAATCACTAGGAAGCATTTATTCCTTACATCGTTAGCTGCAATACAATATATTTTACCATAGGTACAATTTTCATTCATTTACAAGTAAAAACATGGATAGAGCCATACATCATCACTGATAAAATACATGCTTATAATCAACATAATAACATCATAAATACCATGCATACAACATCAATAGAATCCACATAATAACCAGTATATTTTCAAACTAAACACCAAAGGAATGAGATATTCATTACTCAATGTAAAAACCAACCGGAGATGGGACTTCTGTGTTCCACCCGAGCATATATTGGCTAAGCCAAATCTCTCTTCATCCAATCACCCCATGCCATATTCCAAGCATGAATGTGGCAATCAAACTGAAAGAACCAGCCAGGGCATCAAAAGGTTAAACCCCCTCACCCTCATCCATAGATATCAGTATTTACCGTAAATCACAATATATCACTAGGCCAACACAATAAAAATTTCATAACCGGATTTACCATGATCTACACCTGATCAGTAGGCCAACACAAGAATTTATATCACTAGATTCTCTCTACCTAAACTATGAGTATTTTTCTAGTCTCCTAGTATCTCAGGTTTTACCACAACCCACAGTCGGAATCAGGGGTCACTAGGTCCTAAACTGAGACACCACTCTCTAGGATTTACGGTATATCATGCCATTCACTAGCCAAGATTCCTAGGCCAAATCAAGGGCAACCACCTCTTACGCTTTACCGTAATCCAATCCCAGATCAATAGGCCCTAAATCGAGGCAACACATAAATGGGTTCTATGTAATAATAATAATATTCAAAGATTCACCTCATTCAACTTTGAATCCATCCAGTAATCTAGCTAAACCAAAACATGAGAACTTCACTACACCATGGCTATTCGAAAATGGAAAGGCTAGGCTGAAAACATTGTCACACATTGAAAAACACATGCCATGACAAAAAAGAAGCACAAGCAATACCAGGCATGCCAAATATAACAAGGAAAACACACATGCGAATTAATACCTGCCAATAATCTTGTTGTAGCTGCTTGATTCCTACTCGTCCTTGCTTTCTTCCTCATTCTACCTGCTTTCTTTCCTTTATTGTTCCAATGTCAAAATGCTACATGAAACTCTAAGTGTTCAAGAGAGAGAGAGAGAGAGAGAGAGAGAGAGAGAGAGAGAAATAATAATGAGATAACTCCAAAACTAAATTGAAAAAAGGTACCAACTCATCCTCATAAGCCCTTTTATAGATGAGGCCTCTATTTTCTTCATTTTCCATTATTTTACATGAATTTCCTCAGCACATGCAATATGTGACCTTTCATCTCCCTTTTCTCCTAGTTTCCATTATTTTCATAAATAAATGTGCCAAATATTCCATTTTTCCTTTCCAAATCCTTTTCCTTTTCTTTTGCGCCATATCGACCAAAATTAACACCCACTAGGATGTTTTTCCCAACATTCAACTTGGAATAAGAGTCCCATCAACCATAGTTATTATTTTTTACTTTTATTACATGGAATTTCCATCTGGGGTGTTACATAACCCTCCCCCTTGGGGGAACACCATCCCCAATGTTAAATGACACCTACACACCAAAAAACCACTGAAAATAATTCACACTACCAATGGATCTTTATAACATAACTCCTTGCAATATTTACAATGAATAACCTGCTCAAAAGCAAAAACCATCATGAAAATAATACAGTGTACTGGTACTTTATAGCACAACTCATTATGATATTTACAATAATATCCACATATGCACATTTTCTCAACTAGAAAATAAAAGGATATGATGCATGTATCAACAACAAGGGAATATAAGGGTTCACACCTCCATCCTCAAAGTAATACTAGGATTCAACTCCTTCATGGGAAGTCCAAAATCCTTTGCTAAATATAAATTTTCATCCAATGTGTAATTCTACAATTCTGCACCATTGTACCCTCAGTGAACAATTATCGACTCATTGTTCTAGGGTGCACTCCAAGTGTGCATTTGATTCCATATGGGAATTCTAATTACCAAAAAAAATCCTTCATTGACCTTCCCTTCTGTAATACACATTCCCTCAGGAAATTAGGTCATCCCCTTCCATGTAGTCACTAACCTTCCAAGTTCCCCGCCATCCCTATCCCAGACGATCCATCCCTTGGAAAGGCTTCCTTTTATCGGAATACACAAAAACCCTAGGAACATCCCTACGTCAAAGCCATCACACCAGTCATAGCACGCTCATGGAAATATATGTACACTATTGGGTACTAATGTCCCACAATGGCCCTACTCCTCAAGTGTTTTACCAACATACTACTTCATTTTTCAATTCCTTTAGGTGGCGCTGCTATATCTTGCAGTCAGTTTCAACCACCCAATCAGGCATTGCATGCTTTCCTATACCAAGTACATAATTTCCATTATATTCTAAATAAATTGAAATAACTTCAAATCATACCTCATTGGTGCCTCGTCAGTAAAGGACAATTGCAATATTGTTCACTTCCTGTCACACAAGTCAAATTTTTTGTTTGATCAAATCATCATGTATAAACAAATCACATCCGGTTAGCTCAAAACAAAACCATCATAGGTAAAAATCATGTATCACATATAATCATCATAAACCAAAATCATAAATCACATGTAACCATCATAAGTAGGAATTATAGATCACATGCATAATAAAACTAAAAAATAATATTCATACTTATCCTTTAATTGATCCTTAGCTTCTACCATTATGCTTTGTCCTTGAAGTATTCACATTGGATCAGTCACCACACTCGGTAAGCACCCAATGCCTTTTCTTCTCTTCAACCACGTACACATACACAATGTACATCACAACACATGCAACTACACATGACATACAACACCATATAATACATGCTCCTACACCTGACATACAGCACATACACCTACACTTGGTGTACAATACAACACATTACATATGCCTACACAATCATACAACACATATACCTACACTCGGTGTATAATACAATGCAATGCATACACCTATACTGGTATACAACACATACACCTATATCCAATGTACAACAAAACACAACACATGCACCTACATCCAGTGTACAACAAAAAAAAACACATACACCTACATCCAGTGTACAAAAAAACACAATACATATACATATATGTACATTGTAGGCAGAGTACAACACCACGAATACACATGTCATGATACCACGACTACAACATGGATATACAGAGTACCATGTGCTCACAACATAGCATGTATGACATGCATACAATACCACATGCATACGAGTACCATATGCATAAAATATACACAGTACCACTTGTACACAACACTACCTTCACAATGTGTGCAAAACATCACATGTACAAGGCACCACTTTCACAACATGTACACAATGACAAATGTACACCAAACCACCTATACAATGTGTACACAACACCACATGTACACAAAACTGCATGCACACCATGTACATGACACCATATGTACACATTGCCACATGCATAACATGTACATGACACCACCTGGACACATCACCACATGTACAACATGTAAACAACAACATATGAACACAACACCACATGTACAATCGTGCACACAACACCATATGTACATAGTACTGCGTATACAACAAGCACATTGTGGGAAATACTTTACAATTATTGTATGCAGTGCTGCCCACTTGATGACTTCATATGATGAACTTCTTGCTACTGTTATGCACCTTGGTTTCCATTCTTGTCATTCTACCCTCTGTTGCACCTTTCTTTGCTTTGTTTCCGTAGAAATTCTGGTCCTTTGCAACCCTTGACAACACATGATCTAGCTTTTTCTTGCCTTCTAGGAGCTCGATATTGAATCTGGTGTATCTCTGTTATTTCAAATCCTCAATATCTCATTTTCAGTCTTGTAGTAGTCCTCTGAGTCTTCCTTCCAATGCCATAGTTCTGACCCAATTTGGATTCTTCAAGAGAGAGTTATACCCAATCTCTCACAATGCCCTAATTAAGGACTGTTTCAACAGAGTGCACTTGTATGGCATGCCACCTGTCACTGTTTCTTCATTTGTCTCTGAAATTTATAGAGAGAAACTTACATACTGTGCACTATCAGCCAATTTTTACAGAAATCTAATCCGATACTCAAAGAGAGAGTTATGAATAATTTACAAGGGTCACTTCTTTGAGATGAATTTCAGGAGCTTGCAAAAACCCTGCCTTCCACAGATCATATCTCCAAACATTTTGTGCACCCTGATCTGAAATTTTTACTGCAGCTTCCTTAGGATTTCAGCTTCTCATCAAAAAAAATTTAGCTTCTGAACCTTCGTAGAAAAAAATTTAGAATGAAAATTCCACGATGACCTGTTTCAGATGGCTGAATCCCTTACGTAAGGAGGAAATGAGGATCACAATCTATATAAATGCTTAAGTTGAGAAGGGCTTCAACAAGTGATCATGGAAGGGATTTTAGGAGCTTAAAAAAATATTAATTATGACTTTTCAATGACCCATGCCTCAACCCCATGGGGTTTTAGCCCACTAACTGGGGGTACAAACTTCAAACATGAATATCTCTCAAACCGTGAAGAATTAGATGGAATGCCATATATCAATGGAAACATCTCGACAAGTAGAAACCACTATAATAGTTATTGACCCAAAATATAATAATTTGGTATGTCGAAATTCCCATGCAATATTGGGTTAGCCCCTGGTGCTGCTTGGGTTGACATCAATGACAACCACTAATCAAAAATCTCCCCCTTTGGAATTGATGGCAACACAAGTACTCCCCCTGTGATCATGACACCTCTTCCTACAACATTCTCTCCCCCTTTGACATCAATGGAAAAGGGTAACTCCCCCTTAAACACAACCATCCTGCGGACCTATACACACTTCCACTCCCCCTGACACACAATCGTCTTGCAGACCTGTAATCTAATGAGAACTTGGGAGAATCCCAAGATTTTGACGAAGATATTCCAATGCTGGCGAATATTTAATAAGTGATTATTTTGGCGCTGCTTGGAATCTTGCTACTTGTCCAACTGCTTGCATAACATATGGTTGGGAGGCTGTTACATATAGAAGACTACTAATCATAGATCTGTACAACATTTGATCCACATCTTTAGATGAGTCGTCTATGCTCAATTTTCAACGTGTTACCATTGGAGTAATGATGGGTTTACAATCTTCTATTTTAAATTTCCTGAGCATTTCCTTGATGTACTTGGCTTCACATATAAATATTCCTTTCTCTTGCTAAGATATTTGAAGCCCTAAGAAGTATGTTAGCTCACCAAGTAAAGACATCTCGAAATCACTTTGCACCTTTGTAGCAAAATTCTTACTTTGTCGATCATCATTGCTAGCAATTATTGTATCATCCTCTTTAGCTATTAGACATGCTTTAGTTGCTTCATCCAGAACATATATTTCGTTTGGAGCTCGACTTGCTGTAGCCACAATTTCACCATACACGCCTTTCCTGATTTCATATTTCATGGAGTTGAATAGTATTGTGTGTCCTTGATCACACATTTTTCCAACACTGAGCAGATCGTGATTCATGTTTTCAACCAATAGAACATTCTTGGCTAGAACATCTTTGCTTCCGAGAGTGACAATACTTGATCCTATAACATTTGAAGATCCATCATTTCCAAAGGACATGGTTCCATCCTTCTTCTCTTACAGAGATACAAATTTATTTCTATCTCTAGTCATATGCGTTGAGCAACCGCTATCAACATACCACACATCTTTGTTCTTTTGAGCCTTGAGAGCGAGAGCACAATTATCATTCTTCTTCTTCTTCCATGTTTGTTCATTCTGTGGCTTCGAAGATTCTTCTGGGGGATTTTCAAGTCTACAATCTTTGGCTATGTGTCCAAAGTTTCAACATTTGTAACATTCAATATTATTTCTTAAATGTTCAAATCTATTGATGTTTCGCTGAGCCCTGGGAGGTTCATATTTGACAGATCTCCAAGAATTGTATTCGTTCCTAGGGTATGTGTGACATTCTATAGCTTTATGACCAAATTTTCCACATGAATAACAGTAGCCATAAAAAATATGTTGGTACTTGGATGGAAATTTTCGTCAAGGAATTGTCTTCCAAGGCTGTTCTTGCGAATCTTGTCCAATGAAGTCTACATGCATGTTAGATCTCATAGGTTAATTTTATTTTGTTGTAGAAGGTCCTGCTTCTTCTTATTTGTAACTGATGCAAGTTTTGTCATTGTAAGATCATTGATTGTTGATGAGTTCTTCCAATGCCCTTGAGCTGTTTGCATAGTTTTGGATAGTTTTTCCTTTCTTCACTTCCTCACGTAGAGAGACTACTTCGGCTTCTAATTCTTCCCTTTCTTGGTTGCTTTCTTCCAAATTATTTTGAGGTGACTCTTCAATGCATTTATGTTCTTCAACTTCAATTTTGAGACCTTGAACTTGTTCTTCAAGATTTTTGGAACGGATCTTCTCCACCTTGAGATCTTTTATAAGCTTGATTGCTTCCTCATAAAATTCGTCTAAAGTCCATCCTTTTTCTTCATTGTTTGATACCTCTTGCTTATTGTGCTTGGCCATAAACAATACTCTCTCATTGGCTTCTTCTTCACTATCATTGTCTTCATCGGATGATGAGTTATCTTCTTTAGAGAGAAAGTTCCTTTTGGATCCTTTCTTGTTGAATTTCTTAAAGCCTTTCTTTCTTTTTGAGTTGCCATTACTTTTGTTTGGACATTTTGTTGCAAAATGCCCAACCTCATTACAGCTGAAACATATCAATGAAAATTTACCTCTGAATTGTCCCTTACCAATTTGTAGTTTTCTCATGAAGTAAGCATATTCTTCATCTGAAAGACCTTCTTCATCATCTCCCTTTTCTTCACACTTGCAGGTGCATGTATTTTCAATTGAAGGTTGTTTATCCTTATTGGTTTTCTTAGATGCAACGAACGTAGTTTCTAGATGCGAGGTACCCTCTTCTTCATCAAGTCTCATTTCATATGCTATGAGAACTCCATGTAATTCCTCTTTGCTAAGTTTTCCCAAATTTGCACTGTATTCTAAGACCAATACCTTTGGGTTTAATCTCCTTGGTAACATTCTAAGAATCTTTCGTATAATAGTCTTCTCATCAACTGGCTCTCCCAATCCTTCTAGAGTATTGGTTATTTCATCAACGTATTGAAATTATGCAGCAATGTTGCAATCTTCTTTCGTTCTGAGTTGCTCAAATTTTGCTCTATAGATTTGAAGCTTTGCTTCTTTGACATTTGAGTCACCTGCATATATATTCTCAAGCTTGTCCCATACATTTTTGGCAGTTTTACAACCCAACACCTTATGATAAGCAGATTTAATAAGTTGACTGATAATAATATTCTATGCTTTTGCATCATTTACCAAATTCTTCTTACCTTGTTCATCCGCGGTTGATGTAAATCCATTTTGAATAGTGTCCCATACTTCGTAACCTTGCACCAAGAGATAGACCTCCATTTTATCTTTCCAAAGTGCATAATTATTTTCATTGAATAGAGGTACACCATTCTTGGTATGCTCCATGACCTCCTTCTAGCTGTTAAACTGCTATTGAAGGAACCAAGCTCTGATACCAATTGTTGGAAATACTTTACAATGATTGTATGCAGTGCTACCCACTTGAAGACTTCATATGATGAAATTCTTGCTGCTGTTATGCACCTTGGTTGCTGCTCTTTTCATGCTACCCTCTGCTGCACCTTTCTTTTCTTTGTTGTCGTAGAAATTCTGGTCGTTTGCAACCCTTGACAACACATGATCTAGCTTTTTCTTGCCTTCTAGGAGCTCGATATTGAATTTGGTGTATCTCTATTATTTCAGATCCTCATTATCTGATTTTTAGTCGTGTAGTAGTCCTCTGAGTCTTCTTTCCAATTCCATAGGTCTGACCCAATTTCAATTCTTCAAGAGAGAGTTATAACCAATCTCTCACAATTCCCTAATTAATGAATCTTTCAGCAGAGCGCACTTGTATGGCGTGCCACATGTCACTTTTTCTTCATTTGTCTTTGAAATTGATAGAGAAAAAATTAAAGACTATGCACTATCTGCCAATTTTTATGGAATTCCAATCCGATACTTAAAGAGAGAGAGTTATGACGAATTTACCAAGGTCACTTCTTTGAGATGAATTTCAGGAGCCTGCGAAAACCCTGACTTCCACAGAGCATATCTCCAAAAATATTTCGCACTTTGATATAAAAATTTTACTACAGCTTCCTCAGGATTTTAGCTTCGCCTCATAAAAATTTCAGCCTTTGAACCTTCATAGAAACAAATTTATAGAGAAAATTACACGATGACCTATTTCAGATGGCCGAATCCCTTACCTAAGGAGGAAATGAGGATCACAATTTATATAAATGCTTAAGTTGAGAGGGGCTTCAACAAGTGAACGTGGGAGGGATTTTAGGAGCTTAAAAAAAATATTAATTATGAATTTTCAATGACCCATGCCCCAACCCCATGGGGTTTTAGCCCACTAACTGGGGGTACAAACTTCAAACATGAATATCTCTCAAACCATGAATAATTACATGGCGTGCCATATATCAATGGAAACATCTTGACAAGTAGAAACCATCAAAAGCATTATTGACCCAGAATATATTAATTTGGTAGGTCAAAATTCCCATGCAATATTCGGTTAGCCCCTGGTGCTGCTTGGGTTGACATCAATGACAACCGCTGATCAACACAAATATCACCATATGTACATAGCACCACATATCCAACATGATCACAACACCATATGCACACAACATTGCATATCCAACATCCACACAATATGATATGTACACAATACCGCATATCCAACATGTATGTAGCACCATATATACCTTTGAATACATATGAAATATACACACAACACCATATATACAACAGACATAAAACGACATGTGTACAGAACAATACATATGATCCATGTACACATCACCATGGGTAGAATCACTAAATATTCAACATGCACAACATATGCACAACAATAATAATGCACATCCATAGACCACCCACTAACCCCATAAGAAAACTTTCATCTAGTATATTTCCACTGTCCATGCTTATCCTAGCATGTCGCAGATCACACTACTTTCACTTCACTGATGTAGCCCTCAACATTATCTATCCATAACATAAACATAGGAATAGTACAAGAATGTAACATTAAATCATATCTACATGATACTGACCTCGTAGATTTGTCAAGGATACTCTGTCACTTGATTCCTTATAGACAGTGTCATATTCATTCCATTCACCTACATAAGAAATCATTCCTCCACAAGAATAATTCCGAACAACCCTGTCGGACAGTGACATAGATAGATAGATAGATAGAGACATAAATATAATCATTAGCATAAGAAAATCATGATCTTGTCATACAATGACATACATACACATATATATACATATAACATTAGCATTAAAAAATCATAATCCATGATGACCCTCTCAAACACAACATACATACATACATACATGTATACATATATAAACATCAACATAATCAAGATCACAACACAATTTCAAGATATCATAAAGTCTAGGTTAAGAGAACTTACTTTATTCGTGCACAACATGCACAATGTTGAGAACAATATTTCCCAACATAGCCAAGGAATCTAACACCTCAGATCCATTTACTCTACCTTTCCATTACCTTTCTCATGATTTTCTTGCCATCTTCTATTTACCACAATGGACCGAACCAGTCCAATCTACTATCCTATTATTTCATGAAATTGCCCTCATATATGCACCAGCTTCATCTAAGTCTTACCTCACATGTTAGGTTTCATTCAGCTCTCCTTGAGCTCCATTAAATTCCTCTTTCCCCAACCAATTCCCAAGACTGAAAGCATAAAATTCAAGGACAAGGCCAAGAAACAACAAGAATAAAACCAATAACAATACAACACCACAAAGAAATTAGAATAGTGATGTACCAGACATAAAAAGGCTGAAAATGAAGCACAAAAGAATCACAAAATACCGAAAGCACAAAACTCTCAACAAACACTGTGACTCAATCCCCATGGTTCCCAATGCTTCCAAAGGAAAGCTCAACCTAAGCCTTCTTCAATATTTCATGGTAGTCTCTTGCCATGTAAATAAGCATAATAATATGCTAGTTATCTTACCATGTTGTTCCAGGCACACTTCCTTGCAACTGAAAACTTCCTTTCCATCTCTCAAGGGACTCCAATTCCCTTAACGAATCCAGCGATAACTGGAAACTAGTTTGTATACCTATGAAATACATGTTTAGGAATATAACACATATCCACATAATGTCAAACAAGATTAGGTTTAGGAATAATTCCTATATGCAAAGCACTCATTTGTTTGGAATTAGGGTTTCCAAACATAGCCAAATGAATTCTTACCCAATTCCTTTCTTTTATCATTTACCTTGCTGCAATAAAGTGCAATTGAGTTCTACTATGTATTGTCATATCACCAATCTGTTAGTTATATAAACACGTAAACTATTACCATATGATGCTAATACCAAACATGTTTCCCTGCAACTGTTCACCCATGTCAATTACAAGTTCCAAATATCAATACATCATATATCTTAAATAAAATCAACCTCTACAAAGGCTAACAACCATTTCATAATCAACTAATAATCAAGATCACAATACTACAACTATCACCTAATTGCACTCAAGTACATATCAAATATCTCAACACGTGTGTTAGTACTACCATCTCAAAAAAATACCATTTCTTTATCCACTATTATAGGACCATACTCATATCATGCAAGTAATCAAACATTCAGACAACAGATAAATGACATAATAGACACCAAACGCTCAAACATTGAATAAACTACCTAAATCAACATTCAAACACCAAGTAGACGACATAATAAAAATCATACCTTGATGTATCTTGGGGGGGCTATCTTGTTTACGCAATCAATATAAATTAGCACGATATAAATTCACATCACATCAGCTTAGAAATAAATAAGGTCATGATATCCATAATAGTAACTAGCTAACATGTTCACATCATAAACTCAAAAAATGATCAAACAATCATGTATACACAGTTAGTCTAGATTAGTAAAACAAAATATATCAACTCATATGCGAATGTAGTAACCCTAGCCATATCCATAGGCCAATCCAAATTATCATGATAGATATAACATCAAGATCTTAATGCCATAACCCTAATCATATAAAATAATCATCAACAATATCTAACATCAATAATGCATATAACAAGTTACTACCATGCATGAATACTCGACACATGTGCATATGACCACACTGATTCACTAACATCTATCATACATCTAACCACAACAAAAATAGAATAAAAAACATGTACACAACGCTAATGCTTATAAAAACCATTAAACACATACCTGCATGCCAAACATACAACTTGGATGACGATCTGCTCTTAGCTCAGAGTCTAATGCTGCAACTTCACTTCGATGATCTACATCTCCTATTCTATCTCAACCAACACATCAGCATCATAACATACCAATAGCATCATAATGACCTAATTGCATAAAATTACCTCAAGCAGGACAAACTCAACTATACCAATGTAATTTTTATCACACACAATCACAAGAAAGGACCATACACACACATAAGAAACATGTAATGAAGCATGAACGACCAATGCATGTTCAACATATAACATAACACAAGAAATATTACACAGAAAACACACAAGCATGACCAATATGTAACCCTAGAATAAGAAATAAATTCATATACAACACATAGCAACATGTAAGCAAGCATGCATGAAGAATAAATAATCATGAACAACACACAATTATTCACACACTCATGATAACATGTTGACAACAACACCATCACCCCTTCCTTGGAAACAACACTGCCATGATGGCCAACACAGCATGGATGAAACAAAAATATACACCATAGGTATGAGAAACACATGAGAAATCAACAAAAAAGCATGACTAACAGACTACCCATCCAATCTAAGGGTTGAACCATGCTCTGATACCACTCTGTAACACCCTCTTCCCACATCTACCCAAGCAACTGGCCAACTGGGATAAACATGCAACGAGAGGCTACTATAATGAGATTCAACCTCCTAGGTTACCTTAAGGAAGTGGAACCAATGGAAACACAACATACAAACCTTGTACATCATCAATGACACCCTAAGAGGTAACCCAACTATTCAGGCCTCTTACCCCTGGGTCACGTTAACATTTTAACCTATTTGAGCCACACATGTAGGCACAGGCTTGCAAGCTAGAATCCAGGAGTCTATAGTCGCAAGAATAACACTACATGCCCCATTGAGCTACCATTTCAAGCCTAGAACCGAGTGATATTCCCAAAACTTTATGAAAAGTTTAGAGATGATAAATAACAGCAAGAAAATGATAGAGAATCAATCACATCAATAATACTCATCTGGACCCCTTGTAGCAATGACAGGAATTTCGGCAAACATGTAACAAACATGAAAGATATAGGTATAAACAACAAAATATAACATAGGGGTCTCTCACTTACCTAATAATCATTAAGAAGCATTTCTCCCTTACATCTTTTGCTGCAATACAATCTATTTGACCATAGATAAAATGTGCATTCATTTACAAGTAAAAATATGGATATATCCATACATCATCACTCATAAAATACATGCCTATAACTAGCATAATAACAACCAGGGAAAATTCTAAGGATATAAATTTATCTTAAAGTTTATAAATATTGGTGAATATTACTAGTCCCTATTATGAAAATTGTAAAAGTCTTGGTAATACTTTTGTAAAAATATTTATATTTCTAATTATTTTATATGTTCTCTATGAGATTTTGGTGATTTCTAAGGTAAAATATTGTTATACTATAAAATTTGGGCGAACTATATTCTAAAAAATGGAAATTCATGCATTTTTTTTTTTTAAACATGGAAAATTAGCCCACTTGAGAATATTACCCCCTAAAATTTTCCATGATAACAACATAAATACGAGGAATACAACAACAATAGAATCCACATAATAAATAGTACATTTTCATACCAAATACGAAAGGAATGAGCTCTTCATTACTGAATGTAAAAACCAGTCAGACATGGGACTTCCTTGTTCCACCCGACCATATATTGGATGAGACAAATCTCTCTTCATCCAATAACTCCCATTCCATATTCCAAACATGAATGTGGGGCTAAAAATGAAAGAAGCAACGAAGGTATCCCAAGGCTAAACCACCTCACCCTCATCCATAGAAATCAGGAATTACAGTAATCCACACTAGATCACTAGGCGAACATAATAAAAATTTCATAACCTAATTTACCATGCTCTACACTCAATCACCGGGCCAATGTAAGCATGTATATCACTAGATTCGCTCTACCTAAACAGTGAGGAATTTTCCTATCTCCTAGTCTCTTAGGATTCACTGCAACCCACAGTCCAAATCAGGGGTAACTAGGCCCTAAATCGAGACAAAACCATCTAGGATTTACCATATATCTCACCATTAACTCGCCATGATTCCTAGGCCTAATGGTGGGTAAAAACCTTCAGGATTTACCGTAATACAATCTTAGATCAGTAGGCCCTAAATCGAGGCAACAACTCTCAAGATTTACCGCAATACAAACTAGATGACTAGGCCCTAAAACAAGGAAACACATAAACTAATTTTGTTCCATAATAATAATATTCACAGATCCACCTCATTCAGATTCAACTCCATCTAGTAATCCAGCTAAACCAACATGAGAACTCCAAAACACTATGGCTATCCAGAAATGGCAAGGATAGGCTCAAAACACTGTCACACCTCGAAAAACCCATGTCATGACAGAAAAGAACCACAGGAAATACCATGCATGCCAAATCTATCAAGGAAAACACACATGGAAATTGTTACCTACCAATAATCCTATTGTAGCTGCTTGATTCCTGCTCCTCCTTGTTTCCTTCCTCCTTCTTCCTATTTTCTTTCCTTTCTTGTTCCAATGCCAAAATTATCCAAGAAACTCTGTGTCCAAGAGTGAGTGAGTGAGAGAGAGAATAATGAAAGAGCTCTAAAGCTAAACTGACAAAAGGTACAACTCATCCTCATAAGCCTTTTTAGACATGAGGCCTCTATTTTCTTCAATTTCCATTATTTTCCTTCAATTTCCTCCTCACATTCAACCTATAACCATTCATATCCATTTTCTCCTAATTTTCATTATTTCCATACATGAATGTCCCAAATATTCCACTTCCAAAGCCTTTTCCTTTTCCTTTGCCAATTTCCTTACCCATATTAACTGAAATAAACACCCACTAGGATTAAGTGTCCCATCAACCACGGTTATTATTTTTAACTTTTATTACATGGAATTTTCACCAGGGTTGTTACACAGTTACTCACCCTTTTAAGCCCAGGTAACCCCCATTTTAGGTAGTCTACATTGTTGTGGATTTTCCTGTATATCTCTCCATCAAAAACTAACCCTTCTAAGCTCAAGAAACCCCCATCTTAGGAATTCTACATATTCTGGGGTTTTGTTGCATGGATTATTGTTAAAGTATTATGGGTAGGTGTTGTTATGTCTTTCTCTATTATATTTTGCAAGGAGTTTTATAGCTAATGTGATGTTTGGCATTCTCCATTGCATTGCTCATGGATTATTGCATCTAAGGTATCAGTTATAACTTTCTACCATGAGGTAATATAAGTGTCACTGTTAGGATATTACGACACATAGGAAATAATTAAGTATAACTTGGTCTAGCGTAGAGTTAGGTAAAGTGTGTTTATTTATTATGTATATTTGTAACTTATAATTTGACAGTCATGATATGTAGTGATCTTATGGTTCACCCTCTCCTCGGTATTACTGACACTAGATCCATGGTTGAACACTCGATTGGTCCATGATCTCTATTTAAATAGCGTGGAGGGTCATTTGTCTGGTAATAGTTTATGAGAGAAGCTTATGTAAATTTTCTTTATTTACATTAATAAATTTTCTGAAGTGGTCATGTTGGCTCAAGTCGTGGACTGTTTCCCTCTTCGAGGGTTTAACCACATCAAATACTGACATACTGATCTATGATCTATTTGTGAGTGGTTACCTTTGGTGTTTGATCTAAGTAACTTACCATGTAAATTCCTACATGGTATCAGAGCCATTTTGAGGGCCACGTATGTTGTTGATCCAAATCTAAAGCCGTTTTGACTGCATGCGACTGTCGTTTTCCAAATCTACTATTTCTAACCACTTTCGAGCTAGGAGAAATGCCTTTTTTTGTTCGAAGCATATGTTACAATGAAATAACTTGGGCAGCCATAAACCTTTAGCCTTCATATTTATGAATCCCTATGTTTATTTCTTTTTATATTTTTTTTAATTTCCAGATTTATACCCTCTTCTATGTGTATGATCTTTGCTTTGTGTTGCGTGCGATCTCGACAAATCAGAAACATGAAGACACAATTTTTCTTCTACATATGCTCTTTCCCCACATCTTATGCAATCTCAGAAAATCAGAATTAGCGAGAAAGATAGATAGTTGCTAGTAAGAATAACCATAAATCTAGCGTTCTGTCATAAGTTTTTTTTTTTTTTTGGCACATATTTTTGTGTTTCTTTGTAGGAAAAATCACACTCATCAAAGAGAAAAAAAATATTTCCTCATTTCAAACAATTAAAAAATCCTTTAACTAGCTGTCTTGGTATAAAGTTACTTTATGAGAATATAGGTCTTGGGTTCAAGTCTCTTATTCAAGCTTCTTTTTCTAAAAGGATTTTTGTTAAGTTACTTTTTCTTAAAAAGCCTTTTGGCAAGTTAAAGGTTTAAAAAAAGGGTTTGATTTAAAAAACACATGTAAAAGTGACTTGCTTATTTATAAAAGTGGGTTACATCAAGTAGGTTTTTTTAAAGTGAGCTTATTTTATTATGTTTGGAAGAAGGGGGCGGATTTTTTTTTTAAAATACAACTTCATCATCAACTTTCAACCTCTCACATAACTATTCGACATCTACTACAATGTCTTTTGAAAAAGGTATGACTTCTTCATCTGCAAGCCATTTTTAGAGCCATTTTTTTTAAACAACCTAATTTTTCAAGATATTTCCAATGGGGTAGTTGGTTTTAGCCCTTTTAGCTTCAGTTAAAAAAAAAAAATGGAAAGTGCATGCCTGGTTATTCCTAACAACACCAATTATTTCCAATGGCTATTCTACATGATAGACTTACTTATAAGTAAAGGGCTTGATAGAACATCTATAGGAAAATAAACTAAAACTATCAATGGAGATAAAGCCGCTAAATGGGAAAATAAACAAGATCAAGAAGAAGGGTTGATAGGAATGTCCATTGCTCAAGATCTTATATTTCATATTCAAGAAATTGACTCCCCTGATGTAGCTATGAAAAAGTTAAATATTGTTTTTGGCATTCAAAATGAAATCGGATCCCCACGAACTTGAAAATGAGTTGCTTACTTTGGACCCAAATAATTTCTCCTCTATTGACAAAAAAAAAAAAAAAAACCCTTCATCCTTTTAAACAATTACAAAATCCTTTTACTAGCTCACTTGGTGTAAAGTTAGTTTATGAGAATCACATGAGAATATAGGTCTTCGATTCAAGTCTCTTTCTCAAGCTTCTTTTTCTAAAAAGCTTTTTGTTAAGTTACTTTTTCCTAAAAATTATTTTGGCAAGTTGACGATTTAAAAAAAAGGGTTTTATTTAAAAAACACATGTAAAAGTGACTCTCACTTATTTATAAAAGTGTGTTACACAAAGTAGTTTTTTTTTTTTAAGTGAGCTTATTGTATTAAGTTTGGAAAAGGGGGATGGGGGGGGATTTTTAAAGTGCAACTTCATCATCAACTTTCAACCTCTCTCGTAACTATTCGGCATCTACTACAAATTTAAAAAAAAAAGGAATAACTTCTTCATCTGGAAGCCATTTTCAAAGTCGTTTTTTTTTAACTGGCCAAATTTTTCAAGACATTTCCATTGGAGCAGTTGGTTTCAGCCTTTTCAGCTTCATTTAAAAAAAATGAAAAAGTGCATGCCTGTTTATTCTTAACAACACCAATTATTTCCAATGGCTATCCTACATGGTAGAATTAATTATAAGTAGAGGGATTTATATAATATACATAGGACAAGAAACTAAATCTACTGATGGAGATAAAGTAGCTAAATAGGAAAACAAACAAGATCAAGCAGGAGGGTTGATAGGAAAGTCCATTGCTCAAGATCTTGTATTTCATATCCAAGAAATTGACTGCCCTGATGCATCTACGAAAAAAATAAATACTGTTTTTGGCATTCAAAATGAAATCAGAGCCCACTATCAAGAAAATGAGTTGTTTACTTTGGAGTTCAATAATTTCTCCTCTATTGAAGATTTTTTGTCCAAATTCAAGACCCTTACACTTAATTTAGAAGGTTTTAATGTCAAAAAGGAATATGATAGCCTTATCTATTCCATTCTTGCTAAGCTTGGCCTTGCATACTATGTCTTTGTTTCCACCTTCCATTCCACTAGAGAAGCCCTCATTTCTCAAGTAATAGCCTACAAGTCCCCCTCTTTTGATGCCTTTTGCGATTCTTTGATAAGAGAACAAGAAAAATTCTTACACCTCAGTCTTATTAATATTGGAAACTCTTCTAAGGAATCCTTAGCAGTCCAACAATAACCATATCAAAATAATACTAAGAAGAAGCATCCTAAAAAGAATGGTCCTAAACCAAACAAGGGTCTTAAGCAATTCCAACTGCAAACTAAAAAACAACTCAACAAACTGATAAGGCAAATAAGAAAAAGGGAAGAAAACAGATAGACATTGCAAATTTTGTAATCGTGATGGCCACATAGAGTCAAAATGTTTTAAAAGATAGATGCCTTGGAAGAAGTAATGAAGAAGCACAACATCAATTTGGAGAACTCTTCAACATCATCTTCAAGAATGGCACTTTATGCTTGTGGTTGTCAAGCATCAAGATCTGGTTATGCATTCAATGTATCTTCTTCTTATCATTCTCATGAGTGGCTCATTGACTCTGGAGCGTCTTACCACATGGCCAAAAATAAATCCATGTTTTCTTCTTTAAATTATTGTAACACCCAAAAAATTTATGTTGGTGATTATAGATCTCTTATTGTTGTAGGGTCTGTAATGATTCATCTAGATAATGGTCAGTTTAATGATGTATTATGCATTCCTACCTTGTCCTGCAACGTTCTATCTATTTATTAGATAACTCATTCAGATGAAGGGAAAACAATCAAATTATCACCTCATGATGTTGTAATTAAGGACCTCAAAGATCCTAGAAATATTTTAGCTACTAGCATTACTGACAATTCCACAAGGTTGCATAAGTTTGACAACTTTGGGTCATCATGTCTTCCCTCCATTTTTGTTTCTCATATTGATGAAGTGAGAAAATTTTTGCATGATCGATTTGGTCACTTAAACTATCACTCTCTTCAAACTCTATGTAAAAAAAATATGGTGACAGGTCTTGCTATGGTATCTTTCTGAGATGGTGTTTATTTCAGTTGTGTACTCAGAAAAAATCATCGAGATAGTTTTGACAAACGTGCCTCTTGGCAGGCATCAACCCCTTTGCAACTTGTGCATAGTGATTTATGTGGTCCACTTCGAGTTGTTTCTTTCTCTGGCTGCAAGTACTTCTCAAATTTCATTGATGATTTTTCTAGATACACTTGGGTATAATTCTTAAAACTTAGGAGTGAAGTTTTTAACATGTTCTTGGCCTTTAAAGCCTTTGTTGAGAAACAATCTGGACATTAAATTCTTAAGTTAAAATCAGACAATGGAGGAGAATATGTTAACAACAAATTTATCAACTTTTTCACTAAGCATGACATTCAATCGCAACATATTGTTCCATATACTCCACAACAAAATGGTGTACTTGAAAGGAATAATCACACCTTAAAATAAATGGCTAATTGTATGCTTCAATCTAAAGGATTTAGTATTAATTTTTGGGAAAAAGCAATTAGCTATGTAAATTACATAGTAAATTGCACTCCTACTAAGGTTTTAAGGAACATAACTCCAGAAGAATCCTAGATCTCAATCAAACCAAATATAAGTCACTTTCATGTTTTTGGAAGTGAATCTTGGGCCCACATTCCAGATGAAACATAAAGCCTTAGAACCTCAGAGTGAAAAATTAATTTTTGTTGGATATTATAAAGATAAAATGATATAGACTTCTTCAACCAAAATCCAAAAACTATAAACATTAGAAGAGACGTAAAATTTGATGAAAATATATTGGCCCGTGATCCTAGTTTTCCAGGTGTGCCAACTTTGGCTTACGAGCATAATTCGGCATATGCGCCACCTCTCTCTAGTTCGGATGATGACAGCAAGGATGAAAATCCTCCTCCACCTCCTCAAGAACTTCCTTCAGCTCCACAACTTCCAATATGGGTCCGCTCTACTCACGATGCAACAGGTTCTCTTATAGGTGACCCTGAAGATCAACGTTGTACACATTCTCAGTTCGAAAGAGCCTCTTCCTTATTGGCTCAAGTTCAAGAAAATCCTGATCGAGACACCTTTGAATAAGCTTTAGGTCATCCATATTGGGATGAAGCTATGAATGAATAATATCATTATTTATTAGAAAACGATACGTGGGATCTTGTTCCTCTTCCAAAGGGAAGAAAACTTGTCAGATGAAAATGGGTTTACAGAACAAAGTTTGGACCAGATGGAAAAGTGGATAAACTTAAAGCTTGTCTTGCTGCTAATGTATTTTCAAAATTTTAAGGCATTGACTATACTGAAATCTTCTCCCCTGTTGCAAAAATGAATTCTATCTACCTTGTTCTTTCCCTTGCTGCCTCCTTTAAATGGGAAATCCATCAGATAAGTCTAAAAATTTTCCTTCTTTCATGGGGATTTACATGAAGAAATCTACATGGAATAACCCCATGGCTTTATCCAAGATGACTCTAACCTTGTTTTTCACCTTAGGACGTCTATTTATGGTCTCAAACAAGCCCCTTGGGCTTGGAATGCCAAAATGGATTGCTTTCTCTTAGATAATGGCTTCTCTAGATGTCATTCTAACAACACTCTATACACCAAGAAAGTGGGTGAGTCCTTAATCATCCTTGTTATTTATGTTAATGGTATTATCCTTAGCGGTAGTGATCCCGACCATATAAAACATGTGATGTCTAACCTCAAAAAGAAGTTTGAAATGAAAGACTTAGGACACTTGAATTATTTCCTTGGTCTTCGAGTCTTACAATCCAAATAAGGTATTACCCTTTCTCAGTCCAAGTATGCATGCGACCTTCTACGCCAATTTCACATGGAAGACTGTAAGCCAGCCCCTTCTCCCTTTCAGTCTGGAGTAAATATTTCAGTCACTTGTACTTCCCCTGAAGTTGATTCTACCTTATATCGTCAACTTGTTGGTAAACTTCTGTATCTAACCCATATCCATCCCAACCTTTCATTTTACATTGGTCTTGTTGCTCGGTTTTATGCACCAACCTCATGAAAGTCACTGGAAAAAAACTAAAATAATACTTTGATAGATTCGAGGTACAGTTCATTTTAGGATTCATTATAGTGTAGGAGCATCTCCATTGTTAATTGGTTTCACTGATTATGATTGGGCTAGTGACCCTGAAGATCAAAAGTCTACTAGATGTTATGTATTCACTCTTGGTTCAAGACCTATTACATGTTCCTGTAGAAAACAAAGTGCCATCTCTCTTTCTTCAACAGAAGAAGAGTATTGTGGTGAAGTTGAAGCCAACAAGGAATCCCTGTGGCTTCATTAGGTCTTGACCAAATTCGGTCTTCATCAGCAGCATCCAACTACACTTTGGTGTGATAATGAGAGTGCCATTCAACTATGAAAAGATCTAGTTCAATATCAACGTATGAAACACATTAATCTTCACATACACTTCATGAGAAAGCTCATTCATCATCGTGTTCTTGAAGTGTAGTATTGTTCAACCAATGATCAAGATGTCGATATCTTTAAAAAGGCTCTCATATAATTTAAGTTTATCAAACTTAGATATATACTTGGAGTTCAGGAAAGTTATTATTAAGGGGGGATAGGCTCTAATGCCTCCTTCCTTCTCCTATTGTGTCACCTTTGTAAATCCTTCAATGCTATCCCAAGTTCTTCTTAAGGGGGGATGTTAGGATATTCCGACACATAGGAAATAACTAATTATAACTTGGTCTAGTGTAGAGTAAGGTAAAATGTGTTTCATTACTATGTACATTTGTAACTTGTAATATGATGGTCATGATATGTAGTGATCCGACGATTCACTCTCTCCTTGGTATTACCGACACTTGATCTGTGGCTTAACACCCAATTCATCCATGATCTCTATTTAAAGAGCATGGAGGGTCATTTGTCCAGTAACCATTTATGAGAGAAGCTTATGTAAATTTTATTTCTTTATTTTAATAAATTTCCTTAAGTGGTCGTGTTGGATTTGGCCATGGATTGTTTCCCTCTTCAAGGGTTTTAACCACGTCAAATATTGGTGTATTGATATGTGATCTATTTTTGAAAGGTGACCTTTGGTGTTTGATCTAAGGAACTTACCCTGTAAATTCCTATAGTCACAAAGCTACCATGTCACCATGGTAATCTTGTTCCTAGGTTGCTCGCTCAATTGTTTCACGTGTGTCACAACATTCACTTCCCATGAGATATAATCAAAATTTTCAAAAAAGAAAATTAAAATTGTAATAATACCCTATTAACCTGAGAAATCCTCACAAATGCTTTATGGTTGTGGGGACTTTCCATTCCTTAATGGCTTTAATTTTGTTAGCGTCTACCTTAACACCCTAGTGAGATACAATATGACCGAGATATTCCACCTCTTGTACTCCAAAGAAACATTTGGAGTCTTTTCATATAATTTTTTCTCCTCCAATAGTTTGAGCACCATGTCAACATGTTGAACATGATCCTTCCAAGACATGATGTAGATTAGTATATCATCAAAAAATACTAACACAAATTTTCTAAGGAAGGGTTTGAAAATGGAATTCATCAACCCTTCAAATGTAGAAGGTGCATTGGTAAGGACAAAAGGCATGACCAAATATTCATAATGACCCTCATGAGTTCAAAATGGTGTTTTCAGAATATCTTCAGTATTTATTCTAATTTTATGATATCCTGAACGAAGATCCAACTGGGTAAAATAAATTGCTCCATGTAATTCATCCAATAATTCATCAATCACAGGAATAGGAAATTTATCTTTAATTTTTATCTTATTCAGCTCCCTATAATCCAAAAAAATGCACCATGATACATCCTTTTTGTGCACCAATACAACTGGAGCAGAGAAAGAACTTTGACTAGGTTGAATTATACCAACCTCTAACATTTCTGCAATCATATGTTCAATTTCGCTCTTTTGGAGATAAGGATATCTGTAAGGCATGATGTTTGGAGGAACACTTCCCGGAATCAAATGAATAACATGATCAGGATCACGAATAAGTGGGATTACTTTGGGAGTTTCAAACACCTTGGAATGATTTTCCAAGACTTTTTGGATATATGGAAAAATAGATGATTTTGATGTTGGAACTTCTACTGAGCATAATTGTGAAATTATGCCTCATTGTTCTTTCTTAAAAATATTTTTCACGAAATTAGAGCTTATTATATTTCCCAAATTTCCTGTGATAGCCTGTAATTCAATTTACTTTCCTTCTGAAAAAAGTTTCAAGAAAATTTCTTGAAAATTGAAAGCTATTGTCCCCAAATATTGTAACCATTGTACTCCTAGTACAACATCAACACCTCCCATTGGAATGGAAAGAAATGGACTATTCAGTACATATTCCCCCATGGTTAGCTTGATATTATGGCATTTTCCACAGCAATTTATAATTCCTCGATTTGCAGCCATCACTTGATACTCTGGTGCTGGGTATAAGAAGAAATTCAATTCCTTGGCTACCTTACAATGAATGCAATTATGGGTACTACCGAAATAAATCAACAATATTACCTTTTTCTTCTTGGTATTTATTTCTATCTTGAGAATTTGAGGAGTGGTAATTCTTGCCAATGCATTACAAGATATGTTTGGAAACATTTCTTATTTATCTAGGGTTTTTTCCTGGTGTATATCCTCTTCTTTTGAAGTTTCTTATTCATTTTCTTCCTCCTCTTCAAAATCTATGTAAAATAATTTCTTCTCGGCACACCTATCACCTTTAGTGTATTTGCTATCACAACTGTAGCAAAGCCATTTTTATCTTTTTTCTTCCAATTTTTGTGGTGTCAACCTTGTAGGTTGTGGAATTCTTGGAGTAGCAACACTTCCATCTTCATAGATGTGACTAGTAGGCTTCCTTGTCGCCATAATTTTACATTCAGTTTTTCTTTCCAACTTGAATGCCTTATCCAATGAATCAGGTTCCCAAAGGCAAACCTCATGTTGGATGTAATCCTTTAAAGTCCCTATGAAGGCATCAATCCTGTGTTCCTCTAGAATATTGGCTACTGTTAAATTTAATTTTTGGAAGTCCTTAATGTGCTCCACCACTAAACCCTTTTGTTTGAGATTTATCAATTGGCTAAAGAAGGTGTTGGTATTTGTATCCTCATAATGTGCTATCATTTCCTCCGTAAAAATTTACCAAGTGATAATTTTTTTATGGGAGCAAATCCATCGATACCATACAAATTTATTTTGTTCTAAATATAAAGTTGCAAGGCGTAATTTTTTTATGTTTTTCACATTATTGAGGTCAAAATATTGCTCCATTTGTATTATCCATGTTACAGGATCCTTGCCATCAAAATTCCTCATATTGATCTTTGGAATATGGTGGGTCTTCGATCCAATTTTAGAGTTCGTGAAATCACAATTAAAATTTAGTTTGTTCTCATCATGAGTTTCCTCTACTAGCTTTTCACCATTAGGAATTATGTCTTGTATCAACTTTGTCAAAACTTCCTTCAAACCTTCCATGTCTTCTTTTAGATCATTCTTCATGTCTTCCCTGTTGTCTTTCATTTTTTCTTCCATGTCTTCTGTTGTAGATCCTAGAGATAGCCTTGAGTTGTATAAAGACTAGCACCTAGGAAATCATAAATGCAAGGAGCATATGACTCAACTGACGGCAGTTTGAAATGTTTGGATCTCATGAAACTATCACTCAGATCAATGGTTTTAATAAGGGTGGAAAAAAAACCCCAAAGTTAAACAAAACAACTAGGAAAACTGTAGAAACTCAGTACAAACTGCAATAAGTAAATGCATTAGGAAACTTTAAAACAGAATGTTGTAAAAGGGG
This sequence comes from Pinus albicaulis, assembly GCA_034641835.2. Lineage (NCBI taxonomy): Eukaryota > Viridiplantae > Streptophyta > Pinopsida > Pinales > Pinaceae > Pinus > Pinus albicaulis. The sequence continues at coordinate 416,539,282 of CM076584.1, forward strand.
GCCGACTTCTAAAATGAATACACAGTTATCAAGTTATATATGAGCGATGACTATGGCAGAAGATGGAGTAAGATATCAACTATAACCGGCCTTATTCAAGGATAAGAATCCATATATACTGGGCTTATTCAAAGATAAGAATCCATATATCTAGGCTCATTCAAAGATAAGAATCCATTGTAGTTAGTATCAGAAGAATGACGGAAGAGATAGAAAATGAAACAAAGTATCATGCCTCAGCCATATTTAAAGCGTTGTAGATGAGTAAATATGAGTATCTGCTATGATAAAGTCACATTTAAGCATGGGATCACTCACATTCCAGAGCATTAGATACAAGAAATGTGGAGAGATACAAAATGAACATTAGTATTAAAAAACATGGAGAAGAGTTACAAACCGTGAATCATCCATAGTGGAATCCCCAATTCCAGAAAAAATTCTTATTACTGAGTCCCTACGGGATCTTCAAACATCCACTATCAAATTTCATACAACATACATACAAAATAATTGAGCTCAGTGAGGCCTTTGGAAAATCTGGAACCTTTTGTTAGTGTTTTCTTCTTGTTTTTATAACCTTTGATTCCTAATGCTTGAGAAGATATTTTGGGAAAATATCTTCCCCACATGCTTGTATGTTGTTTCAGGTCTAAATCAAAAACACAAAAGATGATGTGGTAGAACTGCCTCTCATCATCTTACAACGCAGGCCTAAAGCCGTTTCTAACTGAAATGTAAACAATTTACTAAACTGAAAGTGAGAACTGCAGGAGTGAAATAAGGATTTCACCCAAAATGACAAAGTGAAAAGAACATAAGGTAAAAAGGCCAAACAGGCCGAGTCATGAATGATCATTTCTGTTTGATGAGGCAGAGCTCCTGCTGGTGGTGGTGAAGGAAATACCATTAGTCATGGGAAGGACTGGCCTTTTTCATTGGAGAATGCGGTACTGCTAGTAGTGGAAAATCTAGCCTTCTGTGCTGGAGGGTATTATAGAATGGCCAATGGTCATGATCCATCGACTGAGATATGAGACCCTTTGCATCTTTTTTCTCTGCTTCTAGGGCCTGGAGGATCGTCATCCTCGACCTCGAGCCACTGTGATTGGCTATGAGATGGCCTGTGTACTTAAAAAGCCATGAAAACCTGCACATACAAAAAACAAATTAAATAAATCCTACGATGAGGGGTAGAATACTTTAGATGGATTAGTGAGGGGTTATGGAGTGATGCGGAGGAAGTGCGAATGTAGCAATGGAAGGTAAAACCATGGTCGAGGTGAAAACCAAGGTTTAAATCAAAATATGGTGTGAAAATATGATGGGCGGTTTCGTGGAAAGCCGCGAGTGGTTTTTGCATGGGGGCTGAGTGGTAAGTAGTATCGATCTAGAGGCATGTGATACGTGTTAGGAAGCGACGCGTGTCCTCACAAAAACCACCCATTTCGCGTTGGAGTTGTGTGTTGGGGAGATGTTGTGAAATGGATGCGAAAATGAGTGGGAGCCATCAAATCTGGGAAATCCAGATCAACAGCTGTAGATGAATGTGATGGATGTACTTGCACGGTCGAGTGGGACCGAAAATGAGGTCAGCAATTTTGTCGCATAGCGGGATGATCAGTTGTGGGGTTATAAAAGCAGGAGGGATGTGGACTGTTGGATGAGGGAGATCAACGGTCTAGATCAGAGTAGGGGAGTGTAATGTTGGGTGAGTGATCGGCAAAGTAGCGATCGAGCAATGTAGTGAGGACCATTGGATCAC